>CM053567.1:162664088-162781367 GCA_028646485.1 Cryptoprocta ferox
TGTATTACCACTGACTATCTGGAGACAGTAAGGGGTGAGATAGATTCCAGGGTAAACATGGCTCTTGAATTGTAATCCTGCCTAAGGAGGGGGGAGGACGGTGCGGGGGGGGGGGGGACAGAGCGCAGGTGGGAGGATGGAGCAGGCGGGGAGGACGAGAGCACAGAGAGCAGGGAGGGGGTGGGGCAACGTCAGCCAGGAGGGGCTGCACCACGAAGCTGAAGTGTGAGAGCAGGTTTTGGAGGAGGGACCGTCCAGGGCGTGTGGCCAAACAGAGGGGAGCCAAGGGCAAGGTGGTGAGGCAGGGGCTGCAAGGTGACCAGAGGTCAGATGATACTGAAGTATTTTCTGAGGCAGTAGACACAGAGCTGTGATAGTGAAAGTTTTGGGTTTGACTTCCCAATGATTTTTTTATGTAAAATAAATCCACAAACAGAGAGATTTGGTAGGATGAAATATAGAAAGTGGATACTGCGTGACAAGGTTCTTAGCTTTGTCTGTACATTGCTTGGCTCCTGTTTTCCATCATACAATCTCCAAGTCAGAGTCCAAACAGTATTTCATTGGGCTATACACTCATATTATGTATCTTTCCATCTAACCACCATCTCACCCTGCCTGAATACTTCACGTTGCAATTACGTCAGGGGTGAATAGGAATTAGATCATCTATATCAAAAGTACTAACTAAATGGTGGCAGAAATGTAAGTAAATGGCAGAAATAAAAGTAAAAATGCATGGTTTTCTTCATTACCTGCAGTCCTCAGAAAAAGAAGTATAAAAGTGTGTTGATCAGGGGCACCAGTGTAGCTCAGCCAGTTAAGTGTCCTGACTCTTGATTTCAGCTCAGGTTATAATCTCACGGTTCATAAGTTTGAGCCCCGCATTGGGCTCTGTGCTGACAGTGCAGAGCCTGCTTGGGAGTCTTTCTCTCTCCCTCTCTCTGCCCCTCCCCCCAAAAATAAACAAATAAACTTTAAAAAATATGTTAATCATAATTGAAAAACTCCTTTAGTTTTCAATATATTACATTGTCAAGACGATACGCTTTTCTTCTTGTTCAACAGATTACATACAATTACAATCAGTTTATTCAGAAATATCTCCCTTCGTATAGGTACTTAGAGACTAAAGGTCACATCAAATGAATTTACCATGTCTTGAAAAAAGTAATTATTGACTAAAACCAAAGAAACTGATCCTAGAGGATAAAAAACACAGATTTTCTAAAAATCTATACTAAAATTCATTAAAAAGCATATAAACTCATCCTTGGGTTCTTCTGAAATTAAGTTGAAGATTTGGTCATAGCAACCTCTATAGTGTAGTTCCATTTACTCTTTTTTTTTTTTTTTTTTTTTTTTTGCAGGGGCAATTGAGTTCACAACTATTTATTTACTCCAGCTACACTGAAAAACAAAATCAAATGTCAATCGTGTCACCGAAGCATTGAGAAAAATGAGTGCACCTTTCCTGCCATATTTCTTGTAGGAGTGACTATCCTGAAACCCTACTTACAGAACATGCTTCTGTTCATCTAACTTTGACCTTGGCACAGTTATAAGCATACAAATGTCACCAAAGAGATTCTGAAGGGTCCTGGAATAGCTATGAGTCCTCTGTGGTCTTACAAGTTCCTACTGGACTCAGGAATTCAAGGCTTGAGAAATTGTGAAGAATTAGCTTATCTCACCTGGATCTCAAGATTTCAGTCCTTGGGATTGTATTTGCCTGGCAGGCCAGGCATTATTCATTAGACTAAACATGCTACTAGTTTTCCTATTATTCCTATCTTCAGCTTAAATGAGTCTAAAAGTAACTTAGAAAGACATGGGGTGTTCAAAGGATAAAACTCATGTTGTAGTAAATCCGAATGTCCATTTTTAAAAAACTCACACTTCTATATTTTTAAAATGTTTCCTGTAAACATAAAATTTTTGGTTCATTCATTCTTCCAAGAATATTTTAAGGATGCCTAACCCCTGTATTACATGCTATGGGTTTAATACTGCATAGAACTCACATGCCTATATGCTGGGAATTACCCTGAGGTAGGACCGTTGAAAGCAGCTTTTAAAGAATGTACAAACCAAAACGTCAAGATAGCACAGGGAAGTGGAAATCAACACAAAGAAATATGGATTAGATTTATAATTTAATTAAATGCCATGACAAGAATTCTTATAAAAAGGAGGATCAAGGAAGTCAGCCCACAGATGGATGAAGATTTAGCAGGGTTTAAGTACGTTAGGTGGGATGAACTATTTAGCACCAGAGAATGTTTGGTTATGGCATAGGTTCGTGTTGGAGATTGTATGAGGCTGGGCGGACTGGTGGCTAAAAGCACCATCTTTGGTGCAGACCAGGAAGTGCCAACTAAGTAGCAATAGAAATAAGACAAGTAAAAAAATACAGTTTAATAATTTTCATAGACACAGATTGGAGAGCATAACAGACCAAAATAGATTTATACTTCATTCCATGGTTGTATAGTCCTATTGTCTTCAAAGTAGAGTGAAAGATGTTTCATTGGCAGGTTCAAGATAAGATTAACTTCTGGGGTGCCTGGATGGCTCATGTGGTTAAGCATCCGAATTCGGTTTAAGTCATGATCTTACAGTTTGTGGGTTTGAGCCCCACATTGGGCTCTGTGCTGACAGCTCAGAGCCTGGAGCCTTCTTCGGATTCTGTCTCCCTCTCTCTCTGTCCCTCCCCTACTCATGCTCTGTTTCTCCCTCTCTCAAAAATAAATAAATATTAAAAATTTTTTAAAAAGATGATTAACTTCCTATATATAAAGATAATAAATAAATTAATCTTTTTCCGACATTTAATACAATTTGTATTAATAAAAATTAATACATCTAATACAATAGTTCAGGTATATAAAATTATAGATAAATAAATGTATAAATAAGCAAATAATAAATAAATAAATGAATACGTGCAATGAAGTGCAGGTTTAGGTCTCCTCACCCCCAAATTTATTTGTTGAAATTTTAATGCCCACAGTGATGGTATTAGAAGGTGGGGGCCTTTGGGAAGTGATTAGATTACAAAGGTGGATGCTTTATGAATGGAATTAGTGTCCTTATTAAAGAAGACCCAAGAGAGATCCCAAATCCTTTCTGCCATGTGAGGACACAGTAGGAAGATCCCATCTATGAACCAGAAAGCAGGCTCTCTCTCACCAGAGACCAAAACTGCTGGCATCTTGGTCTTGGACTTCCCAGCCTCCAGAACAGTGAGAAATACATTTCTATTCTTTACAAGCGACTCATAAACTATGGTATTTTGTTATATCAGCCCAAACAGATTAAGCCGCTGGAAGCGCATGCTTTTTAGTTTGCTTTTTAACTGATTAGATGCGCAAGTTAAAACAAAAAAATGATTGCCTTAATACCATAGAAGAGTGGGGATGGGATTGAAATCTTATTCTGCAGTTCCATAAAGTGGACCTAGGTAGTAGTTCTTTGATTATATATCCTATTAGATTAGCCCTCCCCCCCCCTTTTTTGTAATCATATTTTGCACAGGGCTGGACACAATTTTTCCCAATTAATACAAAGATTAATTATACCTATAGTCTGATATTAGCAGTTTCAGTAATGTAAATTTACTAATATATATGATGCCTTCTTCCAAGACAATTAATGATAATTATCCATAGTGCCAATACGGAAATTCATGTTTTGAGACAAAAATTCAATTTATTTTTATTTGAGCATAGTTGACACACACTATTATAGTAGTTTTGGGTGTACAACTTACTGATTTGATGAGTTTATACGTTATACTATGTTCACTGAAAGTAAACTACCATCTGTCCCTCTACATCACTATTACAGTATCATAGATTATATATTCCTTACGCTCTGCTTTCTATTCCCATGACTTACTCATTCCATAACTAGAAGCCTGCAGCTCCATTTCCCCCTCTCCTTTCTCGCCCAACCTCCTCCCAACACCCTTCCCCTCTGGAAACCATCAGTTTGTTCTCTGTATTTATAGTTCTGATCAAAAATTCAATTTTGAGATATTATTCAAATAATCAAGATAATTATGAGATAAATAGATCCCTAGATGAACCCATGACTTCATTCATCTACCATCATTTATGGTTATATTTCTCCAAATATAACTTACTTCTTCTGAAGACATTTAAAAAGACAGAGTATAATATATAAAATAATCAAAGCCCATGTAACCATTCTTGAGTTAACTCTTGTTAATATTCTTCTTAATATTTGTCTTTCTCAAAATAAAAGAATCAAAGCCTGGCAAATAAAGATGACATCTCTCATCCCACTTACATTCCTGTCCCCTTTCTCCATCAACCTAGAGTCTTCCACTACCATACAGTGGAGTGTTTATGAATATAGTATATGTTTAGATATATACTAAATATATGTCATCATCACACACACACATACAAACATGCACACACAGAAAATATTGCTTTGTATAGTTTTTTAAATCTACGTATAATTGTATATAGTGTACATATCCGACAACATGCTTTGTTCATTTTACATTGTTTTTGACATCTACTAAGATAGACATTTAAATGGACCTCAATCAGAAGTCTAGCATAAAAATATTTATATTTATTCTGTTTCCCTGTTGATGGAATTTAGAGTATTTACAACTTTAACTATTAAGCGTACTTCTGCAGTAAACATCCTTCTATATAACTCTCAATAAGGTTTCTCCAGGGAGTTTATAAATACAATTTCTAGGTTAAGGGTCTAGTTCCTAGTTCTTCCAAACTGCTTCCCATAGTGTCCAGTCCATTATTACTCCCAGCAGCATATGCAGGAGGTCCAATTTCTCTCTAATCTTTTTCTTTTTAACAATATTATCAGTAAAATGAATCTGAAATTCCCATTTTTGATTATTAATGAAGTTCAGCATCTATTTATTAACTATTCAGTTGTTATTTTTTTATTTTTTGTGAATTATCTGTTCCTTTAGCCATTCTTTATTGAGAGATGGCTTTATTGGAATTTAGATCTTCAGCCTTATGGATTTTAATAAAGGCATTTAATATATACATTATATCATTATATGATTATATATACTTAACAACATATATTATATATATATACATATACACCAAATAAGACACGCATATGTATATATATACAAAAGTGTATATGCACATGTGAGTATACATGTTTATATAAACACACAAACTCAGTATGATTGTTTTAACTTTGCTCTTGGCTTAACTTAAATATATATCCATACAATGTTCTCTCTTTGTTCTTTTGTCAGCCTTAATTGTATAAAGTTAGTTTTCATGTATCATGCACTCTTCAACTTGTGAATTACTCTCTTGGGGTGATCTGTCAAATGAATACTTCCCAGGGCTGATTTTATATTAGAACAAGTGTCCTGGGCCTTCTTTATTACACGTTCACCTCGAGACCACATCTGTTTTATGTGAACATTCCGTCAGGCATGACAGATAAGCCCAGAAACTCCCTAAAGACATTTTGATTTAATGTCATATTCTTTTATCCTAAACCCTCTTTGTTCCTATATATATATATATAAGGGGCACACCCTTGCTAAGTTTCCTTGACCAAGGCAAAACTTGTTAATATAAAATTAGTCCTAGATGTGCAAATTTGCTACTTGTCATGATACACAAAAACTGACGATGGAACCCCTTTTACATAGTAGGGTGAATTTTTCCTTCAGTGATAGGTGTTGGCTCTTGGAAAATGGAGAAAGAAAAATTAATTCAATCAAAAAATTACAAGTCTGTATAAGTCTTGTGGAAAGAATTAATTCTTTAAAATTTACTGTGTTTATCTTTAAAAAAATCACATTTTATTTTGCAAAATTTCAAAGAATATTCCAATATCTAATGATTCATCTTCTTATAAAATAAGAACTTCCTTAAAGAAAATTTAATTCTTTTTAAAGAATTTTTAATTATTTTAATTTTTTAAATGTTTATTTTTTGAGAGAGAGACAGAGCAGAGGCTGGGGAGGGGCAGAGAGAGAGGGAAACACAGAATCCAAAGTGGGCTCCAGGCTCTAAGCTGTCAGCACAAACCCTGAGATCACAACCTGAGCTGAAGTAGGACGCTTAATCCACTGAGCCACCCAGGTACCCCTTGCAAATTTAATTCTAACACAAATAATAAATCCCAGAAACTAAAGTAATTTTAATTTATGGTGGATTGTTAAAAGGCTTGTTAGGAGTTTATGAAATATTCTTCCATGAGGTGACTAATGCAGTGGGCATAAATAGAATAAAGTGATCCTGTCGAAAATTTTAACAGATATGGAATTAGACATCCAGCTCCCACAGCTGTGGATTATTTTTTCCTAAGTAGCACAGCCGAAATTTTAGAAATGGTCTCTATGTAGGAGGAAGTGTCTATTAATTAATTAATTCATCCAAATGTTTTTCCATTCATATCATAGCCAGGCTAGGATAGTTTAGATCATTAGCTCATCTTTCAGGGGTAAGGGCCACAAAAGTTAGCAATGGCCTATGGACTTGTGAATTATGCTCCTTTTTCTTTTTTAAAGAGGAATATTTCCGAGACTGACTTGCATTCTTGACTTCTTACACTGAAAAACTTGGCATAAAATTTATTCTGTGATTTCTTTCCAACATAAAGGGCAGTGGCTCTCAATGCTTGGTGCATCTGAGAATCATCTTAAGTAATTTTTAAAAATGAGGGTCATATATTTTTATTTTTAGAGATTGGTTTTTTCTTTCTTTTAAATAGAATGTGTTCTTTAGAGAAGTTTTAGGTTCAAAGCAAAATTGAGCAGAGGTTTACAAGGAGTTCCCAAATTCCCTCTGCCCCCTTACAATCATAGCCTCTCTCACTGTCAACATCCTGCGACAGAAATGTAACATTTGTTGCAATTAATGAACTCACTCTCATAAAATATTAATGGTACTATATTGAGACATTATAACCCAAAGTGCATAGTTTATATCGGGGTACACTCCTGGTGTTTTACAGTCTATGGATTCTGACTAGTGTTAATGACATGTATTTTCCATTATAGTAGAATACGGTTTTATTGCCCCCCAAATCCTTCCTGCTTCACTTAATAATTTCTCCTTCCCTTCTAACCTGGAAAACACTGATATTTTAACTTTTTATTTATCCATAGCTTTGCCTTTTCCAGGATTTCATACAGAATGTAGCCTTTTCAGGCTGGTTTTTTTTTCACTTAGTAATATGCCATTTAGGATTCCTCCATGTCTTTTCACGGCTTGAGAGTTTATTTCCTTTCAGTGTTAAAAATATTCATTTTCTGGTTGTACTGTCGGTTACCGTTCACCTCCTGAAGGACATCTTGGTTGTGCCCAAGTTTTGGTTATTATGAGTAAAGCTGCTATAAACATCCATGTACAGGTTTTGTGTGAACACAAGTTTTTAGCTACTTTGAGTAAATATCAAGGGGTGTACAGTAAGAATATGTTAACTTTTGTAAGCAACTGCCAAACTCTCTTCCAAAATGACTGTCCATTTTGAATTCCCATCAGCAGTGAATGAGAGCTTTAATTGCTTCACATTCCCACCAGCATTTGGTGTTACTAGGGTTCTAAATTTTGGCCATTATAGTACATGTATAGTGATAGCTCATTGATTTAATTTACATTTCTTGAATGACATATGATGTGAAACATCTTTTCATATGCTTGTTTGCTGTCTATATATATATATTCTTTGTGAGGTGTCTTTTAAGGACTTTTGCCCATTTTTAAATCAAGTTGTTTTCTCATTGTTGACAGTTAAGATTTCTTTATTGTTATGTATCTTTTTCAAATATTTTCTCTCAGTCTTCGGCGTATCTTTTTATTCCCTTGGCATTATCTTTTGCAGAGTATAAGTTTTAAATTTTAATGAAGTCCAGCTAATTCGTTATTTCTTTCATGAATCCAGCCTTTGATGTTGTATCTAAAAAGTCATTGCCATATCCAATGTCTTCTAGGTTTTCTCCTACCTGGGAGAAAAGTTATCTTCTGGGAGCTTTATCATTTTGCATTTTACATTTAGTTTTGTGTTTCATTTTGAGTTAACTTTTATGTATAGTCCAGTTGTTTGTATTTATATGAGTTTATTTCTAGGGTCTCTATTCAGTTCCAATGATTTATTTATCCATTCTTTTGTCAATACCACACTGTCTTGATTACAATAGGTTTATAGTGGGTCTTAAAATCAGGTTGTGTCAGCCTTCCAACTTTGTTCTTCTCCTTTAATATTATATTGGCTCTTCTGGATATTTTGCCTCTCCATTCAGACCATATAAACTTTAGAATCAGTTTGTCCATATCCACAAAATAACCTGGTGAGATTTTGGTTGGGATTGTGTTGAATATATAGATCAAGCTGGGAACAACGGACATCTTGGCTATGAGTCTTACTATCTGTGAACATGGACTATCTCTCAATTCATTTAGTTATTTGATTTCTTTTTTTTTTAATGTAAATTGCAGAATGGTAAAGTATTTTGGACTTCAAAATAGAACAAAAATAAACTTTAATATTCTAGGGATAATCTTTTTGGTTTATGATAAGGTTGCTGGATTCTAATTTGGGTATAGGAAGTTATATTAATCCTTCTTTTTAGCAGAGGGTATGGCCTCCTGTTTTATTTATGTTTCATGTAGAATGTCTTGTACAAGTCAGATGTGAGCCACCTTGGATCTTGGGTATCTTCTCTGATTTCTTTTAGCAGAGTTGTGCAGTTCTCTTCATATAGATCATGTATGTATTTTGTTAGGTTTATACATAAACATTTTACTTAGGGAAGTGTTAATATAAATGGTATTTTGTCTGTGATTTCCAATTCCATTTGTTCATTGCTGACATATAAAAAATAATGACTTCTATATGTTAACCTTGTATCATGAAACCTTGCTATAATCATTTATTAATTCCAGGAGTTTTTTTTGGTTTTGGTTTGGTTTTAGTGTTTTTGTTTATTTGTCTGTTTTGTTTAATCTTTCAAATTTCTACATGGGCAATCATGTCATCTGCAAAAAGACAGTTTTATTTCTTTCTTCCCAATCTCTATGGCTTTTTATTTCCTTTTGTGATCTTATTGCATTAGGACTTCTTTTTTTTTAACATTTACTCATTTTTGAGAGACATATAGAGAGTGGGGGAGGGGCAGAGAGAGAGAGAGAGAGAGAGAGGGAGACACAGAATCCGAAGCAGATTCCAGGCTGCGAGCTGTCAGCACAGAGTCCGATGTGGGGCTCCAACTCAGGAGCGGTGGGATCATGACCTGAGCCAAAGTTGGATGCTCAACCGACTGAGCCACCCAGGTGCCCCTCATTAGGACTTCTAATACATCTTTGCCATACTCCTGGTCTTAGCAAGGAAGCTTCAAGTATCTATTACCTATAATGTTACTTTAGATTTTTTTTTGCAGATGTTTCTTACCCAATTGAGGAGGTCCTCACTATTTTTAGCTCACTGAGAGTTTTTATCATGAATGGGTGTTGCATTTTGTCGGATCCTTTTTCTACCTCTATTAACATAATCATGTGACTTTTCTGATTTCACCTGTAGATATGATGGATAACATTAATAAATTTTTCAAATGTTGAACTGGCCTTGCATACCTGGGATAAATCTTGGTCATGGTATATACTTATTTTTATATGTTGTTGAATTTTACTTGCTGATATTTTGTTGAGAATTTTGACATCTATATTCATAACAGATGTAGGTCTGTAGTTTTTTTTTTCTTCTAGTACTTTTGTCTGGTTTTGATATTAGGGTAATGCTAGCCTCATAGAATAAGTTAGGGAGTATTTCCTCTTTTTCTGTCCTCTTAAAAAGATTGTAGAGAATTGGTATAATTTCTTCCTTAAATGTTTGGTAGAATTCACCAGAGAAAACCTAGGGGTCTGTTGCTTTTTGTTTTCGAAGGTTGTTAATAATCAATTCAATGTCTTTAATAGTTATGGGCCTATTCTTCTTCTGTGAGTTTTGACATATTGTGATCTTTCTAGAAATTGGTCCGTTTCATCTAGGCTCTCAACTTTGTAGGCATAGCGTTGCCCATTGTATTTCTTTATTATCCTTTTAATTTCCATGGAATCTATGATAATGTTCCTTTTTCATTTCTGATATTACTAATCTCTGTTCTCAGCTTATCAGTTTTGTTTGTTTTTCGAAGAAGAGCTTTTGGTTTCATAGATTTTCTCTATTGATTTCCTGTTTTCAATTTCATCTATTTCTATTCTAATATTTATTATTTCTTTTTTCTGCTAACTTTGAATTTCATTTGGCCTTCTTTTCCTAGTCTCTATGATTGGAGCTTCGATTATTGATTTGAAATCCTTATTCTTTATTAATATATGCATTCAATGCTATAAATTCCCCTCTAAGCACTATTTTCACTGCATGCCACAATTTTGATAAGTTATAGTTTCATTTTCGTTTAGTTCAAATATTTTTTCACTCTCCAAAAGTTTCTTATTTGACGCATGTGATATTTCCAAGTGTGCTCTTTAATGTCCAAGTATTTTAGGATTTTTCCAGCTATATTTTGTTATTTATTTCTAATTTAATTCTAATATTGTCTAAGGGCATGTATTAGTTTAATTCTTTTGTAGTTTGAAAGCATATGTTGTATTATTTCTATTCTTTTAAATTTATTGAGGTTTTATGACACAGACTATGGTCTATATTGGTGCCCATCCAGGATCATATTTTGAAAAATCCTGATAGATTGTTTTCATTGTAGCAATTTATGTACCATACCAACAGGACAACTCTGAAACAGCATCTTCATTTTTCAATGAGATGCAATTTTTTTTCACATTTATTATTTCTTTTACCACATATGTGTGATAAGGACACATATTACCCTCATGTTCTCCCAAAATACCAACGAAATATATTTTTTAACATTAAATTTTCTTTGGTACCTCCAGATATTTAAATTCCCAACAGAGCTGTGAATAGAGCTTGAAGGGCCTCAGACAAAGCCTAGACGCTAGTCTTTAATAGAGAGTCAATCCCAAAGAGCATGCATGAGTGGAGACAAGTGGAATGAGGAAGGGGAGAAGGAAGAGTCAATGTAGGGTTGCATCATCTGGTTCATTGCTTCTTTGTGTTAAGCAGGAGAGCTGTTTAAATCAGATGAACCTGGATAAAATTGCTTCTAGAATATTTGCTTGCCACAATGGAGCTTGAAACCACATCAACTTCAGCATCAATGTGATAAAACTCCAGGGACAGATCATTTTTTTATGTTTATTTTATTTGTTTTTTGAGAGAGAGAGAGAGAGCAGCAGCAGCAGGGGAGGGACAGAGAGAAAGGGAGACACGGAATGTGAAGCAGGCTCCAGTCTCTGAGCTGTCAGCACAAAGTCCAACGTGGGGCTTGAACTCACGGAGAGTGAGATCATGACCTGAGCTGAAGTCGATGCTTAACTGACTAAGCCACCAGGCACCCTGAGACAGATCATTATTAAATTGACATTATCTAGCATGACAGCTAAGGTCTGGATTAGATATTCGACATTTACAATAAATATTTAGTACTTTTTACCTCATTTATTATTTCCCATTTTATATGATCAAGACACAGCTATTTATAAATTTTAAATCTCTTTACTTATGATAGGAAACTTTAAAAAATACAAAAAAATACAACAGAATAGTGTACTCTCACATAACTGTCACTAAGTTTCAACACTGACCAACACATGGCAAAGACTGTTTACAGAAATATTGTACCCTTTTCTAACTTGTAAAGAGTCAGAACTAGGATGCAACCAGAGGCATAATGGTCTTGATCAATTTGCAGTGCAAACGGAGGCGTAGCAAACCATCAATTCAGGTGAACTCCAGGGCTTGGAATGTCACCAACAAGCTTATTATGATAGCTACTATTTATTTGCTGCTTTATCTTATTTATTTATTCAGTCACTGTATCAACCCTAGGGGAAGACTCTGTCTCTAAAAGTTGTTTTTGGAGAAATGACTTAGTTCAGCTTTTTAGTATATTTGCTGAGTTAAGTATATGAATAGTGACTAATGGCTTTTGAAAAAGATCCAGTTTATAAATCTAACCTAATGGTGACTCACAAGTAAATAACACTCAACGTCTCTGATGAATTACTGTTTCACACCCCTAGCATTACTTAATTGAGGAGAATAAAAATCTAATTCTAGAGAAGGCAATTTATTATTGAGGATGCTCTGAATTTAATATCTGTGTTTTAGACCTGACCTGTGCAGGCTAGTTGCTGAATAATTAAGAAGAATGATATTCACTAGTCCAAACTCCAGGATGCTGGCTTTCAGTAACCATCTGCTAATGAAACCCCTGAGAATTCCCACAGAGTAGAGAAAACAAACGTTATACAATTATGCCAGGCATTTCTCACTTCCTTTATAGTAATATACCATCCAATTAACAACCTGGTGGGCCTAGGGATTCATAAAATTTTGAGTAGAACCTTTAGGCTTTCTCAAACCAACTGCTAGAATTAATTATAAAAGGAAACAAGATCATTAGATAAAAAACTTATCTATAAATATTTAATTCCTTGTCCTGGAATAGAACATCAAGTTTTAGTTCATGGCATCAGATTACAGATTCAGAAAGGACCTTGAGAGGTCATGCAATCCAGACCTCTGCCTCTGGGAAGGACTGTGTCCACGAAATGCTGGCAAAGAGCTGTATCCCATTTCCCTAAAATCAATAGGAAGGAACAGGCAACCTATTCTTTAGTAATGCTCAAAAGACGCAAGATAGAAGAGCATCCAACAGTCTCACTCACTCACAATAGACTTCAAACCTCAGAGAAAGTCCTTGTTCCTCCCTCCATTCCATGGCACAATGGTAATTCTTCCTCAAAGTTGCCTATCATGCATTTTAGGAAGGAATAAACTTCAAAATAAAAGTTTAGCCAAACACAACAACACATGCTCTGCTCACAAACAGTGCACAGTGTTGCCAGGCAGCACAATTGTACAGGCAACATATCTCTGAAATGTTTTCTCTTGAGGCCCGTTCATATTATATGGAATCTCACCAGAAAGTGCAGGTAATTAGCTATCTACAATACTAACAAGGGTCATTTTACTTGATTCAAGTCTATTTTGCCCCATGAATAGCTTAGAGTAGCTAAGGGCAGTATTCCCCACCAGTTTACTAAATTCATTGTCAGTTTTGCACTGAAGAGATTGACATAGAAAGACATATCCTTGCCTGTTAATATTTCTAACATTTCTTCAGACATGTGTTTGTACCTAGTATACTCTTGGCTAATGTTAAAATGATTAAATGATGAAAGAAGAAACGAATGTACAAAAGATTGGCAAATCAATTTTGAATAACCAGTAAGTTTAGGAACTAAATTGACTTTGCTTAATAATATTTTTCCATTTTGTTGCTGCCCACCTGATTTCTTAATTCTACCATTGGTGATTTGTCATTTTCTCTAATGGTTTCTCACATATCTCTTTGCTAATCTTATGCCTGCACAATTTAACAATATAAGTCCAGGTGAGCTTCCTTTCTGATCTCCCTGCTTCCCAATGACTTGCTTACTCATTCTCTGTTCTCCCATTTACCCCACTGTCAATATAATCTTTTCATGCAATTCTAATGTAAAATATTAACAAGGAGGACATTTCTTTCAGTATCAATATCTTCATTGTAAAATTGAAAATGAATTTGATGAATTGATGGGATACGTTTAAAATGGTCTCAGATTTATTTGGAGATCGGTTAGCATTTTTGTTGTTATTGAATAGCAATCAGCAAAAATATAAGCTAAGGAATGAGTTGGTTAGAGGTGAATATAATCAGTGATATTATTAAACATTGTGTAGAAGAGAGAATCGCAAAACAGCATATAATATATAAGTGTTTTAGAATCCCTTATATTTAACACTAGGAAAGGTGTGAATTTATAATGATTAGGATTTGTCTTAGTATTACAGCAAATGAATCCACTTAGAGCAGTATATGAGCATGACAAAAACCAATGAAAGAGAGTTTTTAACAAAGCCAAATCTTTCTGAACAAACGCAACATCATTTTGGAATTAAATTCTATCAGCTCACGCAATATCATGTTATTTTTCACTTCTACATAACAATTTCAGAGTTGAATGGAGGTGTTAATTATCTTTGTTTGAGCCTCATGTCCTGACTTGTTAATATTTCTAAAAGGCTATTTTTGAAATAAAGTATTGGTTCTCTGCAGGAATGCTCCCCACTGAAGATATAAGAGCAGATATAGCAGGAAACCTGTTTGGTACACGTCTTCCTTGCTTTACAAAGTAGATGCTTTCATAGAACAAATCCAATCAAATTTTATAAATCAGTATTTTAATAAAAGAGTTTTACTGTTTATATCTCTCATCTATCTATCTATCTCTCCATGTATTGGACCATTATCTGTCTAGATGATATCTATGTATTTATCTATCATCTTATCTGTTTAACTATTATATCTACTCTCTATCTACCTACTTGTCCACCTACCTACCTATCTACTTAGGACTCTTACCAGGAATTCCTCAAGAAATTATAGGCAATCACGGTCAAATATATATGTTGAGTAAATTATTTTATTTATTGAGTTTCCTTAAATGAAGTCTCTGTTCATATGCTAAAAGGAATTATCTATCAGCCCTCTCTCATCTATGAGTGTGGAAGGTAAAGGCCTCTGGCAGCAAATCTCAGCAAGCGGCTGATAAAACTACAAATGCCTAACTTGCAGACAGATATGGTCTTTAAACACCTAGAAAGGTCACAGAAAGAATTGACAGATGGCCTGGAGCCATTTTATTGAAGCAATTACTAGAAATCAACTAATGCAACTCCAAAATGAAAAATAAATGGGATATGGTAGGATTTTGTTATAGCACAAAATGTGTATATTAGCCACTAGAAAATGAAACAGTGTGACTATATGAATTTCATTTGCTAAAATGAAAGGAAATCAATATAGCATTTAAGAAAAACACTAGAATTCCTGGAGAAAGAAATACATAGAATGTACTTGACCTGCCACATATTATTTTTTTTAGATAACCATTCAGCACCTTGTTTATGTCAAATTCAAGGCAAACTGCAGAGCTGGGTACTATCCAAAGAAATCTCCTCAGAGGAAAGGTCAGGGTCACACTTGGCAGATGGACGCTTTATTTTCCCCTCAGCATTTAGGAATTCAGTTTATATCTGATGAAGCAGTGAAGCTGTCATCAAAAGGACCTGAAGCTGACCTCTTCTATTTGAAAAGATCCAGGACATGAGAGCAGAGAGAGATGATTTCCCTTATGCTGTCACCTCTGTGAACTGGTTCCCTAATGATGGGTGTATTTAAAACAATTCTGCAAATGATACCCAAGGGCATGGCTTCTGAGCAGGTTTAGTCAGTTGCTAGGAGTAGGCAAGTTTTGAGAACATCCAGTCTTCCTTTTCACAGCTGAGCCAGTCTGCTGCTCTGTCTGAATGCTATCTTCCCAACAAGATCTATCTTGAGCTAGATCTTTGCCTCTATCTCAAGAGCATTCCCATGACACCATGGTGATTTCAGTTATGGACATATCCATTGATACACCTGGCTTTTCTTTTTTGATATTTTTAACACCTTTACAAATGTTTCTTGGGAAATATAAAGTACAGAGGACAATGCCCCAAAAAACGATCTTATAATTCACCTCTATTCTAAATTAGCAACTGTTAACATTTTGTCTTATTTGCTCAGTCTTTTTTGTTTGTTTGCTTCTCTAAGGCATATATTATTTAAAAAGAAAAAAAAAAGCAAAGTCTTTTTTTACTTCTACCTCTTATCTCATTGTCCTCTTCTCAACGTTGAGCAGTATCTTCCAGTCACTGGTTTATACTTCTAGTTTTCATAAATGTTTTATCCCTGGATATTTGAGATAAGTTGTATATAAATCACTCATAATTTCATGCATTGATCTGCCTTAAGTTGTATTTTTCATTTTATGTTATCTATGGTTACCACCTGGTAATGGCTGAGCATTGTTCACAACTTTAAGCAAGCCTGCCTGTAAGACTATGCAAAGATGTATAACCAAAATTTACCTGCTCTTTAGGAATGAGTTTCTTGTTGAAAAATAAATCTGTTTGTAATAATAATTTTACCAATAATAACATAAATAACAGTAACCATTTATGGAGTAGATGCTCTTTACCAGACACTGTCATAAACACTTTAAATCTATTATCCCACTAATTTCTTACAAAATTCAGGGCTCATCAAATAATTTTGCCAATTTCACTGTTGAAAAATAAAACTTTTACCAAAGTTAAATATTCTTTTGGAAGGCAAAATAATTATTTTATAATATCTATTTTCTAAAATGCTCATTTCTTTCTTCTTTTTCAAGTATAGTTGTTACCAGTTGTTGATTACTTACTTGTGTCAGGTGTATATCTTAATTCTAGTCCTTACTGCTATACTGTGGTGTTATTAAAGGTAAGTGTTATTAAACCTATTGATAGGAGAAGAAAATCAAAACTCAAAGAGGTACATGCAGCTTGCTCAAGGTCACAGATAATAATGAGGAGAGGTAAGATATAAGCTTTGGTGTATTCTTTCAAATCTCATTTATTCTCATTGATTGTATTGTACTATGAAAGCCTCAGAGCCATGCTTTCCAAATAAGAGAATTAATGTAGCAAGAAAAAAATTTTGTTTTATTATTTGCCTTTCCTCTGTCACTATTACAAATATCATAAACAGGTCCTATTAATTTTAATAAATGCTTTTGCATACACAGGGATTTCCCACTCAAGATCCCTTTTTCAAACATATTTAAGAGGAGAAAAATTTTTCCCAACACAGTTCATCAGGCAGTCTTATAATGTGTTGGTAAATCTCTGATCCCAGACAGATGCCCTAAAAGTTCATCACAGGAGAAATACACTTAGATTAACATTTCTCTCTCAGGATTAAAATAAGAAATGACAAATGTGCTTGGCCATCTAGCCTAAAACTGAGAACAATCTAAAAAAATATATATATGATCTCATAAAAGAACAAAGCTAAAATAGTTATTTTCAAGATGTTAAAGTGCACATATATTATGCATTCTTTATGAGTTTTTTCCCCCCTACCCTCAACAGCCAAAAAGTCATGGCAAGGAGTGTTAATGTTAAGCATTCAGGCCAATTTTGTGCTGAGAGACTTATTTTGAGTCTATGATAATGCATAAATGGCAGTATGGGCCCCAGCTCATCCTAATGTCTGACTTACCCAAACCATTTGGTACAATAACTAAATGTCAATGCTTCATTAAGGCTGAACCCAAAGAAAATGAAATATATTTGATTTGATTTCTTTCTTACCATAAGAATAATATGCCAAAATCTATAGCTGATGAACAGCATAATGTGTTTCATTTTATCTTATGTGGAATCTTTTCTCAACTGAAGAAGAAATTTGTGGCTGTTGGTTTTTTGTTTGTTTTTTATTTTTATTTTTTGTTTTTAAAAAGTTATTATGAATGATCTCAAAGAATTTAAAATGTTTTGGTTACTTTACAAGTTAGGTAGGGAAAACTTTACTGAGCTCCTGAGAAAAAGTACAAACATTCAATTTGTGTATGGGGTACAGGAGGGAGATTTTAGTGAGGCAGGGTGGGGAAAGTGTCAGGATTAAATTACAAAGGGATTATATATAAAAGGTAAAGATATTGCTGAGGAGTGGGAAGATGAAATGCCTCTCATAGAAATCTCTAACTCTCCACCCTCACTTCCTTCTTATCTTTTTACAAAGGTTATCCTTACAGAGGTACTGTATGTTAATACCAGTTTAAATTTGTGATCCCTGTCCCTCCCCAGTCTTTCCCATTTCCCTTTGTTCCTGCTTTATATTTATTTGTATTATTTATCATCATCTGTCAAATTAAATATTTTACTTATTTGTTTATTTTCTGTCTCATCTTCCTCTATATAAGCTTCCCAAAGACAAAGAGTTTGGACTATTTTGCTCACCCCTGTGTCCCCAGTACTAGGAGAATACCTGACATATAGTAGATTCTCAATATGTATTTGTTGAATTATTGACTGAAGGACTATATAAAAGTAGACATATTCAGCCCTTTTATTTTATGAATCTGTTAATATTGCTATACATGATTTCTTTTGGTTAAAGACACTTGAACACAACACATTTTATAAGGCTAGCACAACCCTGATAATAAATCTGGCAGGATAAGCATTAAAAAGGAAAATAAAAAAAAATGTAGGTTAACATGTTTCGTGAAAAAGATGCAAAGTCTCAAAGTATGGTATTAACATTCCTACCTCAATAATATATTTTAAAAGAGATTATTCAACATTATCAAGGTGTATCCAAAGAATTCATAAATAGATGAATTAGTAGATGAAGATAGAAAAAAATATATGTCCATCAGGATAGATGCAGAAAAATTTCGATATAAGTCAGAATTATTCCTGATTGAAAACATATACCAGTATGGGTGGAGAAAGGAATACTCTTAACCAGTGTCTACAAAAACATACAGCAAACATCACACTTAACAGTGACATGCCGAAAGTATCGTATTTGAGATCTGAAACAGGGAAGTCTGATAATATAAATTCTTCCCAATATTGCAACAAGGTTTATACTCACTGCTATAACAGAGAAAGAAAAGAAATTAAAGATACAAAGATTAAAAATAAAAAAGCTATTATTTATATATTTTGTACATAGAGAATTCTAAAGGGAATCCACAGCAATATTAGAATTCATTACAGAGTTCAGGAAGGTAACTAGATTAAAAAATACAAAAAATATTGTATTCCTATATGCCAATAAAAAGTTAGACAATAAAATCTTAAAAGTATCTTTAAAAAAGTCATGTTTATAGTTTCAAACACTCAACATTAGATATCAATTTTTCCTGAATTCATTTGTATATTTGATGTAATTATAAGCATGTCTCTACATTTCTGATAGACTTAAAATATGATCATAAAATGAATGTCAGCAGACACTTGAAAAAGAACATGTTGAGTAGGTTTCCTACCTAATGTCAAAAATTAATTTTTTGAGGATATTTTGTGATAAGATAGTCAGGGAATAATAATCACTAAATCGTGTTAGAATAATTATTATCTATAAGGAAAAAATAAAATTGTAACCCGACATTACATTATACTATAAAATCAGTCATAGGTGGTCTGAAAATGTGAAGTTAAACTTTAAAGCTTTTAAAAGCTAATACAGAAAAGTGTTATCTTTCACCACTTTGGAAAAGGAAGGAACTCTTAAGACATAACACAAAATTGATAAATCTGGTTATTTAAAATTATAAGTCCTGTTTACTTAAAAGTTATTTCAAAGATGGTAAAAAGATAATTTTATGGAGTAAGAGAAGATATTCGCTACATATATAGCTGACTAAGGACTATTATCTAGAATGTGTGTACATATATCTGTGTGTTTAATTTATATTATGTTTGTGTTTGCTATAGACTGAATATTGGTGTTTCTCCCCAATTCATATATTGAATCCTAACCTCCAGTGTGATGGTATTAGTATGGCTCTTTAGGGGGTCATTAGGTCAGGAGGGTGAAGCCCTTATGAATGGAATTAGTGCCCTATAACAGAGATGCTGGAGAGAGTCCTTGCATCCATCCACTATATGAGAAGACAGTCTGTAAACCAGAAAGTGGGCTCTCACCAGACATTGACTCTTTCATAACCTTTATCTTGGACTTCTCAGTCTTGAGAACTGTGAAAAATAAATTTCTGTTGTTTATAAGCAGCCCAGTCTATGGCATTTTGTTATAGCAGCCTGAATGGACTAAGCAATGTTTAAGTTTACATTTGTACTTATTTTCAAAAGAATCATAAGATTTAGTAAAATAAACCAAAAAGAAAAGGACAGAAGATATAACAGAATAAAAGAGAATACCTGATTGATCAATACATATATGAAAACATTTTGTTTTAATAGAAATTAGAGAAATACAAATTGAAACACAATGAGAAATAAAAATATGAAGTCCATATTGGCAAAAAAATTAAATTTCTGACATATTGAGTGCTGGTATGCATGCTAAAGAAAGAAAACTCCTAAAGTGTGCATTGGGAGAGCACATTAGTATTTTTGAAAAACATTCAGAAAAACTTTTGAAAGTGGTTTGACATCTAGTAATAGTGATCCAGAAATTCCATTCCATGTTTTCTGTAGGATGTATGTACATGTCATAGCAAAATGATTCTGAAAACAACCCAAATGTCCATAAATGTGTAGCTGTACAAAATATTATGGTGTATTCTTACCATGTAATATTATACACTAGGGAAAATAGGTAAGCCATAATTACCTACATTAACATAAATCCATTTCATAAACATGATATGGAGTAAAAACAGTAAATCACAGAAGAATACTTATTGAACTAATGAATATTTATTGAATAAATCAATGAATTAAGAGGGAAAAAGAAGACATATTTATTGGTCAGGGACTTATACATAGGTGGAAAAACTAAATATAATGAAAACAAAGGTATAATTATCACAAAATTTTGAATAGAAGACATTCTGAGGGTGAGTGATTAAAAATTAGAGCTAAGGGGATGATTAGATTGGGTGATTGAGGAATGGTCCTGATAAGGCTTTTGAAGTACTACTATTTGTATTGAAAAAGTTAAATGAATGTTTATTTACATTTCATATACTGCTCTGTATATATGGCATAACAATACAAAGCTTTAGAAAGGAAACAAGGGCAGATCCAAATTCAGAGATTTGTCCCACGTTACAGGTAGAAAGAGCTAGAACCACGATTGGACCACTTTTGTCTGAGTGCGTAGCAAGTTCCCATCTGCTAAGCCTCTACTCTGGCCTTGGAAAAGAAGAAATTTATATCTTGCCTCCACCATCCCCATCTCAGGTCCTCAGACTGGCACCCTTGACATGTCCCTGCCCACATCCAAAATTGGCATTAGACCTTATTATAAAAGGAATGTAGAGGACACCTAGAGCTTTTCCTGCTCCTCTACCAAGTGACTCTAAAAGTTCATATGTTCCATGACAGTCCTATAAAAGATACTATGAAATAATAAAATCAGTAATAATAACTTGTTTATTGAGTCTTTGCACTTCTTTTGATGCAGTTTATACTCAGTAGAGGACCAAAAATTGATCCTTTAAATATATACTTTGGATCATGTTACTTTTGTGTTCAACACTCACCAATGGTTACTCATTTTATTCAGCATTCAAGCCAAAGTCCTTACACTGGTCAAAAGATACTATATGATCAGATGTTTGCTACCTCTCTGACTTAACTGTTTACAATTCTCCTCTTGCTTGGTTTCCTTCAATCCTGGATTCTTGGCTATTTCTCAGATATGTCAGACTTACCCCCTTCTTTTTATGAAGATTGTTCCGGGATGTTCTTCCCTCAGGTATCTGCATGACTAACTCCCTCACCAACTTTAAGGCTTTACTCAAGTATTACTTTTCACGAAGGTCTACCTACCCTTCCTACTTAAAATTATGCATGTACCTTTCCATAGATACTCCCACTCAATAATTTTCACCATATATATATATATATGGTGATATATATATCACCATATATATGCAAATGTATTAGTATGCATGTATGTTTATTTATTATGTTTATTGCTCTCTGTTGGTATCTACCCCATGAGGCTCTCATGAGAACAGGTGTTTTTTTTTTTCTGTTTAATTTCAATAGTGTATTTTTGTCTTTTTTCCTTCTGCTTTCTGGATCAGTTTTCATAACTATATTCCAGTTCACTAATTCTCTTTTTAATAGTATTGAATAGAATGTTTTACTTCTCCATTTATTTGCTATTTTCAAGGTTTGTCTTTCGTATTTCTAGAAATCTTGGGTATTTTAAAAATCTGCCAAGTAAATTTTGATGTTCACTGTCTCATTTGTCAAGCTATCAATTCTCTTTCTTATTTCTAAAAATCTATTAAACATACTTATTTCACTTTCTGTATTTGGTAATTCTAACACTTATTATTACTTGAGATCTGATCTTGTGGTTTCTTTTTGTGATGATTCTTGTTCATTGTTTCCTTATGAGTTTAGAGATTTTGGTGGGAGAGGGATGAGCTTCTGCTCTTTGGTACTTTTTTGGTAGTAAAATTATGGAGAGGCCTAGCTTGAAAAACTGTTTTTTAAATTGTTTTTAATGTTTCATTTTTGAGAGAGAGAGAGAGAGAGAGAGAGAGAGAGGGAGCAGAGAAGGGGTAGAGAGAGAGAGAGAGAGAGAGAGACACAGAATCCGAAGCAGGCTCCAGGCTCTGGGCTGTCAATACAGAGCCTGAGGCGGGGCTCAAACCCACAAACCGCAAGATCATGGCCTGAGCCGAAGTCGAATGCTTAATGTACTGAGCCACCAAGCTACCCCAAAACTGCTTTTCTAAAAAAGGTTTGTGATTGCTTCCTCCAGGTTCCTGAAAATATACTTATGCATGAGGAAACAATGATCTTTTCTCCAAGACACCAAGTTTAATTATAAATTAACATCTAAATACTACTATGTAAATATTACATTTAAACATATACTGGTTTTGGGGTGCCTGGGTGGGTCAGTTATTTAAGCATCCGACTTCGGCTCAGGTCACGATCTCATGATTTGTGAGTTCGAGCCCCACATCAGGCTATGTGCTGACTGCCTTCTTCAGATTCTGTGTCTGTCTCCCTCTCTCTCTTTGCCCCTCCCTGGCTCTCACTGTCTTTCTCTCAAATGTAAATAAACATTAAAAAACATTTAAAAAAAACATATAGTGATTTAACCAATAGAGAATACTAGTAATGGACCAGATAATAAATACATGTAACTGAAAGTTTTAGCTCACTTTTTCAAAAGCCCATTCAGTGAAAAAATGTTTACAGCATTCTGTGTAAATGGCATTCATAAAATGTATGCATACTCTTATTCCACTCTCATTTCCTAATAAGCTATGATTCTATTTTATTGCAATAAGTCATTACAAAATGAGAAACTTCAATTTATGCATTTTTATGCATTTGAGAAATTCTCTGCTATCCAACATTTTTTTAAAAAAGTCTTATAAATATTGTTTTTTGAAAGATTTGTGATAAAACTACTTTACTTAAAGACTAAAGTAACATTTCATTTAGAAATCTTTTGTATAAAAATGTATGTGTTCCAAATGTATATACTCCTTATAAAAAACAATCCTGAACTTAACTAATTCAACTGGAAGTATGTACTTTGGCCTTTAAAAGCATAGAGCAGCATTATTACAACAGAGAACAAGTGTAATGTTAACCTCCCTTAGCTCAGCTGTGCTCGCAGATCTTATGGAGAAAAGAAAAACATTGTCTTTCTCACAGTTTCCAAATCAAATTTGAAAGACTTTATATGCTATAAATGTATTCGACAAACATAAAGTGATGAAGGTTTCCTAAGAGTCACTTCTCAAACGGACATACTTTACCTTTGAAAAGTATGATATCTGTAAGGTATAACAGCAAATCAATGTTAAACACAAAGTAGGTGTCTATATGAATTTCATCATTCCCCTCTATGTCTTTCTCCACTTCCTGATCTTCCATTCTCTCTTCAAACTATATTTCCAAACTATTCTTGAAAGAATCACCAATGACCTCCCTGTTACCTAATTCAGTGTTCTCAGTGGGTCTAGATTTTTTTTTAAACTCACAGTGTTCAAAAGAACTAGTCCGTCTTCTATGCTTTCTTATCTTTCTTCCTGTGACATAACATTCTCATAATTTCCCTCTGTCTCTTTGGTCACTCCATCTCAAGTTCATTTGTTGGGGTCCCCAACCCTTGTTTGACTTCTAAATGTTAGAGTCATCTAAGGCTGAATAACTGGCTTTCCTCTCTTTCATTATGCTATCTTCTTAGTGCCATGACTTCAAATAGTAAGAAGTCTAATGAGACTAAGAGTTCTAACATGAAGAACCTTCAAATTAATTTCTCAAACCTTGACCTTTCCTCTAAATTTATTACTAGAAGATATAATCATGCACTAGATATGTCTGTTTGAATGTAACAGACATTTAGAAAAAATGTATCTAAATTAGAACAATTGATTTTTTTCCACAAATCTTTTCTCTGGGATGTCCTTGTCTTATAAATGAGTATGAATATTCACTACCTGCTTAAGTGAAATTGAGGAGCCATCTTCATTCCTCTCTCCTTCTTCAACCACATCTCATCCAACAGAAATTCCTAGATGTTCCTTCTAAAGCTTACTGAAGGGGCTCGAGAGCCTAGAAGATTTTCTGGCACACAATAGGTGCTCAATAAATACTTGAAAAATTTGTTGAACTTGGATATTTTCTGGTTTGATATTTATATCATGAGATTTAAAAACTTCAGTTTTATGAAAGCCAACTGTTTCCCTGGGAAATAATTTCTAAATTACAAAGTTATATTTCCTTAAAATTTATATAAGAGGAAATAAAAAAAGAAGTGGATGTGTATTTGGGTATATATATATTTTTTAACTAAGGAAAAGATCAATTTATACTGAAGCTACATCATAAGTCTAAAATTGTGAGAGCATTATAAAAGCTCAAGCAATTTTGTGTCATCGTTTATAACAAAATATATGACCAACTGTTATGTTGAAATTTCACTTGAAGTATTATGGACAGACACGAACAATATATTCTACAAAGTAAGAGAATGGTACCTTAGATTGGAAGTGGATAAAATTTAAAGTATGTTTTAATTCAACATCTGTAGTATAGACAGTAAATAATAAGAGTCAAGAAAGTATCCAAAATAATTTATAACTTGTTTTAAAAATAGAGACAAAAAATAAATGTAGAGAGAAATGCCATTATTACCTCTTCCAGGTTTTATGTCTATACATTTTTATAATTTTTAGTATAAACTTTATACCATAAATACTTTACAAATAATTTTATGTTTCTACTCCTTTCTATAGGATGACTCTACTCTACTTATTCAAAGATGCCCCTTGGGACTTAATATGCCCCATGATTTTTTGCCTTTGCTATTTCTGTTTTCAGAAAGACAAAGAAAACCTACCTACTTTATTTCTTGGTATTCTCTTAGTGTTCTCGTGCATCTCATCTTTAATGTTAAAACTGTGGCCAGCTTTAAATGGTATGATAGAAAAAATGCAAAGTTTAAAAAATTCTCAGGGAGTTTTCATTCCTAAAATGGGGGAAAAAGTCACTTTAGGCATGAGGACTCAGAGTATGATAAAATGTACATAACTGACCTAACACTGTTTTTTGGGGGTCAAATTCTTATTTGAGCTAAATCTCTCTCTCTCTGTCATCACTGTACCTTTCAAGTTTGCTAATATCAGTGGAATCTATGGTGACTCCTTGATATTTCATCTGATTACTATGGAAAATAGCTAAATTGTAATGTTTATTATTATTATGTTTTTAGTTACAGAATTTGATCCTAAACAATAAGCAGGAAAAAAAATTCTAATGTATAAGATTTTCATCTTGGCCCTAAGTTATAATAAACATTGAAACAGTCTAAGTACAACAAAATATGAGATTGGTTAAATCCTGGTGATCTACACTTTGAGATGCAATCCAGTGGCCAAGGACTTTGTCATCAAACCAGGTTTAAATCTTAGATAAATCTGGTAAAGACATTGTCAAAGTGTTTTCCCAAATGGGCAGTTTTAGAGTAACCCATGCTGCTTCTTAAATATACAGATCCTGGAACTGACTGGACACATTCTAACTCAAGAGGTCTGGGCTAAGGTTGAGCATTGATACGTTTAACAACATACCTAAGCCTATAAACTAGTTGGCCTCTGAAAGTCTGCTCCTTCATTTACAAAATGGATGACATATAATACCCATATTATAGTGTCATTTAGAGGATTAAAACACGAAACTATATAGAGTACTTTAGGAATTTGCTCTGCATACCATAAGTACATAATATATTTGGATTTGTTGTCAACTAGTGCTTTTACTACTACTGTTATTGCTTCTGCAACCACAACTGCCACTTATAACACTGCTATTGTTATTACTGTTATTAATTTATGATCTAGTATTTAGTCATTGAATTAAATTCATGTTTTAGAAAAAGACTAATGGCTAATAAATGTTAAAAATATACTTAGTGAAATGTATTTACTGTTGTCTGCAATTCCCCAAGCTGTTGAAAAATGTAAAATTATACAAGTGTATAGAAAAGACTGTAAGAATTACATTGAAAATTTAACTAAACTTACTGCTACATAGAAAGGTTCAAGGGTGAGTTTCTTTTTCTTGTTTAGGCATTTCTGTATTCCCAAAATTTTCTATTTTTGCCAAACTAGATTTAAGATTCAATCCAGGGGTGCCTAGGTGGCTCAGTCAGTTGAATGTCTGACTCTTGATTTTGGCTCAGGTCATGATCTCACAATTTGTGGGATCAAGGCCCATGTCAGGATCCATGCTGGGCATGGAGGCTGCTTGGGATCCTCTCTCTCCCCCTTTCTCTCTCCCTCTTCCCCTCCCCCCACTTGCACTCTCTCTCTCTCTCTCTCTCTCTCTCTCAAAATAAATAAATAAACTTAAAAAAAAAGATTCAATCCCATACATATTCAATACCCATTCTATGAGGGACACTTTGTGTTATGTAGTGATGAAGACTGCCAGACCCTGCCTTCAGAAAGGCCACAGTGAGGAAGACAACATTTAGTAACACGAGGTGGCTTTAATAATGACCATCCTGGAATTCCCACATCCTCATATACAGAAAATTATACATCCACATTTCATGTCTGTGTCACCAAAGATTATATTCCTCTGTCTTTTCAAAAATTGTCTGAGCTGGATTTGAAGCCATGTATCCTTTGCCTGGGGTCCTATCACAAGCTCTGCTTGGTTGAGCCGCTTCATGAGGCTACTTCCACTGGGCTCCTTCCTCACATCCTTAGTTGACTTTTCCTTCCCTTTTTCACAATACCTTCTGATACTCGGTGTCTGCTTTACCCTTGCTTACCAGTAGTCTCTCTGTAAACATTCCTTGCTTGTCTCATGACCCTGGTTATGGTCTTTTCCCACCCCCCACTTCAGGTTAACCACCTTTCCACATATCTGTCATTACTGTAGATAATCGAGGATTCTTTGCTTCTTACAGCCCTGTTTTCATTCCCTTGCTCTCTTCACTGCTAATCAAGGCTTTTTCAAAGAAGAAGCTGTGTCAGGACCTCTGAACCACCATTTATGTCTTTTGCATGGAATGGTAAGGATGAAACACATTTTGATGCATAATATCTCAGTTTCAGTCTATACACAGGAATGAAAACTGTAAAAAAAGTAAATTTGATTCAGTCTACTGAAGTATCATTATATATTAAAACCCAAACATGATGTTCCGCCTGGACTGTATTTATTTAAGAGAAGGTATATGTGGATTATACTGTCTCATAAAACTGATCTATATGAAGCCAGAAGTAGATTGACTAGGTAATAACCAGTTACAATAAAAGGCAGAATAGTAAATAGTTATTCGGATGTGGCAAAAAAAAACAACTAATGTCATGGACAGGCAATATCCTTAAACTGATAAATTACATAATCACAGTAGAGACAAAAAATATATGCAACTAGCCCTGGAATGTGGTTATAATACAGAAAGATTTTTGCTTTGGGTAATAAAACTACCAGCATTAAATTATTAGGAAAATATTTTAAATAAAACGCACAATATGAAATTATGAAATACATTTCCAAAGACTTTTTTTAGGATTTATCACTAGTTATAGGAATACTAAAAGCTCCTGCTACTTATTTTCAGGATCTTTTCTCTTATTCCAAAGTTCATCCTAAACTTTTAGTCTAAAGATTATCTGTTTAAGTATAAACAGAGAAGATGAGAAAAAACAAAATTTGAGAAGGTTCCCATTTTGTCATCCATCATGTTACATCATCTGTGCTGGGCAATGGCTGAACCTCTTCCTTTCCTTATATATCCAAACATAAAGGGAAAAAATACCATTTTCTTGCCTTTACCTTTTTCATGAGCCTTGGGTTATTCTAGGATTTCTATTTCTAGAAACTATTCTGAGACATCTGTGCCTCTCCTATATTCATCCTAAATTATGTGCCTTTTTCTCCATTTATTTTTTTCGACTTTTATTAAATTTGGTCTTGCTAGAGCCACCTTATTGCTGATTTTTAAGATATCACATCCACTCTTTTTTTCTTCATTGATATCGCTTACCAACCTATATCAGATTAATGTTTTAGAGATCTTTTGTTCCTCTTCTATTTTCAAAACCTCGTCTGTGGAAACATGCTTACTTTTGATTAAAACACTTTGGAAAGGATTCTTCTTAAAATGTAGTAGGCAAATTTAATTTGCCTTGTCCTCTGCCAGCTACCATGTACCCGGGAACAATATGGCCAACACTTTTGATCACTCTTTTTGATTAACGTTTGACAGGGTGATTTAATCTTTTAATACTATGGTCCAAGGAAGATAAGGCTAGGTCCAGATTTTATTATTTTTTTAACATTTCTTTATATTTGAGAGACAGAGAGAGACAGATCATAAGCAGGGGAGGGGCAGAGAGAGAGGGACACACAGAATTGGAAGCAGGCTGCAGGCTCTGAGCTGCCAGCACAGAGCCCGACACGGGGCTCAAACCCACAAACTGTGAGACCATGACTTGAGCCAAAGTCGGACGCTCTATTGACTGAGCCACCCAGGCGCTCTATGTCTAGATTTTAAAAAGCAAAAACAGAAAAATAAAACAAAAAGCAAGCAACTCCCACTCCCTCACCTAAAAAAATTACAACTCTTTACAAAATATCACTTTGTCTCTATACAGAAATGGTGTTTGTTGTTGTATACTGAAGGTATATGTTGATCTTTTTCTTCTTTTTGCCTATTATATTTTTCTATTATTTCTTATCCACCTCTCATTCAAAAAGAAAAAGAAAATACAAGGAATAGTTACATACAAGCTCATTCCCATTCCCATTGAAGAATTTAACATTTAGAATAAATTTAATAAAAAAGTACATTTATAATGACTGAGCAGCTATAAAATGACTGAGTCATAGATCCAATTCACATCTATTACTAAGACAAGTAGCCGGAATCACCTATTTTATTCTGACTGATTACTCAACAATAATCTTTTAAAAATGTCTAAAAATTTAATGTAATTGAAAATGATTAAATCAGAGGTGTCCTCAAGCAATGGCATTGTTATACACTCTTTAATTATCTATAGGCCTAAAGAGAGTGAGGTCAATTTATATTCAATCCACCATTAATAAAAACTGGCTGCCTTGCATTAATGTAAGTACTTTGTTATGCCAACTTTTATTTCTTTACATATGACTGATCTAAAGCTCAGGAAAATTTAATTATAGGTATGGAATTTAGTTTAATAGCATTTAGCTTTTTATGCAAGTTTTCCATTCAAAAATATTCTGGAACTACAAAGGAGGTAACATGCCTCTGTAAATGCTAAACTTTCTATCATAGATGGACATGAAGCCTGCAAAAATTAGATTCTGATGTGACTATTTCCTGCTTAGTCAAGGGCCATCACATAGGCAGAGTGATTTTGGAGAAAATAGGCCAAACTTTCAGTGGTAAAACAATATTGTGGTGACTTCGTAGGAAAGTATATTTCAGTTTTTGCTAGCCAATCAGCACTGTTTTCAGTGTTGCGTATTTTGTACTTGGGGAAAGGAATAAGTGAAAGGATAAGAATCAAAAGAGAATGAGTCTAGTTTCTTTCTCTCTGGATATAGTATTGGCTTAATGGCTTTTGGGAACCAGATGACCCTTCATCAGAGATATCATGCAATTTATAGTCATAGAAATAGAACACGACTATCTTTGTTTTCATAAATCAAGTTTTAAAACAAGTAATGAAAGAAACAAAGGCTGTAATATAATAGCAAACACATCCTTCTCAAATAGTTCGTGATAGTTAATTTATATCACTATTAAGATGAATGATTGGAATGACCAATGTCCTATAGCTACAGACCACCTGTAACTGAAAAAAACTTAATTTTGTGATCTGTCATCATGAGAGTGAAAGTGCACCTGGAGAACCATGGTGTGTCCCCATTAGAGTATGTTAGAAAGGGTTTATTGCAGGACTTGGGCTTGGCTTAGGTGATTTTGAAGAGGGTTCAAGGAAGTAAGGCTTTGTACCGGGTTGGATGCTTCAGGAAGTTAGGTAAATCTAACATTGGGTATCTTCATAACTCTTATTTAGAAAGACAAAGCATGCTGATGCTGCAACTGGTAATAAAGTCCCAGTCACTCATAATCAGCCAGAATAGGGGTATCAACTGTCATTTTTGTCATTTGGACAATGGTCTTTTTTGTCTTACTTCATTAGAGTTGCTGAGTGGCCTTCAGTGATGTCTTGTGAAATGTTTACATTCAACAGAAGAATATTGCGGGCTAGCTCTGAGTCCCAGGTCATCTCCTAGTGACACCAAGGTCTATCTGGTAATGCCACGTCAGCTCCCAGATGCTAGGGTCTGCTTTCCTACTTTTTAGAACATATTAGATAGCTTAAAAATCTTTCAAATTAAATACACTAATTCAAACAAAAATACTAATTCAAAGGGATATATGCACCCTATATCTATAGCAGCATTATTTACAATAAACAAAATATAAAAGCAGCCCAAGTGTCCACTGATAGATGAATGGATAAAGAAGAAGTGGTACACACACACACACACACTCAATGGAATAGTATTCAGCTATAAAAAGAATGAAATGTTGCCATTTTCAATGTCATGGATGGAGCTATAGAGTTATTATGCAAAGTGAAATAAGTCATTCAGAGAAAGACAAATACCATATGATTTCACTCATATGTGGAATTTAGGAAGCAAAGCAAATGAGCAAAGGGAAAGAGAGAGAGACCAAGAAACAGATTCTTAACTACAGAGAACAAACTGATGGTTACCAGAGAGGAGATGGGAGAGGGAGTGGGGGAAATAGGGGCTGGGGATTAAAGAGTCCACTTATCATGATGAAAAATTAAAGACCAAAAAAATCTTTCAAATAAATAGTAAAATAATGAAACTCTGAATCAATTTATTTACCAATAAGCACCAGTGTATTCCATTTTGCCAAGCATGATGACACATGTTAGAATAGAAGAAGATAAAGGAAGGTAGCAGGAAGAGAAGGAAGAGGAAGAGGAAGGGAAGAAGGAGGAATGAAGTAGACAAAAAAGAACCAGACATGGCTTTCAAAGGAGTGTAAGAGAGAGCTGGTGAGAAGCCTTCTCAGATGATTCCGAATGATCCCCAACTCCTGATATTCACATTCTTATGCAATCCCCTCCCTTTGAGTGTATGCTGACTCTCATGACTTGCTTCTAATGAATAGAACATGACAAAAGTGTCAAGATATCATTGTTAATATATTGGTTTCTCTCTCTCTCTCTTTCTCTGTCTCTCTCTCTGATGAAGAAAGCTATCATATTGTAAGCTTCTATGTGGAGAGTCCCACATAACAAAGAACCAAGGGAGGTCTCCTGCTGATAGGCAGCAAGGAGCTGAAGCCCTCAGATCATCAGCCCATTAAGAACCAAATCCTGCCAACAACCATGTGAATGAGACTGAGACCACCTTGTCTCCTTGTCAAGCCTTAAGGTAACTACAGTTCCTGGCTGACACCTTGATTCTAGTCTGTTAAAAGACCTTGAGAAGCAGGACCCAATTAAGCTGCATCTGGATTCCTGGTCCACAGAACCTGTGCAGTAAGAAATGTTGGTTGTTTTAAACCATTAAGATTTAGGATAGTTTGTTACACAGCAGCAGATAACTAACACAGGAGATCAGGGCAGGATAAGGGGTGAGGTAAGTGAGGAGTCTAGGATACAGATTTTAAGAAGACCCTTTCTTTCCAGCCTATGCAAGTTCCTCACTCATCCTGGTCCAGCTCTGCCAGAGATAAAATGCTCAAAATGAAGCAATAAAGTGATATTGCAGGAGAAGGGATAGGAACTTTGGTTATAAATTTACTAAACAATTATATGAATTTCTGACAGTTAAATTCCACTGATATCCAATGTCAAAATTACAAGTACTCTAGGAACTTCACTAAGAATGATAGCTAGTTAGAGAAAATAGGAAATACGGTTTTGCACAGCACTATACACACCTGTTTTTAAGGAAGTTTATAAAATTAGGTTCTTAAGGTAGGAGGTGGAAGGCAGAAGAAAGAGAACCCTTTGTTGTTTAAATGTTATGAAATATTTTCTGTAGGAGGGTTTCTTGGTAATATCTTACATATACTAATTTTATAAACTAATCTCCCTAAACACCCCAGCAAGAAGTAGATGGAGAAAGGATAGGAATGCCAGCATAAAATATAAGTGCACTGTAAGGCACAGAAGGAGCAACGTGAATGAATGAGTCATTTAAGCAAAACCTTGTGCGTGCCAAATGCCAAGTTGTGAAAGAAACAATTTTTAAGAACTTCAAGATAAAACTAAATTATGTTCAAATATCAGATCAGGAAATGATGGTAGTTAAAAGTACAAAGATTGACATATTTAATGGTATTTTAATAGAAGTTAATTTTGATTTTAAGTGCTTTAAAAAGTAAAGCTAATTGTTGCTTTTGTAACATATTGATAAAATATATGCCATAACTGACCAGGCAAAAGAGCTCATTATCAAAATTCAAATCATAGAAATATCAAGAAAACTTTGGCCAATTATTCTCAAATTTTAGTGCATTTATGAATTACTTGGGGATCGCGTTAAAAGGTGAATTCTAATTTAGTTGGTTTGGGGTAGGGCTTATGATTCTACATTTTAACAGTCTCCTAGATAATATCTTTCTATCACGCTGCCCGGGGACCACACTTTGAGTTATAAGATCTCAGAATAATGCTCTTGGAAGTGTGGTCCCACAACAAGCAATATCCATATTACCTGGGAACTTATCAGGAATGCAAATTCTTGGACCCTAGTCTAGGCCACAGAATCAGAATCTTGAGATGGCCCACAATTTTCAACCTATCAAAGCTTCCAGGTAACTCTGACGCATGTTAAGTTTGAGCATCACTGTTTTAGAATATAGTCTTCCTGAACCAGGGATAGAAATCAGAATCCCCTACAGAACTCCGAAATATACCTGCCCAGTCCTTAGTTATAGAGAGTCTGATTAAGGTGGTGGGAAATTTCTAAAAAATCTCCTTCAGTGGGCAGGGGTGATAATTTAAAAATGAAAAACAGTTTTATAGTAGTTGAATTGATGTTCAATGACTTGCCCAAGTTTTGAGAAGCAGAAATAAGACTGCCCTTATTCTCATATCAGTTCTGTTCCTGGCACTTGAAGGTGATACCAGGAGCAATTTAAATAATGCAAAATGGTCTCTCTCTCATGGAATGGCAACGATCCCAGTGTTCTGTTGTCTTTTCCTCTTGGGATAAAGAAACAGTCTCTCATTCTGACTTGCTGTCTGTGACATAGCCAACTCAGAAGGCTGCATCAGTCACTTAATTACTTTCTCTGTCAGGAGTTTCACACTGAAATTACAACATAGAAATTGAAGAATTGCTTGAAGCAGAGCTGTGATAACCACCCAGGCAAAGCTTTGAGAGAATGGAGAATATAACACACATGCTATCATGGGTGCATGTGTATGATACATAATAGTTAAATATTTCCTTACTTTCTAACAGTTGTTTCAAAAATAGGTTGTTATTAGAATTGGTGGTTTATTTCCTTCTAATTCCTGTGTTGCATAATTTTTCCAGCTTAAAAAATTCTTGTCTGACTTACTTATTTTTATTACTAATTTAAATATCAGATATACTTAATAGTACCCAGAACTCTCTGGAATCCAGTTCCAGTGGGTATCTCAGTGCCCTTTGGGGTAATATGAAGAGAGTTTTAGGGAGTATCTGAGTCCCTTAGATTCATGGAAAATGGCTCTAAATTTGAGTGATGTTGCCCCATTCAATGGCTTTAAAAATAGGTGGAGATATTTTTATTTTTCCACTGACAAGTGACATTTAGTGGATGAAGGCAGGGAAGCTATCCATGCTGCAGTGAGAGAGTCTAGCGTAATGAAAAAGGATTCCATACCAAATGGCACGCCTTTCACAAACATTTAAGGAAAAAATCACAGATTCTACTTTGCAACCTCAAAGAATGGGGTGGAAGGAGAAAATGCCCTTGGGGCATATGGATCTCTCTAGGAAGTGACACAGGTCTTTTATCTGGGGAACAGCAGCAGATGGAGGCAGTTAAAAGTAAGCCAATCCCAGGCCTTGAAAATACTCATTTAAAGGTCTGTTTTTAAAAATGTATTCTTCTTAGAATGCTCAGCAGGAAGGACCAACTTGCATTTTGGAAATGATGCTGAAAGTATCTCTAACTGAAGAACACAAGAAAGAAGCCTGGAAGTTAAGCAAATAAGGGATGCTAAAGAGCTTACTCAAACAAAGTCAATGGCAAACCTTGTGGTCAAAGAATATGGGGAGGAAAGACAGCCACAATAAATATAGTCCTATATGCTTCTCACTGAAGGTCTGCTTTTATTTCAGGAGTGAATTTTATGCTTTATAGAAGAGCAATTTCTGGCCAGAGGTAAGCATGGTGATTTTACTGGGTAACTTTTTCCAAATGAAGCATAGCTTTTCCTCAACCTCAGAGTTATAAACTGAAATCCAGATATCCTTGGGCATATACGATTTGTACTTTAGAACAATTTCTCAGAGAAATCTGAAACCATCCTTGGTTAAAAAGCACCATCTTAGAAGAAGTGATAAATATCATATTATTATTATTATTATTATTATTATTTAACTTAGTAAGAACATTTAACATGAGATCTATCCTCAACTGATTTTTAAGTGTACAATACAGCATTGTTAACTTCAGGCATACTGTTGTATATCAGATCTCCAGAACTTATTCAGGTTTGCAAAAAACACTAGTTTTCTCTGTCCATATTGTGGTGCCTATGGGGTGGTAAATTCCTGACCACATGTCTCAGAAAGAGCCTGGAATATACCTATGCTGTCACACAGGCGGGTGGTTTACAAAAATTTAGAATGAAATAATAAATGAATATAATTGTTCTGCTATTTTGTTTACTGCAGAGTAAGAAAAACAAGGATTTCCCCCTTCAATCTTATGAAAAAATTTGGAGAGTCCAGAAAAAATCTTGAATGTTAAAGATTCAAAAAAGAAACTTTCTGACTGGGGTAAGCCTGGGAAGGAGAGAGAGAGAAAAAGAATTGCTACAGAGAGAGACTTTAATATATCATAAGCAACAATAACAATAATATAAGTCTAATCATTTCTCTTTAAGCATTTTTGTCCTACATCTATACTTTGATGCCCAGTTTAAGGAAAATTGTGAGGTGCTGTTTGAGTTTAGGAGATTCTCAGCCTTGGTCTTTAAAATGAAGCTTCAAATGCTTATACCCTCTTGTCTGTTCAACACATGGATGCATTGTTCAGTAACTCCTAGTGAAGAGCATCTATCCTATCTAATTAGTGCTTTATATATTTTTAAATTTGTAAAGTGCTGTGCTTATTGTTTAGTGTGATATTAAAAATACTCATTTGAAAGGAGTCAGGGACCCTAGGAGGTCAATTTCATACTAATTACTTTGTCATCCGCTTCCTTCTTCCCAGGGTGGATGATTTTCATTTCTAAATGAAACTTGTAAATTACTAAACATTTGAAAGGCATAGTACCTGGAATAATTTACACCTGCTCTAAATGACTGCAACATAGATTTTATATGCAGCAAATGGAGGTTGACGTCCCTGAAATCTAGGCCTAAAATGTTCACTTACTATATTTCTATCCACACACATCTTTCTAGCTAGTATTTTTAATATTTGGTCATAATAGTTGTACACCTGAAAATAGGTTTGGTACATAAAATCATCCATGCATTATTTTTAGGACTAGAGAGGCTTTTTTTTTCTTTTTATAACGAATGGATAGCCAGAGACTTCTAGATACATAGATTTCTAGATACATAGATATATCTGTACGTACATGGATACATGGATAGATGGATAGATGGCCGGCTGGCTGGCTGGGTAAATAGATAAACATATTATTGAATTATCTCAATTAAACATAAATTAATAACTTCTCTTCACCTAGAACCAACCATCTATGGAGGGGTGATAAAAGTTCCAACCATCTAGCCCCCTCCTTAATGCGTTATCTGCTGGTGGAAGGAGCTCTTGATAATTTTATCAGTGGGTCAGCAGGTGGCACAAGGACCCTCTGTTTTTTTCTCATGAACCCCATATAGATTTTCTTTGCAGGTGTTTTGGATGGGGAGGTGGAGGGTTGAGGTCATGCTATGAGCAACTGCCTGGGACTGGATGAATAATTTAAAGTAAAATGGTATGAGTTAGAGAGGCCATTTTCCACCTCAGGTTGAATTTGTTGTATGTGACTCACTTTCACTGGCAATACAACTGGGAGTTTGATCCTTATCTTTTTCTAATGTATATCTTTAATTGCTTTAATACTTGGAGGGAGAGGAAAGTAATTAATTCCTCCCCCCACTAGCTCTCATTAAAACAAGTTTCTTAACAGATTATACTCCTCTTTCAAGTTAGGAATCAACAAGATTTTGACACAGCCATGTTCAGCAGTGATGGTCTATCATGTCTGTATCTCAAATAGAAATATCATGTATGAACAGTATGTGTTATATGGTCTCTTGAGTTTCTCCACTAATCATTTGTTTCAATACCTTTCATAATATCTTTCTTCTTTCATAATATCTTGATTCAGTTCTTACTTCTTGATTAAGTGGCTATAGAGTTATCAAATGGTCTTGAATCAAATTAATGTGGAGCTTTGAAAATTTATAATTTTCTCTCTGAATAGTATCTTGAATTCTTTAGACAAATGAGAGAAGCTCTTAAAATTGTTACGTACCTCCTGTGTATTATCATGATAGGCCACAAAGGAAGTTTATTAAAATTTTCTTAAAAATGCCCCATCTTTATGCTCCTCTTCTCTTCCTTGTGAGTCAATTTTTAGCCAACCAAAAAGGAAGGATGATAGTGTAGTAGGGAAAGCATGGACTTTGGAGCCAATAGATGTATCTAAAAACCTGGCTTTGTTATTTACTAGCTCTTTAGACTTGGGTATGAATTAATATATCTGCTCTCAGTTTTCAAATCTATAAAGTGGGAGTAGTAATAATATATAGCAGTTAAGGTTGCCACACAAATTAAACAGAATTTATTTTTCTCCTCTGTTTATTAATGTTTCTACATGTCTAAAGCTATGGACTACATCTCTGATGTTTCACACGTTATATATTCAATAATTCTTAGAGCTTACAATAATTAGCTTTTGTCTCAGGGAGGCTCCATACCACAAGAGTTAATCTTGAAATACCATGTCTATATTTCATGTCCCTAAGCCAATGACCATCATTTATTATTAATGCAAGACAGACATCTAAGCCAATTATTTCTTTTTCCTAAGAATTTGAAACTGACAATCACAAGAGTGAATCATCTTCATGTCAGGACCCTAGAAATAACATGAGATCCCCGGAGCTACTTAAGTACATGCCCTTCCTGAAGCCTGGATATGCACTATTCATGAGCATCTGGGATGTAGTATGGCAGAGTGGATAAGAGACAGGACCACGAGTCAGGCTGTCTAGGTTGGAATTCCAGACCTGTCACTTGCTAACTTGTTGTGACCTTGGGAAGCCTATATAACAGTTTATTGATCTACAAAAGGCATATTATGGCTGTAAATACCTCACAGAGTCTATTGCATAGAAGAACGCAATAAGGTAATTATGTAAAGGACTTACATAAAAGGTGTCTGGAACATAATGGACACCTACAAATGGCAGCTATTATTAGGATTCTGGGAGATATTCCAGTCTCTTTCCAATGAACAGCCTACACTCCTTTATCTTTATTCTTAGATAAACCATCGTAGGTTTTCATTATTGCTTATAACCAAATGAACCTCAACTAAAACTTGGGGAAGGGTGTCTTTGGTATTTTGTTTGAACCAGTTCCATTTATGCCCCTTAGATATGTTTACTGCTAAAATAAAAATACCATACAGGTAAGAGAGGAAAATCAGCTCATAACAAAATTCAATTGTCTAAAAGTTGTTAGCTTTTTGTAATTCTTCATTAATCTAAAATAATGAATTAAATTTTTAAGGAGAAAGACTTTTTTTAATGAATGAACAAGGTATTTTGTGATTTGTAAACTATAAGCAAATATCTTGCCAATAAATCCATTTGTCTTCAATAACAATTAATTACAAACATTCATTGTGTGCTTATTATGTGCCAGACCATTTGGTAGGGCTGAGCACATAGTAGTGAGGAAAAGTATTTCTTCCCTCATTTGGCTTGCATTTGAGAGAGACAGAAAGAATAATGAAACATGTATTGCTTATTTAATGTAGAATCAGGTGATGGTTAAATGTCAGGTAATGAAGAAAAAACTAAGGCAGGGTAGAGAGTAATGCTCAAGTGCTATACTCATCAAGGGAATCAGAAAGGCTCCCTTGAAGCATTATCATTTAAACAGATAAACCTTATTGAAATAGGTATTAGTAAGCCTCATTTTGTAGGTGAGGAATCTGACTTCCCCTGCCCCCCCCATCCCAGGTCACACAGCTAGAAAATAACGGGACCAGACACTGAACTCTGGCTCGAGTTGACCATTTTTCCATGAAAGAAGGCTCTATCCAAAAAACTATCTCCAAAGGCCAAAGGAACTATAAGATGGAAAAGTCTGACAAGTCCAGCTTGGCAAGAAATAGTTTATTAAGAGAACTCATGGACAGGAGAGTGTCTTGGGTGGTTTTCAGAGGAATAAATGTCCGCACCCCCCACCTCTCTAATACCCACTTGTATAGCCCTTGCTGCTAGAGGTACAGCCTAGGGGAAATGTTTGAGAAGCTTAACAGAAGCTTCAAGGCAGATCAAGGATATTATGCCTCAAGAGGACACATAAGAGTGTGGTTAAACACAGAAAGAATTGGTGGGGAGGACTGTGCTCGAGAGGCTTCAGGTCACAGGGTGGTCATCATGGCAGATTTGTCCAAGATAGTGTTAGTTTGGTTCACACAACCCTATTAAAATGACTCTATATTTTCCAGTGAGAAAAGAAAAAAAAATCACATTAGATTTATTTTCTCTTTCTTTGCTGTGCAGTTTTTGTCACCACTGACTTTTCCTATTCTGCCTTCATTTCCCATTCCCATATACTTTCTACAGGCATACAGATCCTAAAACAAAATACCAGCATTCAGCCTGAGCTTCCTGGCTCAGCTGACAATTAATATTACCAAGTAGTCTATTTTCTGTTCTTTTTTCTTTTAATACATTATACATCTGAACAGCATGTCTAAAGGGCAGCTAAACAAACCAACAAATAATTTTGCACGCTTGCCGAGTCCTATGTATTGCATCCTTTGACTTGAGAAGTTTTTAATGTATAATACATTAAACAAGTCAAGGCTGAAAACAGTCACCAATTTTATAGTTCTCTATTTATCTCTAGGGGAGTAGCCCTAGCTTTTCCAAATGCATACTTTAGAACAAAAAGGGAAATACATTAACTCATTAAATAGTTAGTTGTTTATTTTTGATAAGTACCAAATCACCATAAATATGGCTTACATTACTTTTTATGAAATACATCCTTCTGTAAAATATGGTATTGTGGGTCATTATGATTGGGGGTGAAGGTGAGCGGAGGATTGAGCTGAAGGAATATGTTGTTGGCTGAAATGTTTTTGGGTTATAAAAAGCAGTTGAGTCTGCTTATTAGTGCATTGTTTTTCCTTTCTTATGTTACTGCAGGTAGAAATGAGCAATTACACACAGAAGTCCCCCATCTGGCTAGATTTCTCGTTCCTCATCACGTTAGCCTTCTCAAAACTTTTCACCCATGGCCTTTAACTTTGACTTAAAGGTACAGTCTTGAAGTACAGCTATTTGCTATAATATTATTAATAACAAGAAATAACAATAATAGTTTTCCCAAATTTAGCATCTATTACAAGTGGTTAATCTTGACAGACACTCTAAGGTAGGTATGTGTTATTAGCCCTAGTTGAAGAAATTGAGAAAGTTGAAGAAATTGCATATGAGTTAGGATTGGAAAGGAGGATTGTTGCATGTCAGAGTTCATGCTCTTTCCTCTGAACGCATGTGTATTTTCAAAGATGTCGCGTTTTCTCAGCTAACATTTGCATGTTGTTGTAGCTAAGAACTGAGTCTGAAATCAGTCAAAGTTGAGTTCAGCTAGTGGCTCTTAAATAATGAGCTTCTATAAATCTGTTTTTCTATCTGTAAAATAAGGACACTAGTACCTACTTCATAATATGACTGTAAAAGTTATTGAAAAGATTCCTGTAAAACATAGTGAATTCCCAATACATTTTGTAAACATTATGGTTACAATTATTATTTTAAAAATACTGTGATCTTGGGGCACTTGAGTGGCTTGTTTGGTGAAGGGTCTGACTTTGGGTCACGTCATGATCTCACAGTTCCTGAGTTCAAGCCCTGCATCTATCTGGCTCTCTGCTGTCGGCATGTGGAGCTCGTTTTGGATCCTCTGTTCCTCTCTCTCTGCTCCTGCCCTGCTTGTACTCTCTATCTCTCTCTCAAAAATAAACATTAAAAAAATTGTGATCTCAGGTCATTCTGTTAAAAGAACATGTTAGATTTTGCAAATATCTTTGGGCTGATAGCTGTTCTGTAGTGCATAGCTCAATCATAAAATGTTATTGCTTACCCATCACGTATGATAGGGTCAATTGCAAAGCAGAGTTTGAAAGTTCATGATCCACATGTTGTGGTTGTTATTTTTCCCTTCACAGAGCTTTTAAACATTTTTTTAAATGTTTATTTATTTTAGAGAGAGAGAGAGAAAGAAAGGAGCAGGGGAGAGGCAGAGAGAGAGGGAGACACAGACTCTGAAGCAGGCTCCAGGCTCTGAGCTGTCAGCACAAAGCCTGACATGGGACTCAAACCCAGGCACCATGAGATATGACCTGAGCCGAAGTCAGACTTCTAACCAACTGAGCCACCCAGGCACTCTTGTTCACAGTGTTTTCAGAAAATTATGTTTGAATTTGTTTGTGTTGCCCCATTAATACTCCTATTAGTTTGATGACCTGGTCCCTATCTTAGACCTTGCTATTCACTTTAAACAGATTTAATCATTTTTAGGAATTTAAATGATATTAGTCAACTCCTTCCACATCATTCAAGAGTTATTCTGAAGGGGCCTACTCTTTGCCAAACTGTAACGTGAGGATATTAAAATGAGTAAGTCAGTCTCCTATTCTCCTTAAGCAGTGTTTTTCATATTCTAATAGACATTGTAATTTCCTGAGAAATTTTATTAAAATTCAAATTTTAAGTCAGTTGGTATAGGGTAGAATGTGAGATCCTGCATTTCTAACATGGTTACAGCTGCTGCTGCTGGTCTGTGGGCCATACTTGGAGCTCACAGTTATGTTTATAATTGGAGGTGAATTCTGATGCACAATATTACACAAAGGAATGCATGATCAAGGCTGGATGGAATGGAGATAATTAGGAATATATTGTTGAAATGCTTAATCAGAATTTGGTCTTGAATATCAAGTCATATTTTACCAATATAACCATGTAACTTCCAAATAACTATGTCCAATTTGTTTTTTGATGCATTTGTAACAGTGTCTCTATTACTTCTGGGTAATGCTTGGTTTGGGAGGAGTTAACACTATACGTCTTTGTTCTTAGAGATGTTCCTGGCCTGCCTACCAGGGCCTGCCACCTTTCAACATAAATTCCTAAGTAGGAGAACACCTTTTAGAAATTTTACATTAAAATCTCACCCCACTGATCACCCTTGGTAATTCTTTTTTTTTTTCTTTTTTTTTTTTTCCCCCAAAAAGGCTTTATTACATACAGAGGGGAGGGCGAGGGCTCACTGCTTCTTGGCCACCGCTTTCCTCATGGCTGCCAGCACGTTGCTCAGCTCCTCTCCCTCTCGGCCCCGGATGTGCGTCCCCACCCTTTTCCTGATGAACTTGAGAGTGCGCTTGTCCTTGGAGACCTTGAGCAGCCCCATGGCTCTTATGGGGCGAAGCCGCACACCTCTCGGATCATGTCCCGCACGAACTTGGTGTGCTTGGTGAGGTGCCTGTGGCGGCGGCTGTGCCTCGGCTTGCTCACGTTCTTCGTTATCTTGTGGCCCTTGCTGAGGCCCACGGCCATAGGGTAGCGCAGAGCCATGGCTGCTGGTCCTCAATGGCGCCTGCGTCGGAAGGCCTAATTCTAAGTAGAATAACTTTGAATGCTTTCATGTAATTTTGATATACTTTCAATGTTCTATAACATTTTGTCTGACTTTTGACTTTATAGTCCAAAGATAAATGTGAAACCAGAATTTTGAGAAATTTAGATGTGAGTTGCGTCATGACAGGAGCAATAAATAATGGTAAAATAAGCTGGAGGTATGGAGGATATCATCACATATGTCTACTTTCTAAAGATACGCTGAGATTAAAATACCAGAAGGGAGATACAAAGAGACCCACAGCATTGGCTTCACAAGGGAGATTATTGGATAGAAGAGCCTCAGGCCCCATCCCAAACCCTAGTGAATCAGAATCAGCTTTTGGCAAGACCCATAGGCGATACCTGAGAACTTTAAGAAGCACAAATCTACACTAAAACTACCACTCAGAGATTCTGTTGTTTTGCTTCAAGTTTTGAAGACCCTTTGAATTGCTGTTCTCCCAAAGGATATGTAGGTTTATATCTATGCTTGTCTACATGGTAATGAGGCATAGGGATCAGGAATTGACTCTAGTTCTAAACTGATCCCAAATCCTCATTAGCCCAAAGTATCCTAAGGAGATTGGACTATTGGGTAGACCAAAGTTTCTTAGACTTCAGCATGCATCAGAATACCCTGGAAGATTTATTAAAATGCAGAATGTAAGATATCTACCTCCAAAGTTTCTGATATAGTAATTCTGGTATGGAGCCTGAGAATTTGTGGTCCTAACAAGTGTCCCGGTAATACTAATGCTAATGCTCTTGATCCAGGGTCCACACTTTGAGAACCACTGCTATAAATAAAAAGTTGACTGTTCTGTTCATTTCAACACATGCCAGACAAATCTTGTTCTAAATAAAAACAATGGATTTTTTGTCTTTAAGGGAAGGAGACTCTTTTAGATTTTAGATTCCTTCAGGGCACCGAAGAAGAGAGAAGCTACTTCAGATCTGCCTTAAAGTGTAGAATTGCAGACTAAGACCATTAGTATTATGATAGTGTGGACGAAAGGCGTCAGTGGGTTTTGTATAGGCTTATTAATTATCGACACATAGAACGTTGGTTTTCTACCTACAGCTATAGCAGAAAACATAGAAAAATGTATAAGTTAAAAGCAAAGCTTTCTAATAATGTTTTGATCTGATACAATAAGGCTAAATGCACCCATACATGAACACTATACCCTAGTTAGCAAATTTGCTTCTCAGATGGATATGAGTTAACATGTTTGAAACTACTTTATATGTTTACTAGTTTTGATCAAATAAATATATTTTAGAAAATGAGAGTAATATTTCTATTAAGGAAAAATGTTATAAATAATAAAGAAGGAAAGACTAGAATGATGTTGAATTAGAGTAGGAGATGCCAGTATGAACTAATCATAAATTTAAATAGATAAACCCATGTGCTACATGAGTTTGTGTGTATATATACACATATATATATATCTTAGTTCTATTTATTAAAAGACCCTAGAAGTAGTGATACCTCAGCAGCAATGAGTGCCCCTCGTGCACAAATATTGATTTCTATAAATAACTATCTAATAAAAGGAAAAAGAGCTTCTTAGAGAAAAGGTAGATTCCAGGGCCAGGGCATAAAAAATATGAGATGAACCTACAACATATTGTAGTGCCAAAAAATAAGGTAGTGTTAAAGAAAAAAAAAGAAAGAAAAAGAAAAAGAGAAAATATATCAAAGGCACAGGGGCCAAGTTGACATAATATGAGGAAATAATAATAATAATAATAATAAATATTAACCCAAAAATAAAATAATTATCTTTGAATTTATAAGATACAAATGAATACATCTCATTCTAAATAAAAGCAAGCATACATACATTCATACATGGGGAAAAGGGACCACTTTTTATTACAGAGAAATAACTTTAGTTAGTAAATACAGAAAGATTGAGAGAAATAGAAAATCATCATCAGAACATCACAGTAATAATTGATGCAATCAAGATCCACCAATGAAATCTAGATTAATGGGTATATTTGTGCTGCATACTCTCAAAGAAATTGTTGAAAAATAAATATTTATTAATTTCAAAGGAAAATATAGTGGCTTTATAGTGGAGAAACTCAGCAGATTCCATTTGACCAAGAGATCAAAGTAAAAATTACCAGTAATAAGAGATGGTGACACCATGTGCCTTTTGATAAGATGCACTGAGAAGGAAACATTATATCTGTGGCGTTCTTCCCAAATGTACATAACCTGTGTCTATTCATGAGCAACATATTAGACAAATCCAAATTGAGGGGCAGACTATAAAATAAGTGGCTTACACTTTTCAAATTCAAGGTCACTAAAGACAAAAATAAAAAAAAACTGAAGAACTGTCACAGTTGGGGATGGTTAAGGAGACATGACAACTAAATGCAATGTGGGAGCCTAGATTAGATCTTGGAACAGAATTAGTCAAAAAAAAAAGGTGAAATCTGAATAAAGTTTGGAGTTTATCTGATAGTATTTTACTAATGTTATCTTAGTTTTGATAATTGTGGTATCGTTACGCAAGATGTTAACATTACAGGAAGCTAAATGAAGGGCATTCAGGAACTCTTAGTACCCTACTATAGGTCTAAAATTAATCCAAAATTGAATGTTAAATGCAGTAAAAAATATAGAAAAAGTTGGAAATGACCCCCATTCCAGTTCCATTGCTAGAGGTAACCACAACTTTCATTCAAGGTGAGTCTTCATAGGCATTGTAATAACTCTTATAATAATAAAGATTAAAGAGACAGTGAAAAAAATGTTGTCTGATTTCAAGCACCTTACAATTAGTTTAAACAACACAAACTTAGAGGATAATTACTAGGCAAAGTTGCAAAACTGGTACAGTGACAAAAATGGATTTAGTATAAACCAAATGTTTCATAAACCTCGTCATTTGCTGTCTAGCCCTTTGCCTGGTGAATCATAACCATCAGAGGACCTTCTGCTAGACCCTCCCTGCACTTTTCTGCTTTGCTGTCTCAGTTCAGTGTCTCAGGGCTTCCAATTCCCACTACCTCCTATCTGAAGCACAGCTGAATTACGTGAACTAATTTATTTGAAATCCTTCTGGGATAGATGATGAAATGCTTATTAGGAATATTTCATGTACAGAAATTTCATTATATAAATTACTTAAATTAATTAAAATAGAGAAACCTAATGACTAATGTTCAAAATCCATTAACCAATGGAGAGAGACAAATGAATTCCCATGCCTTTATACATGCTTTCCTTAATGCTGCTAGTAGTCAGTAACTTTGTTTATTAAGTTTAATTTATCTTGAAAAAAATGACCTTTCTTTTTCAGTCTTAGGCAGAGCCCAATTTTGACTACCTTTAAACTCCAAGTTTAAAAGATTCAGATTTTGAAAACCTACCATCTGTTAACAAATAATGTTCTCACCATGAAGGCAGTGATTATGTTTGCTGCAATTTCACAAGACAAGAAACCAAGAAAAATATAAGAATAGAAACCAGAGAAGAGCAAATTCTAAAGGAAAGAAACTATATGAAATGAACAAGTGTGAACAAACCATATTTGCTGCTAGGAGATTAAGGGTAGAAGAATGTGAAGCAAAAATATGGTTAGTTGAGGCTGTAAGAGAATAAGAGAGGGAGAATGTTACAAAAGGGATCTTTTATTTTCAGTGGGAATTACTGGTGCACCTCAGTCAATACGACGTTAAACATAAATCTTTTGAGACTCTAGAAATAAGATTCTGGGCAAGGTTTGACTGATGCTGTAGTATTATAGACATAAAGATGATCCCTTAAGAACATAAGCAAAGAATAACAAAATATGGATAAAAGGAAATTCAATAGACTGTGTATATCCACCTATAGATAGTCTATTATGTAAAGCTTAGAAATAGTATTAATAATAATAATAATAATGTTTTTACCGGTATCAGTGTTTGTGTTAAGTGTTTTAAATGCCTTGTTCTCTTTTATTCCTGACACTATCTCTATTATATTGCTGAGAAAACAAAACTTTAGTGTTGTCTTTATCACCATAAATGCTTCTCAGTAATATGTCCCACAAAAAATAGGCCCACCTAAGTCTTTTCTGACATCCAGGTTGTTTCTTTTGCGAAGTGTGTTCAAATTCAACTGGGCCCCTAAAAACTGGCAAAATTTTTAATTGCTACATTGTTCATTCAGAACAATAGGTGTTTCTGGGTGTGTACTCTGTGGGGAGCCCTGTTCTAGTTCCCAGGGGTAGAGTAGTAAGAAGAGAAGAGAAAAGAAAAGAAAAGAAAAGAAAAGAAAAGAAAAGAACCCAAACTTATATTTTAGTGTGGGGAATATAAAACAAACAAGTACATTTATAAGCTAAAGTCCAAAAATGATCATTACTATGAAGATTATAAAATAAGGTGATAGGAAGCAAGTGTTTGGGGGAGGAGTCCCTTTAGAAAGTGTGTTCACAGGAGGGGCACCTGGATGGCTCAGTCGGTTAAGCGTCCGACTTCGGCTCAGGTTATGATCTCACAGTTCATGGGTTTAAGCTGCATGTGGGACTCTGTGCTGACAGCTCAGAGACTGGAGCCTGCTTCAGATTATGTCTCCCTCTCTCTACCTCTCTCCTGCTCATGTCCTATCTCTCTCTCTCTCAAAAATAAATTAACATTAAAAAAATTAAAAAAAAAAAAAGAAAGTATGCCCACAGGAGACCTCTTTGAAGAGATAGGTTTGGAATTGGCTCGTGAAGGTAGGAACGAGACAAAGATCACAGGGAGAGTGCTCCGGTTGGAGAGGATGTGTAAAAATGTTGCAGTATAAATGAGGCTGGGGGTGTCTGAAAAACACCAGTGTGGTTGGAAGTTGGTAAAAGGTAGAGGGGATATTAAAATATTTAGTTGGAGCGCCTTGAGACTATAATAGAAATTTGAGTTTCATTGTAAGAATAATGGAAAGTTTTTAGAGCATCTTAATAGAGGAGTAATATGATCTCATGTGCACTTCAAAAGCACTTTGTCTAAGGATTAGGAACGGATTGGAGAATCAGAGGGTAAGCAGGAAAAACAGGGGACTATTGAGATGATCAGTCTGAGAGATGACACAATTTGATAAAAGATAGTTTAAAAAAATTTTTTTATGTTTATTTTTGAGAGAGAGAAAGAGAGAGAGCGCGCTCAGGGGAGGGGCAGAGAGAGAGAGGGAGACAGAATATGAAACGGGCTCCAGGCTCTGAGCTGTCAGCACAGAGTCCAATGCGGGGCTCCAACTCTGAACTGCGAGATCATGACCTGAGCGGACGTTGGAGGCTTAACCGACTGAGCTACCCAGGTGCCCCTATAAGAGATAGTTTTAGTAGTAATGGAAAAACATGCATGAATTTGGGATATATTTTGGAGGCAGCGTCAATAGGACTCATTAACGGGTTGAATGTGGGAATGGAGGAAAGAGAGAAATAGAAGTTGCTTCTCAGGCATTTGTCTTAAGCATCAGGGTAGAGAGTGAACATTTGCGGAGAAGGGGGAAAGTGGGAGACTTAGAGAAGAGGTTGCAATCAAGGCCTGAGAAAAATGACCTCCTGCTATTGTGCCTCCTCTCCCTGGCCACCTGTCCCTCAATGCCAACTCCTTACTCACTGCTGACTTACTTCCTCCACTACTTAGAACAAGACCATCTGGCACAGACCCCCGCATGTCCATTTGCCTCCATAGCACTGCCATCTTCTTCAGTCTCACGATAAAGGGCATCTCTCTGTCCATAGAGCTAATTGTTCATATTACTGTTGACCTCAGCGTTACCAAACTTCTTGGAACAGTTTCTTTTCCCAAAAACATCATTTCCCTGTCTAATATTTTTTATCTTGCTTCTTTAATGAATTGTTTCCTTTTGCATTCAAAAGTTTATAAGTACTTGCTAATTTGAAAAAAAAATCTCTGGATTCTTGTCTTTAGTTGTTATTCTCTTTATTTTTTTAATGTTTGTTTATTTTTGAAGGAGAGAGAGAGAACAGAGCATGAGCAGGAGAGGGGCAGAGAGACAGGGAGAAACAGAATCCGAAGCAGGCTCCAGGCTCTGAGCTGTCAGCACAGTGACTGACTCCGGTCTCAAACTCATGAACCACGAGATCATGACCTGGCTGAGGTTTGACGCTTAACTGACTGAGCCACCCAGGCGTCCCACTCTTTATTAATATTCTAAAGCATGGGTGAGAGTCCCTCTATCTTGCCTCCATTTGGGACTTTGTTGTTGCTGTTGTCCTGAGTTGCAAGGGGTTGTGTTAAACATAAGGCACATTCTCAGCACACAATCATCATTGGTCTGAGTTATTGGTTCGTATTCTTGTTTTTCCCATTTCCAATCCCATTCCTCTTTCTCATGGGCAATCATTCTAATGTGTTTGACTAATGCATTTTTTAAGGTTTTGGGTAAGTGTTTTTTATAAAATATGTAACAATGTTTTTGTGTGATTTGAATGTATTATAATTCCCACAATTGTATTATGCCCTAAACTTCATTTTTTTAATGTGCACTGTGTTTTAATGTATCCATGTTGCTACATGTTAATAGCATCTTTTTTTTCTAATTGCACCACATTAGATGGACACAGAGATTGGTTTCTAGTCCACATTACTCTGAACAATTCTACCATGTATGTCCTCACACGTGTCCCCTTATGAGTTGCTATGAGACTTGCTTTCAGCTATATACCCAGGAATGGATATACTGGGTCACAGTATATACGCATACTTAATTTGAATGAGTGCTACCAGTTTCCTGTACAGAATGGTGTCCAGTCCACACATCTATAAGTAGTGCATGGGATTCTATGAGGTCACATCTCTACTAACACTTGTCATTATCCAGCTTTCTAATTTTCTGTCATAATGGTGGATGATACTTCATTTTTGTTGAATTTTTATTTATCTGATAACTTATGTGCTTGAACATATCTTTGTATGCTTGCTAGCTTTTTGGAGATTCCGTTTCTTGAAACTGCCTGTTTATAGTCTTTGCCTAATTTTCTATTGGTTTCCTGTCTTATTGCTTATTAATGTGAAAAAACAATTCCATTATTATTTTCTGATATTTGGGGAATAAATTCTACTTGATCATTATGTTTTTTCATATCATTGACTTGTATTAGTTAATATTATTTTAGTGTTTAATATTTTAATTCTACTAATTTTAATATTTGCATCTATATTCACAAACAAAATAGAATTATAATTTTCCTGTCTTGTAATAACTTATGAAGTTTGAGAATCAAGATGAATTGGCCTTAAAAATGCATGTGCCCTCTGGATTTAATGCAGTCCCAATTAAAATCCCAGTAGCATTTTTTGGGTGTATGAAAATAGAAAAATGTATCCCAAAGTTCATATACAATCTTAAAGGACTCCAAACAGCCAAAATCATCACAGTCTTGAAAAAGAAGAACAAAGTTACCCCTGATTTCAAAAAGTATTACAAAGCTACAGGTAACTTTTCTTTTTAAGGGTAAATAATATTCCATTGTTTGTGTACACCACATTTTGTTTATTCATCTGTTGATGGATTCTTGAGTTGCTCCCACTTTTTGGCTATTACAAATAATGCTGTCATAAACATAGGTGTATGAATGTCTTTCCAAGACGCTGTTTTTAATTCCTTTGGTTATATACCCAGAAGTGAGATTGCTGGATCAATCTATTTGTAAGTTTTAATTTTAAGGAACCTCCATACTGTTTTTCATAGTGGTGGCACTATTTTATTCCAATTAACTCTTTTCAACTATTATGTTTTTTGGATCAAATATTTCATCTTGTTTCTTCTTTTATTGCCTCGTATCTATTTCATATCATTAATTTTTAAAATATTTTACCTATACTGGTAGGGCTTATTTTTAATTGTTGATTTGAAAATTCTACTGATTATGATCCCTGTGGCATATATTATTGTTCTTCTGTAGTAGTTGTACTCCTCAAGTCTACAGATATTTGGACCTGTAAACATGTGTTTTTTAGGGGTTTCAGTTTCTCTGCCTGGTAATGTGTGTAAGAAAAGGCTGAAAACCAGGTAAGTGATGTATTCCTTCTTGTGATTCTAAGGAAGAGGAGAGATAAGCCCTGAGAAAAAGTGCCAGGTCCCACAGTCTATGGCTAGGACTTCACCTTGAGATTCTTAGGGAAAATATTCTCTTTGAGTGCTTAGAAGTGGAGAACAGAGAAGAGTAATATGTGCCCAAGCATACTCATCTATCCATTCACACTGGTCTTCATCACACCTCATCTCTGATGCCAGCACCTGGGCCATTACAAGCCGTGGAACCATGGAGGCAGGAGTGGAACTTGACAATTTTCCTTCAACCTTTGGTCTCATTTTGCCTCCATCCTTCAACCTGTGGGTGCATGGAAGCACCGCTATGATTGTCGAGACCTAGGTCTGTTACCAGAGGAAGGGGGCAGGTGAGAGAAATATACTCAGTGCTCTTGTGGTATTTCCTCTCACACCAGTGAATCTTATCCTATACCAGGCTGAATCATTTAAGCCCCTTACTTTCCTGAATGTATCTTTAATCTTCAATTGTCTGAAAACCAATAACAACTGATAGATTGAGTCCACTTGGAGGTTTCTAGTAACTTCTCTCTTTGATTAACTGAAGGGCTATGGGTGGCTTAAGTGAGCAAAAGAAATTGACATAGTTGTGCAGACATCAGGAAGTACACGGTAGCATGGTGGAAAGGCTCCGAAGAGTGTGATGAGATCGCCAGCTGGTAAATTTGACACTGGAGGAAACATAATTAGTGGAGTTTCTCCATCTGGTGAGTATCTACGAAGGTTGGGATAGAAGCAAATAATATACACACTGCAGTCAAAAATCAAATTGGGCTTCTTTTACTAGAACCAAATATTCTAATGTTAATGACTTTTATCCCTGGGAGGTGGAATTATTTGTATTTCTTTTCCTTATATTCTCCAAACATTATGAATTCCTAAATGCTCACCATGAGCTTCTATCAAATGCATAAATAATAAAACACATTTTAAGTTGAAGACCTGTAGCTTTCCCACAGTTCCCTTTATTAAGTGAACCAGGAAAAAATTTCTTCTCTTTCTGCCAAAGCAATTACAAGAAATGTTTGACTATGTAAAGAAAAGGATAAAATTAGCCTTTAGGAAGGTATGAGAAAGTGCGTGAGTTTTTGTCCAAAGAGGAATAATGGAAAGTTAAAGAGAAGAAACTAGCCTTGAAGAAAGTAGACAGAAACTATATCTGTCCTCATCAGGCTGAAATGATACACAGCGATGTAACTGGGAGATGTACTGGATAAATTAACTCTGCTACTTTTAAGGATGTCTAGATAGGGAAAAAAAAGTTTGCATGATCTCTCTCTATAAAATGCAAGGTATATAGTGAATTTTCACATTATCTAGTGCTTGGTCAATTTGGCCAAATATATAAGTCCTTCTTTGTAGTTAACATAAAATACTTATTTCCAGTATTGATGAAGGACCTACCTGACTATAAAAAGAATTCATAAAGTATAAGTTGTTTTGGTACAATACAAAGGAACTAAAAGAATCATAAGTTTAATGTAATAATGGCTCTTCTACCTTTTCTAGATGGTAGAGATTGCCTATTTACTTTTTTAATGTTTATTTATTTTTAAGAGAGAGAGAGAGAGTGAGGAGGGGCAGAGAGAGACACAGAATCTGAAGCCAGCTCCAGGCTCTGAGCTGTCAGCACAGACCCTGACATGGGGCTCGAACTCCCCAACTCTGAGATCATGACCTGAGCCAAGGTTCAGATGCTTATTTGACTGAGCCACCCATGAGCCCCAGAGATTGCATCCTTAAAAGAAAACATATTTAGAAATAGCTATTTTTAAAAGTAATTAAATAATTAATTTAATGGCATTTTAATTCTGTTTTATTTTGGTAGGTATTAGTATTATATTATTCTTTCTTGTGTCTGCAGTTCTGAGTATGTTATTCTGTACATGATAAATACAGTGAATATCTGCTATTTTAGTTGATGAAGAATACACCTTCCATATGACCCAGCCAGCTACTCCAAGATAGGCCCAAGGTAAATCAACACATATGTCTGTACAAAGACCTGTACACAAATGTTCATAGAGTTGTGACTGGAGTAGCCTGAAATTGCAAACAACCTAAATGTCTTTCAACAGGCAAATGGGTCAACCAACTGTGGTGTGTAGTGGCATACTACCCAGCAATACAAATAAACTATTGAGACATATAAAAAAAACACAGATAAATCTCTGAGTAAGTGTGCTGGGTAAAACAAGCCAGATGAAAAGTGTACATGTTGTATAATAACATATATAGAAAACTGCAGCTAATCTGTTGTGACAGAAAGCAGATTAGTGGTTGTCTAGGGATGATAGAGGCCAGGGAGAGGTGGCAGGAAGGATGGAATAGAGTTAGCTTTGTCAAGTGCATCTCCTTTGTTTCTGTAGAGTCATTCTTCTGTGTTGACTTTCTACTCTGCTGCTATTGAGCTAGCTGTTGCAGTTTTAAATCTGACATCCTCACAAAAAAAATAGCTGGAGGAAAAGAAGCTATCTCTTCCTATGTAACAATCTTACAAAAAAAAAATACCTTATTTCCAAATCCCTATCAAACTTCCCGGGGTAGAATGTTGGGGGAAAGAGCCACAATTTCTCTACTCTTTATCCAGGAGCCTTACAATATGATTTTTCCATTGGTCCCATCAAGAGATGGATGCTAATTTCCTACCCACAAAATCTGGGTTTGTCTTTTGCTTTGCCCAACAGAATGCAGTGGAAGTGACTGTGTGGCCTTCGGAGCTTAGGCTTCAAAGGGTTTTTTATGACTTTGCTTTCTGCCTTGCAAAACTGTCCAGCTTTGACGTAAACAACCTGGGCTTGTCTGCTGGATGAGAGACACGTGAAATAGAAATGAATCTTCGCAGCTGAGACCATTCTGGACCAGTCACTGATGCCCAGCAATGAAGAAGTTCACAAACACATAATTGAACCCAGCTGAACCAGAAGAATCGCCAGCTATGACCAGCCCAAATCATCAGCTCGCTGAAGTAGGAAGTAAGTAAATGGTAACTGTATAAAGCTACCAAGTTGGGGGTGGTTTATTAGAAGGCAAAAACTAACCAATTCACATCCTTCCCATTTTATTGGCCTGAGGGGGAGCGGCTTTGAAAACAGATGGGCTGAGTGAGGAATAGGGCAGGGGAGGAAAAAGAATGGCTCCGTTAGGAGAAAAAAGGAGAAGGGTATTGGTCAGCAAACAATTGAGTACATTTTAGCAACGCATGCCTTGCAATTTAAAATAGTAACTCTAGGTCAGAGGAGCATTGCGCACTGTGATGGGTTTTAACTAAAGAGCAGTTACTTACAGCTCTTTATGAACGGGGAGGAAATAATTACATTTTGGTGGTGGTATTTGTTCAATTTAATTCTGACTCACTCATTAGGAGGAAAAAATCTGCTTTGGGGTATTTTGCAAAACCTAGTACTGGGGATTATAATTTCCTTTACTTTGTTTATGAAGATTTAACTTTATATATTACATGAAAAAATTACCCAGCAGATGTATGTTTTCAACAGCATTCCACAGGGCTTCTTAATATAGGGCACTTTTCAAATTGATTTTAAATTAAAGTCATTCAAAAGAGGAACAAAACTTGTATGCATATTCCTCCTGCCAGAATTATCAATAGAGTGTGGGGAGACATAAAGAATAAAAGGAAAGTAAAAGATTACACTTAAGTCTATAGGAAACCTATAATTTAAGGTATCATGTCATTCATTTGCTTTCAGAAGATGTGATTATGATGGATTGCGCTTCAAAGCAATTAGAAAGCTTTCATCAGCTGCATTTGCATGGCTGATTATATGAATCTTGTCAACCTTCTGGCCTGCTACATTGTCGCTGAAAAAATCTGGTGAGTACTCATATACAGAGCATTTTTTTTTTTATAAAGGGTATGATTATGTAGCTAAGGAGTCTCCTATTTTCAGCTTATGCCTGTTAGGATGTTTCAGCTGGACAAACAAGATTGATGCCTCTTTAGAGCACAGAACAATGGAAAGTCACAGATCTATACGCTTTGTTATAGTATAAATTCAAGCCTTGAGGGAGGAGCATACATTCTCTGTGCCCATCCTTCCCCTTGAGGGTTTTCTTTTCAGATAGGGAAAAGAAAGTACATCAGAAATTTTTTTCCTTAAATTCTTACAGGAAAAAAATGTCAATAAATAGTTTAGGTATAGTTTTCCACTGATAATCATCTATGTTTCTTGAAAATCCCACAGAGCATTTATCACTTTAAAACATCCAGGGGTTACAATAAGCTTAAATAACATACGAGATAAGGGTGAATGTGTGTCTGTCCAATGTCTGGGACAGAGCACCATGGGATCATCAGGATATAGTCAGGCATTTTTGCCGGAAGGTCAAGCAAGGAACTGGGGCCGCTTGACCAGAAGCCTAGTGAGAGTCAGACAATAAAGTAGAAAGAGGGGACACACACCACAATGAGCACACACCAGTAAAGAGGGACCAGGGCATTACACAGAGTGAATTCCAGACACAAAACTAAGAGCCAGGATGTTACAGGTACCTTGGGGACAAACTGTGTTTGTAGTTTGGTCTGTTTTGAGAGGTGTGTGTGTGTGTGCGTGCGTGTGTGTGTGTGTGTGTGTGTGTGTGAAAGAGGGAGAGAGAAAGAGATAGAGAGGGAGAGAGAGAGAAGACCAGAAATTCAAACAAACAGGAATTATATGGTCTGTAAAAATTGCCATGGCTGGTCAACTGAGAAGAAACACACGGTACCAACGGAAAAATGATCTCAGTAACAAACTTGTCCTTACTTCATCTCAGAGGTGTTCATATTCTTTCTGTGAAGACAAGAGTGAACAGCAAACAAGGCAGGAGGGCTACCGATGGGTAAAAGTAAATGAGAATGTGAACAGACGGTATTGTTTTTGGTTTAGGAGAAATCAAAGGCCACATTTCTTTCAGCTTCTCTCTCATTTTCTCTTCATCTTTTGAACCTCCCTAACCAGTGGTATCTTTCAACTTTTCCTTGATAGGTGCCTATTTTAATAATGGACTTTCTACCTTTCCTGTACCCTCAGAGCCGTCAGAAGTTTTGAGAGACAGAAATGAACGATTCTGTAGGAAAATGAGTATTTGGTACCAGTGTAATATCCAAGACTATTGTCCTCATTGCATAAAACCTCTGTGGCTTGTTATAGCTTTTCACATTGACACTTTGTCATTGGTGATCAAAAGAAAAAACAAGTCTCAGATGCAAGAGGCACATATGAGGTCTTCACATTACATTGTCTAGCCTATTCCACTTATGCATTATGTTTAATTAAATTCAACAAATGCAATTTAGTTGAGTTAGGCAAATTGTTTTTTGTCATGTAGATCAGGGCTTATAAATAAACTCAAATGCCTTTGGGAGTCAGGCAAAACCCACAAATGTGTGGGGCGCCTGGGTGGCTCAGTCGGTTGAGCGTACAACTTTGGCTCAGGTCATGATCTCACAGTTCGTGAGTTCGAGCCCCGTGTTGGGCTCTGTGCTAACAGCTCAGAGATCAGAGCCTGGAGCCTGCTTCGGTTTCTGTGTCTCCCTCTCTCTCTGCTCCTCCCCCACTCATACTATCTCTGTTTCTCTCTCTCAAAAAATAAATATTAGAAAAAAAAATTTTTTTAAACCCCCACAAATGTGTGAGGTGACCAGGCGTGAAATTATATTCACTTCTTATAGATAGGTGAACTTAATATAAATATTATAGATAGATATTATATATCTGTATGACACACATATATACCTGTAGGTATATATACATATAATATATGTTGTATATAATCGCCTTATGTAGATGGAGTTAATAGTTCACCAGGTATGGAATGAAGTGGAGAATAAAGTTCCTTTGAAAGCCAGTCAGATGTAATATTCTTAAAAGTCTCTGTTGGTCAGATTTGATTGATGGGCCTATAGTCTGATGAATCAAAATTCTGACAGTTACTGGAATGTCTAGCATATTCTAGTGACACACGGATATAAACCGTTCCATTTTTTTAATTTTTAAAAATGTTTATTTATTTACTTTGAGAGACAGAAAGAGCCCAAGCAGGGAAGGGGCAGAGAGAGGGGGAGAGAGAATCCCAAGCAAACTCCATGCTGCCAGCACAGAGCCTGATACAGGGCTCGAACTCACGAACCATGAGATCATGACCTGAAGCAAAACCAAGAGTCAGATACTTAACCATCCACACCTCCCAAGACTGTTCCATTTTTTTTAATGGAAAAGCCAGGAGAAAATAAAATATAAAAATACAGATCAGCGAAGCATTTGCCCAACTGCATTCCACTGAATTCTGATCAGCAGAATGTTTACAGGGATTACAAATCATTAAGAGCTGACTTTCTAGAATGGTGGAAGCATCCAGTATGCTTGTACAAACACATATACAATACACTGTGTGACAGTGATGGGTGCTATGAAGAAAAATGAAGCACAGAAAGGGCATGTTGTGTGCAAAGGGTGGTGCTGAGGTAATATTTTTCATAGGATGCTCAAGGCTCTCATGAGGTGAACTTTGAAGCAGGAACCTAAATGAGCAAAGATTTAGGAGAATGTTCCAGAAAAATAGAAATGGCTAAGTGCCTGAGGCTAGAGTGAGTTTGGTTTATTGGAGGGATAATGGGAAGGCTCATGTAACTATAGTTGAGTGAACAGAGGGACAGTTATAACACCAGATCAGAGAGCGGGCAGGTTCTATTATATAGGGCCTTGTAGGCTCAGGTAGTGATTTGAGCTTTATTCTAAGACTCTGGGAAGCCATGTTGATCAGAGATGGTTCTATACTTGCTTAGGTTATAAACAACATCATCTAACTGCTTTGTGTATTTGAGACTCAAGACAGCCATGTATGGAAGCACTGAAACGAGTCACTGTGGATGATGGGCCTCTGAAACGTCCAGTCTCATTCTATTGTACTCATGTGACTTCAGTCTTATCTAGGCAAATATTAGGCGCTTTTACAGTAAGCACATAGGCATATTAATGACAAAGGAGATGCTATACATTTCAAACCTAGGAAAGGATTAAATATAACCAAAGGAATGAACCTGTAATTGTGGAGATGAGTGAAGGGAGAATTTTAGTATAGGAAAATCTCTTCAGTATTCCTGAGAATCCTATCATTCACATTGACAGTTTCCAAGACCAGTTTTGGAATTGCTACTGTCTACTTTAAGTTTCTCAACTCCATAAAGTCAAAGAAGTGCAAAAATCCACGTATTAGATCAGAGTTTCTCAACTTCAGTACTCTTGACCTTTTGGCTGGACTATTTGACATTCGCTGATATAGGGGATGCCCTGTGTATCTTTAGGATGATGTTTGGGAGCATTTTGGGCCTCTACTTATTAAATGCCAGTCAAACTCTTCTTCCTTGCCTTTCCCCCACAGCCCAGGCAAGACCATAAAAAGTGTCTGTCAACATTGCCAAATATCCCTTAGGGGGAAAGTTGCCCCCCCGGTGGAACCACTGTATTAGTGGAACCACTGTATTAGATCATAGGAGTCATCTGTACAGAGTCTTTTCTAACAACTTAAAAATATATACGAGTATATATATTTTTTTTTTGGAAGAAGCATTTTATATTTACAGTTCAACTGATAATGCCAACACTTGTTACTGTACAGCGTATTACAGGTTTTGTGGTTGCAAGAAGTTATGTAGTTGAGTTTACTGGTATTGCTACCCACCCTAAATCTAAACTAAACCTAATGCTCCCATCTGCAATTTAATTTGCAAATTAAAGTGTTTTAAACATGAGTCAATTATGAATATTAGTTAAAAGGGGAAGGTGAGACTTAAAAAGTATTCCCAACTAGATTATCTACACCAATACATTGGAATTCTCTATTTTGCTTTCATTTTGTCTTAAAAAAATGAAATAGCAACGCTATATCAGTCACACAGAGGACTGTACTAGAAAGCCTCCAAAACCAAAGCACTGTGGGAACCCACAGCAGATTGCTAAGCCTTGACATCAAGGACATACTCATCTTGTTGAATCTTGTCAAAAACCGTTTGAACTATTTTTTACTCTAATTCAAGTGGTTACTATGGCTCAAAGACAACTCAAGCAGGGAGAGGTCAAACCTGATGTCATCACCCAACTAGTAACTAGGTGGGTAGAGACCAGACTCAGATCTGCCAGCCTCCAAAGCCTATTTTTTTTTCAATACATTATGCTATATTCTGCCAAGAAAACCAAGGATGTTTTTATATAGTATGATTCAGATTGTAGTTTGAAAAGTTAGATAACCATTAGCCATCTCTTTCAAAATGAATTTTTTTCTCAAAATGATTGTGATTATTACTTAACCTGTGCAAGTCATTCTGAGAAATGTTTCATGTTTCAAATCATGGGTATGATTTGATTAAATCCTCATAATAACCTGATGAGCTAGATTCTATTATTATCCACATTTTACAGATAAAAATTATAATTGGGAAGAAATATTTACTAAATAAAATATTTATTAGATACAAGAAAATATTTACTAAGTGCCCAGCCCTTTATTAAATCCTTCCCATGAATTTACTCTTAATAACACTTTGATGAGGCACAAAGGATTTTTCTTTCCATTTTGCAGGTGAGAAAACTGACACTTAGACAAAAGAAGTAACTACTTAAAATCTTGGAAGTTATGAAGCTGGCATTCAAACCTATTTTTGTCTGACACCAAATCTAGGGTCTAACATCATAAACGTTTATTATCCTTTCCTGGTATTAGCAGTACATTAAAAAATTAGGACATTTGTGAGTAGATATAAATGATAGCAAAAAGATAGCAATAAATACTTTCCAAGTGATTGTTTTTCTTTATCACATTAAATATCTTTATAGGGATAGAAACATCTTTCTTAGAAATGAGTTCTATCTTTGTGTGATTTCTCCCCTTTCTTCGTACTCTCCTACCTCCTCCCACCAGGGGCTTAGAGTACCTAGTGCAGGAAGTGAGAGGGCACAGAATAAAAGGAAATGTCAACCAGTCAAAGTTAGACCTCACATCCTGTCTGCAAGTACAAAAGGTGAAAAGAGACATTTGTTTTGGCAAGGCAGAAATGCTTATGTTTTCTAGTCACACTCTGTCTTCATCTCCTCTTCCAGGCTTCATCCGAAAGTGTCCCTATTAGAAGCACTAGGGAGCAGCCGGCCAAAGAACACATTCTCCTTTTAAATAGGAGGTGCTGGAACAGACGTTAATTTATGAAACCAAGATTCCTTGATCCTTTCTGTCTCACTGAAATATTTTGACAATGATAAAAATACATGCATTTGACTTGTCACTTATTATTCAGGGTCCCTTCTGTCATTCCTCACAGAGACAACAAACTTATATACTACAACAGGAAGCATAAAACTTGTTTATCTTTTCCATTCTAGAGGCATTCTATTAAAATGGGCAGCCTAAAAATTTGCATATATATATGCTTATGACATATGCCCTCATGTTTTGAGGAAAGATGGGTATCAGCCAATGATACACCATGGCTGATAGGTACTGTCAGCCATGATAGGCTGATGGGCAGCCTAAAAATTTGCATATATATATGCTTATGACATATGCCCTCATGTTTTGAAGAAAGATGGGTATCAGCCAATGATACACCATGGCTGATAGGTACTGAGAGTACATTTATTAAATCGTTGGTTGTAAAATGAAATGACCACAGAAGGCAACCGTGTAACTGAAATGGGTAAAATGGGACACTATATGAGATGGTAGAGAGTGGTGGGGGATGTGGTCTAGATCAGTATATCTACTTTCTCTGAATCAGGTGCTCATGACTCGACTCTAGCAGGATTTTGCTGTGCAGGAATGTGGGCTCTGTGTTGCCAGATTTTATGATTTATAAGAAGAATCAGAAATCCAGTTTTTTGGGTTAAATCTTCCCACATTAAAATGTTGTCAAATTTCTTTCTCCTTTAAAAAATACTATTCATGCTGCTCATATGTTACTTCACTTGTAATAGATGGATATTGATTTTAGAATGTAGGAAGCTTTGTGGTAATTTGTACCTCATTCTATTTAGGGAAGCCTTTATAGAGGTTTGATAAACCTCAGTATTTGAATTTAGTTGACTGGGCATTATGTGGGGAATGGAGCTTGTTACAAATTCATAACCAAAAAAATTCCAGTTTGGTGGGTCGGAGGTAAGATCCAGGAATTCTGTGCATGACAGAGTAAATATACTTTGAACACTATCTTAAAAGGTGATGGGAAGGAACCCTTTAGGTCAGCAATTGACAATCTATGGTCCATGGGCTAAATCCAGTGGGTTGCCTGTTTTTTATAAATAAAGATTTATTGGGACACAGCCACATTCAAGTCATTCACGTATTATCTAGAACTGTATCATTGCTACAAAGGCAGAAACGTAGTAGTGATAGAGACTGTACGGCCCTCAAAGCCTAAAATATTAACTATCTGGCCCTTTTATTTTTATTTTTTTAAGGTTTCTTTTTTGAGAGAGAATGTGAGTGGGGAAGACGGGGGGGGAGAGAGAGAGAGAGAGAGAGAGAGAGAGAGAGAATACCAAGAAGGCTTCACACCATCAACACAGAGCCCAATGCACAGCTCGAATCCGTGAATCATGAGATCATGACCTGAGCTAAAATCAAGAGTCAGTTGCTTAACTGACTGAACCACCCAGTCACCCCTATCTGGCCCTTTTACATAAAAGTTTGCTGACCCCTGCATTAGACAAAGTGGGTCCTATGTCTCTGAACCTCAATAAAAGTATAACTCCTCAATATTACCTGGGTTCATAAAAATAATGTAAAAACAACCATATTACTGGTGGAGTAATTTGATTTATAATTCAGTTTTCTCCAAACCATTTCTCCTAAGCAAAGACTCTCTTGTTGCTATGACAACAGTTACAGAAAGCTATATAGAGAAGAAAAAAAAAGCAGCAAAAGCTATTAAATGTTAGACTAGAGAACAGGACAGTAAAAGGCTTGCGATTTGGATTTGACTGGCAGGGGTGTAAACACAAGCATGCTCACATTCTCCCCCATAGGTGAGATGGTCCCATATGACTCTGAGGATCCCCACTTCTCCAGCAGGCCATCCCCTATCACCGTCTCTGCAAACACCATCTGTATGTACTGAGGAAGTGATTTCACAAATAAATGAGTCATATGCCAGAACTTTTCACTTGTCAGTAGTGTGGATAATGGGTTTATGGAGGATTAAAAAATAGATCATTGTTGAATTTCAGTTATCTTATCCTAAATATATACCAGTCTTATTATGACTGAATAGTCCCACAGAATCTGAATAGCTGTTATATTTATCACTTCATGTAAGCCAGCTACTCTATAGTTCCCATCTCAGCCATATACCCTTTTCCTCAGGCCAAAAATTTCAGAGTCCAACTAAATTTGACCCTTTCCCTCACAAATCACATCCATATAGCCACTTCTCAGCCTTTTCATGCCACTAACATCTTATGTCTGGCCAGCTGTGGTCACCTTCTTAGAGATCTGCCTACATGCTCACCTGCCCAGAATAGAGTCTATACTCAGAAACCAGAGTTGTATTTTAAATATATAGATCACATGCCATGGCTCAAAACTCTTTCCTCAATATCTTCCTGTCAAAATTAAAGATACAAAATCCTTCCCATGGCCCAGAAGACATCATGGATCTGATCTCTGAGGACATTTCTGTCCTTGTTACCTATTGCTCAGCCTGTGTTTACTCCTCTCTAGCCACACTGATGATCTTCTTGCGTTTTGGATGCCTAGACACATTGAGTTCCTTCCTGCCCTAGGCCCTTTGGACTTGTTGTTTTCCTCTACCAGAAAATCTCTTCCTATAATCCTTTGCTTGGTGCTCTCTCTTATTCATGTCTCTTCCTCAGAGAGGCCTTCCCTAATCATTCATCAGTCTCTGTCCACTTTTCCTTCATTATTTTTCTTGATGGCATTTATCATCCATGAAACTCTATTATACAGTCACTTCATTACTAATATTTAGTGAATTCCACCCAACTGTAACTTTTATGAAGGTAGAGAGCTTGTCTGTGTTGTTTCCTATTTTATCCATAGCACCTAGACAAGGCATGCTGTTAGAGTAGGCATTCAATTTTTACTAAATGAATAAATGAAAGAATGAATGAGTACAAATTTCAAGACTGAATTTTCATGGACTTTACTCTTTTTTGCAAGATTTGAAGATGTCATTATGTTGTATCCTGGACCTGTCAGAACCAGTAATTGCTTTTAATCCAGAAAAACATATTCTGAATTAGACATCTAATATGCAACAAGAGGATTAAATGCAATGGGAATACTTAACATAAAAAAAAGTCCAGTCCAGATTATACAGGCTTATTCTAATAAGAAAAGAAAAACTAAGGAAGTAAAATCTGAGTGGTCTGATCAGCATGAAAACCAAGTGGGACTCTAGTCTTTAGGATTACTGTAGGTCAATGGCCGTGCTTGGCCATGCACTTCAGCCTCTGCTGCCTCAACAGTTGTCTGTTCTGTCCTTTGCTAACCCCTGATAGCTTTATTTTCTGAATTTATCCACATGTGGCTGGTTATCTCACAAACATGTGAGAGTCACAAGGCAGACTGAGGTGAAGGAAAGTGACGAGACTACTACTGCAAAATCTCTTGTTCATCACAACACACATGCACACACACACACACACACACACACACACACACACAGTGCAGGAGTCAGCTTATACCATGACAGCACATATCAATTAGACAAGGGAGGTTCAGTATAAACAGTCCAGAATGATCCACAGGGCTTAAGGATTTCATGCAATGTCTCAAACTCTACTTGTCCTTTACACTCTAAGCGGTACTGTAGATACAGATGACTATAAAAATTCCTTGAAATAATCAAATGGTCATGATTATCCTTAGATAATGATCATTTGCATATTGATGATATTGGGGTATCCTGAAAATTAAGATATACTACAGCAAACTTCACATTGCCTTTAAGCAAGTTTTTTTAGGGAGCCTCCTCCCCCAAATTTTGCTTTGTAAAATTTATAATTGATTTCCTTTAAAAATATATACATACACATATATTTGTTATATCTGTATCTATATTTTGTATATGAGTGTATATATATGTATATATATTGTTCATCTCATAATAAAAAAGTTATAAATAAACTTTTAACATATTATGTATTTCCTGTATTATGTCTTATCAAATATAGGTTAAAAATTGTGAAATGATTACAAAAACAAATGTAGTACTCGTAATTACCTAACAGTAAATTAGAAATTATGAAGAAATTAAATAAGAATGTATCTTCAAAACTACAAATAGTTCTAATTTTTACTCATTTTTTTATTTTAAAATTATTTTTCTTATAATAAAATCATTACAGAAAAATCAAGAGAAAATTATATACATAAATATATGTACGTTCCATCTACTTAATCAACAATTATTAATAGCTTGGGTGAATGCATCTAGGTATTTTTCTATTTATATATAGCATTTGTCAGCTTTCTCAAGGATATGATACATGTAAATACATATAATAGTTTTTTAGAGAAGTCTAAAGAAGTTGTACATATTATAAAGTTACATGCTTTTCTCTTAGCTATGTATTATGTATTATGGAAATTTTTTAATTTCAAAAACATGCTATTTAATTTTGGGCACTTACAAACACTTTATAAGAATTGTCTTTACAACATTTTTAATGGTTTCCTAAGATCGTATGAAATATTAAGCATTTATGTGAGTAATCCTTTGCTATTTTAATATTTATTATTTCCAATGTTTTTAAATAATGGAGCAAAGTCAGTTGAAAACAAATTAGAAATTTAAAGATAGAAGTCCCTCAAGCCCAAATTCTTAAAAGCAAGTAGATGTGTTTTAAAAAATGGTTTCCAAAATGCCTATGGTACCTCATTCTCAACGTGTTAGGAAAAAACAACGGAAATTCATAGACTTACATGTTTAGTTTTTGTCTAGTATGTGATTATTAACACAATATAATTTCAATACCAAGTATCAGCTGACTGGGTGGGACAGGACCACACAAGGACCATAGTATAGGGAAGGAAAGAGCTGTTCCCACTATCATCTGGAGTCCTACTTCTCTAGGACTAGTGTTGACACTGTAATTCTGATTCTTTTTTGGTCTTTGTGTCTGTCCTCAGTTAGTTTAACAAGTTGGGAAAGGAGAGGTATGAAGAACATTTTCAAATTGCTTTTACCAAAATTATTCAAAGACTAAGAGACCCTCCCAGTCTCGGGCCCAGAAAGCTCCCGGAGAAATGAGTCTAGCTGGGTACACAGAGCTGTAAATAACTATTGGGACTCTATGCATAATGATCATATTCTCTAAATCAAAAGCTACAACACATGTTCTATCCATGACGTGGGAAGCTTGACATCTGTACTTTCTTGGAGAATCTAGGAAATTCAGTCCATATCAAGGCATTTAATTTTTGGACTTCAGCTTGAATATTTGATTATAGGATAAGATATATATACATTTAAGGTTTCTTTGTACTGTTGGAATTTTGTAGTTGGAAAATCTTCTTGCAATTTATTATTAATTCAGTTCTTTATCTAATTTATTATTCATTAATGTTTTCATTTAATCTTCTTGCAATTGGAAAATATAGTTTTAAAATGTTCTGGAACAGGAGTGGATTTGAGTAATGCTCTGTTCTGATCTGTTCCTGAGTGTCTGGGGGCAAAATCTGCACTACCCACTAGCAGTTCTAGAATACTCATAGAGGAGTGGTGGGCATTGACAAAATGACCTCAAGAAGATAGGAGTCTCTCCAAGGAACTGGGTATTCTTCTGCATGAGCATAATCTGAAAGGTTAATCCCAATAGGCTATGAAAATAAAAATATAGGAAATATTAGTGGAGAAGTTCCATGAGAAGTGATTTTTACTAAATATTTCTACTTCTTGACTCCTTTATTCTTTTTATGAAAGTGGAATTACTTGCCTGGTCATTAGGCTACAGCCACTGATCCATGTACTCAAAAATATGTAGCTTGTTTTTCAAAATTCCTGAATAGGGGATTTGATTTCTGATAACTTGTTTCTTTATGAATCAGTAGGATGAAGCAATTTTTTAAATGTTTTTATTTATTTATTATTGAGACAGAGAGAAACAGAGCACGAGCAGGGGAGGGTCAGAGAGAGAGGGAGACACAGAATCCAAAGCAGTCTCCTGGCTCTGAGCTGTCAGCACAGAGCCTGATGTGGGGCTCGAACCCACAAACTGTGAGAACGTGACCTGAGCCGAAGTCGGTTGCTTAACTGACTGAGCCACCCAGGCACCCCAGGATGAAGCAATTTTTATAAGTGAGACTGCTCTGCAGACTTAATTTCCTCCCCAATGCATTATTTAAAGATCTAGCCTGGACAGGCAGAAATAGTTTAATATAAGCTCTCACCCTTAACTGATTTTTCCTACTGAGACTATGATATATAGGTTCTCTGCTGACTCTTTTGTCTTATTTCTTAATTGGTTCAGAAATTAGGAGGAGAAGGGAGATTCTATTTTTGAGATTTTCCTTCTCAAAGACACTAAATGTAGGTATTATTATTAATCTCAATTTTACAATTGAGGGAACTAAGGCAGAAAAAGACTATACAATATGTCCATATTTGTACACATGAATCTGGGTTCAAACTGATTTTGTCTTTCAGATTCTTTTTTTTTTTAGAGTGAGAGCAAGAGCGAGAGAGAGAGGGGAGATGAGGGGCAGAGGGAGAGAGAGAGGGAGAATCTTTAGCACCTTCCACTCTCAGCATGAGCCCAATGCAGGGCTTGATCCCATGATCCTGAGATCATGACCTGACCTGAAATCAAGAGTTGGTGTTCAGCTGACTGAGCTAGCTATCCAGCCTTCCCAGTGCCCCTGTCTTTCATGTTCTTAACAAGTACAAGAACTACTTTCAATTACAAGATGCTAGCTTTCAATTATTTCAAAGAGCATAATTAGTTATCCATATAATGATTATTTAATTCCATTTTCCAAAGCAATTAGCTAGAGATATAGATTATTACTACTTGGATTTTTACTATCTATTTCTATAAGTCTTCATCTTGATATATTTAAGGATCTCTGTTAAATAAAACTCCAGGTAGTTACTCCTGCCAAAAACTAAATGAAATTTCTAACCTCAGTCTTATTAATTTTATTTAGAAAAAAGGTGTTAGAAAAATAACATATATTTGTACAGATTCAGTCTTACCCGCAGGGAATTGATGTATCAGGAGATGTTATTTGCTACCAATTGAAGTAGCAGCTGCCAAAAGCTTAATTGCCTAGACACAATTTTTCACTCCCTGGGACACATTTCTCACTCTTCTTCAATTTGCTATTTGGGGTTCTGATTTATATTTGTGTAAGTGACTGCAGTAGAAATTTATTTACATTAGGGTTCTAATGTTCTCAAGTACTTTCTCCTTCCAGAGAAATTTCTTTTGTGACTCTGGATACCAGGGAATGGTTTCCCTCTGAGGGACAAACCAGATAAACAGAGATTGTCCAGTCAATAAAAAGACATAGTATGCTTTTGCAACCCACCTCTGAGTTTTCTAACATAACAACCACTTCTCCATCTCCCTTTTCCCACCAGTTGTCCACCATTACCTAGATATAACTTTCTTCTCCTTTTTAGTAGCAAACACAGATTCTATATAGATGTCTCTAATCCAAGATCAAGACTACAGAAAAGATCCTGATACATTCTCAATCACCTTGGCAGTGTCCTTCTGAAGAGGAAACTGATCCCTGATCATCAACAGAGTTGTTGACCAGTGAAATCAATTTCAAAAAAAAAACAGGTTGTGAAGATTACCGTAAAAACCAACATGCATAATTTCCTTTCCAAATATATGGTTTCTTTGCAAAACAATCCATTTCATTTCTTGGTAATTACATTGTATATGTGTTTCTGCTGTCAAAAATCATACTGATGAGCTATTAGAATGTTCTTGTTTCATGGACCCGTTTCCCTTTCATCTGAAAGCATCTTAGTTGTCTCCCTGTGTTGTTTTCATTATGAATCTATCAAAAACAAATATTCTGATTATGTTAGCTGAAAATTTTAATGAAAGCCTATTAGACTTGGCATAATTTCATGCTGAATCTGCAGTAAAGGGCTCTTCCAGAGACAAGGCAGAGTGAGGTGGATGTGCCCTTTCACACAACAGAGGTCCTGTTCTTGCATATTTTCAGACCAGCAAATGCCCTCATTACTGTCTGTGGTTATTAGGACTGAGCAGGGAGGCACATGTTTAGAAGGAGCCCTGAGATGATTCATCTGGGTTCAAGGAGGTTCTTGTATTCTTCCTGGGAGTGGATCAGCATTTCTTCTAATATTTGCCTCACAAGCAAAAGGGTAAGAAAAGGGAATAAGAAAAGGAAGAGAGCATGGCAGAAAGGGATTAAATGGATGGGACAATTAGGAGGATACAAAATTACAATAACAAATCCTCACAAAATGAATGCCAAGCAATATAACTAGAGGGATGGAGGTCAAAATTCCCGAAAGAGAATATTGACTTTAGACCTCATGATAAAACTCTATGTTCCTGTTTCTGTATTTCACTTCTTACTTTGTTTTTTCATTCTATCATCATGTAACATATTTTTATTGAATTCTTAGCCAGTACTGGACACTGAAATTGGCTCTGAGAATAGAAGAGAAAATAAGACAAGAGAAGGTTCCTGCCCTTATGGGTCTTATATATAATTTAATAAATCATTCCATAATTGCCTCTATGAGAAAACTACTGTCTCAAATAGGATATCCAGCTATACTAAGAAAGGCCTCTACAAAACTGAGGATTATATAGCAGTGTTATAGAAATGAACAACCTATACATACTCAGCATTGACCCCCAGAAGGTCATCTCATGTTGGATATAAGAGAGTTCTAAACTCTTGATCAATCTACAAATATTTAAAATGACATGTTAGTCCATTATCCTCATTAGAGAAAGATAAGAAGCTCATTAACATTTCTCAAAAACTGTTTCAATGATCACAACTCCTCTGTGGGTACAACCTTTTAATTGTAGCACCTGGCACCAGAGCATTTTTATTGTTGTTGTTGGGGTTTTTTGTTTGTTTGTTTATCTTTTGTTGTTATTGTTGTTTGGAAAAAGCCGGTGCTCTTTGATAAACATCAAGACACAATATGAAACCCCAAAGGCTTGTGTTTCAACCAGAGCCAAAGCAATAAAAAGAAAATTTAAGCTTCTCTATATAATAAAAGGATAGGAATTTTATATTTATTTCTTGATATTGCTCCAGGCTCCTGAGAGAAAAGTACAGATAGAAGAGAAGGAGGAACAGCAGCAAGATGGTTAGATGCTTGAACACAGGAAATGAAAGTCTATAAGAAATGTCCAGGGCTGGTAGGACTTATGTGACAATGAATGGACATGTCTTACATACGATTTAATCTGTGCAACTCAAAATCTTCTGTAAAAAAATATTGAAAATCTTTTTCTGGGTGTTTCTTTGTTTCTGTCAATTTGTTTGTAGAAAACAATGGAGGGGAATCCATTTCACATCAGAAGTACTCAGTGAGGAACAGGCAGAAGTGGGAGTAAGAAGCAGACAACCAGGAAAATGTCAGCTCACTACCCATCTGCAAATGTCTTTTTTTTAAATGTTCATTTACTTTTGAGAGAGACAGAGACGTGAGCAGGGGAGGGGCAGAGAGAGGGAGACACAGATCCAAAGCAGGCTCCGAATTCTCAGCACAGAGCCCAACATGGGGCTTGAACCCACGGACTGCGAGATCAAGACCTGAGCTAAAGTTGGGCACTTAACTGACTGAGCCACCCAGGAGCCTCTCTGCAAACGTCTTTAACAGGATTTTCATTTCCCTTCAGTTCTGAATTAGAGTTGAAGTCCATCTCATGCACATAGGTCCTAGATTTCTCCCATGATAGTTTCACAGCAAAATCAAGATGAGATATACCTGTAATTCAAGTGTGTTTCAGGTGGCACCCAAAACTCAATGACCAGAGCAAAATGTTTTCACTACTTTGAAATTTAAAACTCATTTTCAAATGTATGCCACCTCTGTTAATTCTCCTGAGAAGGATTGTGTGGTAATAATAAAACAGGTGCCATTTATTCTTATTTTACAGTTAAGAAATGGAAGTCCAGAAAGAATCAGAGATTTGTCAAAGGTCACATGCCTAGAGAATGAAATTGTTTATGAACCCGGACTGTCTCAGTCTCAATACTAATTATTGTCCATTGCTGTGTTGTTGTTGGGTAAATTTTAATAACAATTATCCTGACCATAATTATAGGAAAAATTTTATTTACATCTTAACTATGAGAGATATAATTAACAGATTCTTAAATTCAAAGGAAGAATTTTCATAAAAGTTTCTAAGTGTGAAAACTAGGTCATTTACATATTTTTCTTTGACTTACATACCTAATTGCCAGGGTATCTGCATTTTTCTATCTGATTTTGCCAGCAAATCCAATTCATCTACATATTCCTGTTAGTCTAGTTACTGAAAATGGGTGATTTTTCCTACCCATAATTAGAATTAACTTCAGCTTCAACACACTTCAAGAAAGGGAATTTTACAGACCATAAAGAAGAAATATTTTCAGATGAAGCTTGTCATTGCTTTTATTTTATTTATTTATTTTTTATTTTCTAGTTTATTGTCAAGTTGGTTTCCATATAACACCCAGTGCTCATACCAACAAGTGCCCTCCTCCATGCCCATCACCCCTTTTCCCCTCTCCCCCACCCCCATCGACCCTCAGTTTGTTCTCATTATTTAAGAGTCTCTTATCGTTTGCTTCACTCGCTCTCCCTATTTTTCCCCTTCCCCTCCCCCATGGTCCTCTGTTAAGTTTCTCCTGTTACACTTATGAGTGAAAATATATGATATCTGTCTGACTTATTTCACTTAGCATAACACCCTCGAGTTCCATCCACATTGCTACAAATGGCCAGATTTCATTCTTTCTCATTGCCATGTAGTATTCCATTGTATATATAAACTGCATCTTCTTGATCCATTCATCAGTTGATGGACATTTAGGCTCTTTCCATGATTTGGCTATTGTTGAAAGTGCTGCTGTGAACATTGGGGTACAGGTGCCCCTAAGCATCAGCCCTCCTGTATCCCTTGGGTAAATTCCTAGCAGTGTTATTGCTGGGTCATAGGGGAGTTCTATTGTTAATTTTTTGAGGAACCTCCACCCTGTTTTCCAGAGCAGCTGCACCAGTTTACATTCCCACCAACAGTGTAGGAGGGTGCCCGTTTCTCTACATCCTCACCAGCATCTATAGTCTCCTGATTTGTTCACTTTAGCCAATCTGACCGGCGTGAGGTGGTATCTCAGTGTGGTTTTGATTTGTATTTCCCTGATGATGAGTGATGCTGAGCATTTGTCATTGCTTTTAAACAATGAGTAGGTGTTCTGATATTCTTCTCAGCCTGCCCAAGGCTACATAAAGCAGGGTTAACATTGAGGGTATTTTAATAACACATTCATATGTAAACTTAGAGGTGAATAAAAGGATTTATATTTGAATGTACTAATATTTTAATGTGGCACTAACAGATTGTATATTTTCTTTCAATTCTCATAATATATATCTCCTTTGAGTGAGATATTAAATCTCTAAATTTAGAAATTACAAAAGGATAGAAATCTGATTTATTGAAGAGGCTTTCAACCTTTGTAATTAATACTCCACAAATGCTCACAACAAGACCTTTCGGATTCTGTAGTTTTGTGTTTGAATCACACTATGTTTATCTAAAAGAAAATGAAAGTGAAATACACATCATTTTACTGTTAATTCATTGTCTGCATGGTCCACATACCTTTGCAGTTTCTTTTACCTTTATCCTGAATATCATGACCAAGATGGCCTTACTATTCCTCTCAGCTTGACTCAACTTTAGATAGTCTTCTTCCTGATCTTAGGCCCCTGAACTCCCTTTCCTTAGAACATTAACTTTAGGGCATTTTTAGTCGTAAATTCTTTCTCTGCCCCTTTGAGATATTAATCTTCTCTTAGCCTCTTACAGTTTTATGACCCAGAATGTCTTTCTCAAGGCCCTGGATGCCATGCCTCTCTAATGTAATCATCTAAGGAGATGTCACTCCAATCTCCCAGCCTCTGTGGGAGGGTAGGGGCATAACATCCTTCAATTAGCAAACATCCACAGTCTAATCACATTGACCACCTACTTCCCCAACAATGACTAGTACTTCACTATTTGCTCACTCCAGGGCCCAAAAACCACTCCTGCTTTTTGTTTCAGTGGAGCTGAGTTCAATCTTCCTCCCTTATTGCAATGGTCTTAAATAAAGTCTTTCTTGCTTCTTTCTCTCTCTGGTGCAAGTTTTCTTTGACAAGCTCCATCATTGTTACTGCTATCTTTTTTGGATCACTTACCATGTGCTAAATACTTCCCTAAGTGCATCCCTATAGGGTGTCTTATTTAATTTTCACAATAACCTAGAGCTTATTCTTGGTCCCATTTTACATATGGGGGGAACAAAAGCACACAAGAGTTAAGTAAAAATACCTTCTCTGTACAGGGGAACCTAGCAGTTTTCAGAGAGAAGGCAGGTTGGGAGGTGGAGAGAAGGAAAGAAGGAGAGGAAGGGGAAAGAGTGAGGAGGATAAGGGAGAAAGAGAGATCTAAGAAACACAGAAAGACAGAGGGATAGAGACAGAGAAAATATGTGAATAGACAAATACTTACCTTCCCTAGGCAATTCTAGAGCCTGGGCCAAATCATATTGCCTCTACCTACTGGTCATGTCCACATAATGTTTTTATGTAAATAGAACAATAATCATTAAGAGAAGGCATAGGCCTCAAAATTGAATTAAGATTTCAAATCAAGCTTTAGCAGAGTTCTATCATGAGAAATAATACAGGAAACTCAGCTAATAATAAGGGGGTAGATTTTTTTCTCATTCTTTATGTATCTTAGTTGTATCATTTCACTGGGGACCTCATGATTTGGAGAGGAGATAGGCAGCACAGAATTCAATTCAACTTTCCTTTGTTATCTGTATATGAGAGGCCAATAAATGAATAAATAAATAAGTAAACAGCAGCAATAACAACCCTCATTTTAACCCCTAATGCACAGCATCTTGGCTGCCTATTTTTCTCTATTCAAAACACTGAATCCTATATAAATACAATTTTAATAGTCTAGTGCACACACGTGGATCCGATATGCAAACCTGAATGACCCAGATCTATTAGAGCCCAAATTCCTGATTTTACCATATTCCACAGTTATAACCATGGTTGGTGTGGACATGGTTATGACAATGTCACATGCAATATCATCCTATATTCTTTTTCTCCAGACACCCCTTTGTGTGTGTGTATTTGAATGTGAACAAGATCTGCTTTTCTGTGGACTTCCAAGCACCCAGATATCCACCTTCAGACACTTTTTGTATCCTATGTTTAGATGTTTATAATCTATGCTTTTTATATTCATGCCTGTCTTTCTCTAGAAGCATGTTTACATGTCCCCCTGACCACACTGTAATGAAACTGTATTATTTGCATGATAGGAAAGTACTTCTATACTTCTTACCACAACATAACTGACCCATTTTTCTCTTTATTGCAGAATTTGCCTATAATGATGTGTACTCTTCTTCTAAATGAAACATATCCTTTAACTTTGGTTTCTATCTCCATTTTATACCTACTGGCCAGTATCTGAAAGAACCATAAAGCACTTGAAAGAACTTCCAGAAACAATGTATCTTAAGGAGGAAATTCTGAGTGGAATGTGAAGTCTGGCTTTGCCCAGGACATAGAGACAATACGTCTAAGCCAGAAGACAGAGTATCCTACCTGAAGACATTTGAGTTGTGGAGTTGTCAATACTGTGGCCTGCTAACTCTGGCTCCTGCTTTGGAATGGATCTTGCAGATCCATTTCATGGTTTACAATTTCAGGCTATGCTTAACTCACTGAGACCACCATGTTCCACCTTGTTCCAGAGCAACCTGCTTCAATCTTTAGGATAAGAACTCATGTGTGACATACAGGGCTGCCTGGGTGGCTCAGTCGGTTAAGAGGCCAACTTCAGCCCAGGTCATAATATCATGGTTCATGAATTCAAGACCAACATCAGCTTGGAGCCTGCTTCAGATTCTGTGTGTCTCTCTCTCCCTCTCCTGCTCACACTCTGTCTCTCTGTCTCTCTCCATCTCTGTTTCTCTCTGTCTCTCTCAAAACTAAATAAACATTTTTAAAAATTAAAAAAAAGAGAACTCATGTATAACATAGAGAAAGTGCTAGACTATCAATAGTTTTCCAGCCAGTGGCAGTGTCTGGTTTATAGAAAGGGGATGGCTGGGAGGAGTGAATCCTGAGAAATGGTTTTGGCCTCAGGTATATACTTGCATGTGTTAGGGCCTTTAGATACTTCAGGGAAATACTGGCCTCACTTTATTTGAGGAAAGGATTGTGAAGAGGGAGTGGTATTGATTCTGTAAAGATCCCTGTGTCAGGAAAGCACCCTGTCCCATATTTTTGTGTCAGTACAAACCACTGCATGTGTTAGTTCTCCCTTGGTCTGGAAACTATTAGGCCTCAGTATATTTCCAAGTTCCATCATGGCACTGCATTAATAGTGACCCACCTTCTTACTGCTTATTTTAAGGATTCTCTTGGCTTCTAGGTCCTATAACAGTGAAGAAAATGCAAATAATGTAGGTTGTATTAGTTCCCTATTTTGCTGTGCTATTACCACAAACTTTGTGGCTTGAAACAATACAAATTTGTCGTCTCACATTGCTGGAGATCAGAAGCCCATATTGGGTCTCACTGGGCTAAAACTAGGGTGCTGGTGAGTCTGCATTTCTTTATGCATTTCCTCTAGAGAGGAACTTATTTTCTTAACTCTTCAAGCTTCTTAAAGGTCATTAGCCTTCCTTAGCTCTCAGGCCGCTTCTCCCATCTTCAAAGCCAGCAATGTTGCATTTCTCTCTGTCCATTTGTATTCATAGCTCTGTCTGACTCTTCTGCTTCCTCCTCCTGTAAGGACCCTTAGGATTATACTGGGCACACACAGATATTCCAGAATAATCTTATTGTATTTATTATTATTATTATTATTATTTATTTTATTTTTAGAGAGAAAGAGAGAGAGAGAGGAGGGGAGAAGGGGAGGAGAGAGAGGAGAGAGAAAATCTCAAGCAAGCTCCACGTTCTGTGTGGGGCCTGATGCAGAGCTTGATCTCACAACTGTGATATTATGACCTGAGCTGAAATCAAGAGTCTGACACTTAACTGACTGAGTCACCAAAGCACCTCCAGGATAACCTTATTTTAATATTGGCTAATTAGTACCTTAATTCCCATTTTTCATGTCACCTAACATATTCCCAGGTTCTGGGAATTAGCCACATTTGGGGGTTGGGCATAATTCTGCCTACCACATCAGTCAAGGCACTTAACCCCACAGTTTACCTCTAGCTCTGCCTATTACAGGAACATATACCAGCTGTCAATTTTCATTACTTGCTTCTTGCAATATTAGGATACAAGCATCTATGTCAGGCCTGTCATTTTTCTAGTTTCCACTTTCACTTTTCAACATCTGAATTTCCGTCAGTTTTTCATATACTGTGTTTAGTCCTCCTAAAATTCTGTTGCCTGGGAGACACTCATAGGATTGGAAGCACGTCAACAAACCTGGAGATATGTTGTACTTTACTTGGAAATGTGAAACCCATGTTTGATGTCAGATAACATAGTTTGGAGAAAAAGATACAAGTACGTAAAGAGGCTGCCCTTCTGAGAAGTAATTACGGGAAGTGAGATGTTTTTTACAGGTGGTAGTTAAAAGATTTATCTTAGTGACTGAATAGTACAACCTAAAACAGGTACTTTGTAAGCTGTCATTTTAATTCTTTTTAATGAAGCAGAGTTATGATGGCTTTAAAGAAGGTGTAGAATTGTAAATTGAACTATTTAATTATTATATACAAAAGCAGCAGGTGTATGGTACAAATAAAACTATGGACTAACAAGAAATCACTGGTTGTCACTTCTGTAAAAACAAAGGGAGAGCACTAAGCAATTACATAGTCTGGCGCTGCCTATCCAAGCACAACGATTCGTGTTGATTGTCTCTAGCAATTAGCATTTTCCATTTCACAAAGCAATTATTTATATTCTTTTCTGTCCTAATGGATTTTATTAATCACATCCGCCAACCATACAAACAGCATTTACTAACTCCAGCGGTAAAACATGTAAAAGGTTGCATTTATTTCTTAATCAGAGAGGCAAACACTAATTGAAGATATCTCTAGAGACCAGGTCTTACTGTGTGGATCAGGTGATATTGGCAGCCTGGAAAGCAAATAAAGAAACAATCTCTGCAGAAATCAGTTCTGGGTCTCTGCTGAACTCCCCATCTGGATTTCTCTGGTAAGTGCCCCAACCTCCTTCAAAATCATGCATTAAGGGTCTCTGTGTGATAGATGGTTGCAATTAAAAAAAATTACCATCTGCTATTTGTAAGTCACTCTCTGAGATGTTAGAAGCATATATGTAGATGGATAAGAAATGATAAATGTTCTCAAAAATATTTAAGCTAAGAAAAATCCTTGTAGCTAAAACAGAATGAAGGTAAACTGTCTGAAGTATGACAGAGTGGTACTCAAATATTCTAGGTGGGCATGCCTGGGTGGCTTAGTTGGTTGAGCATCTGACTTAGGCTGGGGTCATATCTCATGGCTTGTGAGTTCGAGTCCCACATCAGGCTGGCTGCTGTTGGCATGGAGCCCCCTTCAGATCCTCTGTCCCCCTGTCTCTGGCCCTCTTCTGCTTGTGCTTTCTCTCTTTCAAAAATAATAGGTAAATATTTAAAAAATGTTCTAGGTGTGAATGGATCAAGTGAAAGTAAGAGGAATTAATTCCTGGAGGCTAAGATGATCTCTCAGAATAATCTTGAGTTTAGTTGATGGTTAGATTTATGACAGAGCAGCATTGTGACTGGGCAATGAACTTACGTAATTTTGAAATGTTGAGATAGGAAGAGTGTTTGGCAGAGGCAACATATTTCAAAAGGAAGAAAGAGTGAGCAGCAATGCAGGGTTGAGAGAAGTCTCGAGGTACATTCAGGAAATGCTGAATGGGAGCAATAGTCTCCAGCTGCTCTTCATCCACACATGTCTCTAGATACCATTCTTCATGCTATAGCTATACTGATCTTTCTTTTTTTAATGTTTTATTTTTATTTTTATTTTTGAGAGAGAGAGAGAGAGAGAGAGTGAGGAGGGAAGAGTCAGAGAGGAGGGAACACGAATCCGAAGACAGGCCCCAGGCTCTGAGCTAGCTGTCAGCACAGAGCCTGACTAGGGGCTCAAACCCACGAACCATGAGATCATGACCTGAGCCAGTTGGACGCTTAACTGACTGAGCCACGCCAGCACCCCTGATCTTTCAAAAAATGCAAATATGATCCTGTCCTTCCCCATCTTAGAAACCTTCAATAGTTTCCAATTGCTCTCAATAAAAACTGATAAAGATCCAATAAAGCCTTAAACTGTCCCCACATTTACATGACCTGACCCCTACAGAAACTTCCAGCCTCATCTCTTATTTCCACTTATATTAAGAATCCTAGTAACTTTCTTTAAACCAATGCATATATTGACTTCCATTGGTACAGAATCTACATGGTCTTATTGCTGATTTTCATGTTTTTACCTACTTCTTTGCAGCTATGATGACTCAGCTTTCTATAGTTCTCTTTAGTCCTGACCTGGCAATCCTTGAGGTTTCTTTAAGGCTCTAACTTCAAGGCAGTAAGCACATTTTATATCTTCAAGGGACTGTGCCTGCTCCTTACTATCTTAAGATGTCCTTACTTGCTTTTCATCCTACTTAGAATGATCTCACTCCCTCTAATACCTACTCATCTTTAGAGCTGAGCCCAACCCTCATTTCCTTAGGGCACTTCTTTGACACCAAAGATTTGATTAAGTCCTTTGGTTATATGAATTTTAAGCAATTGTATTTCTCCTTTACTCATTAAAATTCCAACTAAAAACAAACTTGGAAAACTGTCTGCAATATTTAACTTTCCATCAAGATAATAAATCTATGTTGTGGGAGACTGCATATGTCTTGTTAAAATTGTATCCTGTGTAGTGCCATAGTACCAGGCAACTGGTAAGTCCCAAATAAATGTTATTAAATAAATAAATGTATGAACAAATGAAGATATGATTAGGAGGACAGACTAGATCCTGATTGGAAAGGACCTTGAGTTTGCTACTTAGGATTTTTTGTAGAAAATAGGACATCTACATTTGTAAAAATATCTTGTAAGCTGAAACAAATGCTTGGATGTGAAAGAGTAGGGCTATTCAATAAATTATAACTCCCTTCTCATCCAGGCTGGAGTCCTAAATCAATTCAAGATAGATACAGAAACCTGACACAAATTCTTTTCTGTTTTCTGTGCATATAGACATTCAAGTTCTTGCCTTCCACTTTATCTCTTGTTTGTTCTCTATGTCAACATTTTTTCTTATGGAAATCTCTCTTTTTCCAGCTCAATCAACCTGTCTTCCTTTATTGTACTTTCATTCTTCTATTTCTCTTATTCTAATGGTAACAATGAAATCTATTTTTCTCCAAACTCCAGCCCCTCCTTGTTTTTCTGGGCAGGTATCTGATTCCTTGATCATTTAATGTGAGATCTACCCACTTACAGATTATGTATACAACATTGTATTGACATCTGTGCACAGTGTTGTACACCAGATCTCTAAAACATATTCATCCTGCATAGCTGAGAATTTATACCTGTTGATTCGCAACGCCCCATTACCCCTGTCCGCAGACCCTGGCAAAGACAATTCTATTTTTTACTTCTATGAGTTGGACTATTTTAGATACCTCAAAAGTGGAATCTTACAGTATTTGTTCTTCTGCGACTGGCATATTTTCCTTAGCATAATGTCCTTCAGGTTTATCTATAGAGCGGCATATTGCAGGAATTCCTTCTTTTCTAAGGCTGAATAATATTCAGTTGCATGTATACACACATTTTTTTAACCCATTCATGTGTGAATGGACATTAGGCTGTTTCCATATTTTAACTTTTGTGAATAGTGCTGCAATGAACACAAGGAGTGCTAATATCTCTTTGAGATTCTTATTTCTGTTCTTTTGATAAAGAGCCATAAAGGGAACTGCTGGATCATATGTACTTCTGTTTTTAATTTTTTGAGGGCCCTTCATACTGTTTTCAGTAGCAACAGAACTATTTTACATTGTCACCAATAGTGTACTAGAGTTCTAATTTCTTCACATCTTCACAAACATTTGTTGTTTTATGTTTTTATTGATAATAGCCCTACTAATAGATGTGAAGTACTAGTTCATTGTGATTTTGATTTGCCTTTCTCTGATGATTAATGACTTTGAGCATCATTTCTAAATGTGAGACAGAAAACCATCAAAATCCTACAGGAGAAAACAGGCAACAATCTCTTTGACCTCGGCAGTGGCAATTTCTTAGTTGACATGTCTCTGGAGGCAAGAGAAATAAAAGCAAAAATGAACTATTGGTACCTTATCAAGATAAAAAGCTTTGCACAGCAAAGGAAACAATCAACAAAAGTAAAAAGGCAACTGATGGAACAGGAGAAGATATTTGCAAATGATATATCAGATAAAGAGTTAGTATCCAAAATCTATAAAAAAGTTATAAACTCAATACCCACAAAAAAAAAATCCAGTGAAGAAATGTTCAGATGATATGAATAGACACTTTTTCAAAGAAGACATCCAGATGGCCAACAGACATGTGATAAAATGATCAATATCACTTATCATCAGGGAAATAGAAATCAAAGCCATAATGAGATACCACCTCACACCTGTCAGAATGGCTAAATTTAACAACTCAGGAAACGGCTGATGTTGGCAAGGATGTGGAGAAAGGGGAATCCTTTTGCACTGTTGGTAGAAATGCAAACTGATGCAGCCACTCTGGAAAACAGTTTGGAGGTTCCTCAAAAAATTAAAAATAGAACTACCCTATCATCCAGCAAATGTACTACTAGGAATTTATCCAAAGGGTGCAAAGATGCTGATTCAAAGGGACACATGCACCCAATTTTTATAACACCATTATCAACAATAACCAAATTATGGAAAAAGCCCAAATGTCAATCAACTAATAAATGGATTAAGAAGATGTGGTATATAGGGGTGCCTGGGTGGCCCAGCTGGTTAAGTGTCTGACTTTGACTCAGTTCATAATCTTGAAGTTCATGATTTTGAGCCCTGTGTTGGGTTTCATGCTGACACCTTGGAGCCTGGAGCCTGCTTCAGATTCTGTGTCTCCCTCTCTCTCTCTGTCCCTCCCTGCTGTGCACTCTCTCCCTCTCTCTCTCTCTCTCTCTTTCTCCCTCAAAAATAAATAAATGTTTAAAATATTGAAGAAGAAAACCAAAATTGGAGGCATCACAATCCCAGACTTTAGCCTCTACTACAAAGCTGTCATCATCAAGACAGCATGGTATTGGCACAAAAACAGACACATAGACCAATGGAATAGAATAGAGAACCCAGAATTGGACCCACAAATGTATGGCCAATTAATCTTTGACAAAGCAGGAAAGAGTATCCAATGGAAAAAAGACAGCCTCTTTAACAGATGGTGCTGGGAGAACTGGACAGCAACCTGCAAAAGAATGAAACTAGACCACTTTCTTATACCATACACAAAAAATAAACTCAAAATGGATGAAGGACTTGAATGTGAGACAGGAAACCATCAACACCCTAGAGGAGAAAGCAGGAAACAGCCTCCTTGACCTCAACCACAACAATTTCCTACTTGATACATCCCCAAAGGCAAGGGAATCAAGAGCAAAAATGAACTATTGGGACCTCATCAAGATAAAAAGCTTCTGCACTGCAAAGGAAACAATCAAAAAAAGTAATAGGCAACTGACGGAATGGGAAAAGATAGTTGCAAATGACATATCGGATAAAAGACTAGTATCCAAAATCTACAAGGAACTCACCAAACTCCACCCGAGAAACAAATAATCCAGTGAAGAAATGGGCAGTAGACATGAATAGACACTTCTCCCAAGAGGACATCCAGATGGCCAACAGACGCATGAAATGATGCTTAGTGTCACTCATCATCAGGGAAATACAAATCAAAACCACACTGAGATACCACCTCACGCCAGTCAGAGTGGCTAAAATGAACAAAACAGGAAACTATAGATGCTGACGAGGATGTGGAGAAATGGGCACCCTCCTACACTGTTGGTGGGAATGTAAACTGGTGCAGCCTCTCTGGAAAACAGTGTGGAGGTTCCTCAAAAAATTAACAGGAACCTCCCCTATGACCCAGCAATAGCACTGCTAGGAATTTACCCAAGGGATACAGGAGTCCTGATGCATAGGGGCACCTGTACCCCAATGTTTATAGCAGCACTTTCAACAATAGCCAAATCATGGAAAGAGCCTAAATGTCCATCAACGGATGAATGGATCAAGAAGATGCAGTTTATCTATACAATGGAATACTACATGGCAATGAGAAAGAATGAAATCTGGCCATTTGTAGCAATGTGGATGGAACTCGAGGGTGTCATGCTAAGTGAAATAAGTCAGGCAGAGAAGGATAGATACCATATGTTTTCACTCATAAGTGTAACAGGAGAAACTTAACAGAGGACCATGGGGGAGAGGAAGGGGGGAAAACTAGTTAGGAAGAGGGAGGGAGGCAAATCATGAGAGACTCTTGAATACTGAAAACAAACTGAGGGCTGAAGGGGAAGGGGGAAAGGGGAAGGGAGGTGATGGGCATGGAGGAGGGCACTTGTTGGTATGAGCACTGGGTGTTATATGGTAACCAACTTGACAATAAACTATAAAAAATAAATAAATAAATAAAATTTTTAAAGATGTGATATATATACACAATGGAATACTACTCAGCAATGAAAAAGAATGAAATACTGTAATTTGCAACAATGTGGATGGAACTGGATAGTTTTATGCTATGCAAAATAGAGAAAGACAGGTATCATATGATTTTACTCATGTGGAAATTGAGAAACTCAACAGATGAACAAAGGGGAAGGGAAGAAAAAATAAGATAAAAACAGAGAGGGAGGCAAATGATAAGTGACTCTTAAATACAGAAAACAAATTGAGGGCTGCTGGAGGGGGGTGGGTTAAATGGGTGACAGGCATTATAGGGGACACTTTCTGGGATGAGGACTGGGTATCATATGTAAGAGATGAATCCCTGGTTTCTACTCCTGAAGCCAAGACTACACTGTATGTTAATGAACTTGAAAATATATAAAAAATAAAATTAAAAAATAAAATAAAATAGAATAAAATAATGAAATAAAATAAATAAAATAAGATGTCTTTGACTTTTCACAATTTTATTATAATGTTCCTCAATATGGATTTCTTTGATTCATCTTATTTGGAATCTTTAAAGTTTTCTGGATTTTGATGTACATTTTCTCTTACAGATTTGGAAAGTTTTCAGCCATTAATTCCCGAATATGCTTTATAGTCCTTTCTCTCTCTCTTGTCCTTCTGAGACTCCCATAGTATATTATTGATCTACCTGATGTAGTCATAAAAATCCCTTAAAGCTACCTTCACTTTTTTTTATTTACTTTTTTCTTTTTGTTTCTCTGACTGGGTTTTTTAAAAAATGACCTGCCTTTGAATTCACTGATTCTTTCTTTTGTTTGCTTTAGTCTGCTGTTAAACCCCTCTTTGAATTTTCTAGTTAATTTATTATATTTATCAGCTCTAGAATTTCTCTTTGGTTCTTTTCCAAATTTCCTCTTTGTTAAATTTCTGCCTTTTGCCTTTGCTCATGTATTGCTCTTTTGAAGTCATTGATAATTTTTATGTAATTTGAATTCTCTATCCAGTAAAATATATCCCCAAGTCATTAGAATTGGTTTCTTTGTTTTACTTTATTCCTTTACACATTCAAGAAACTGCCACTCTTCCCAGTCTTCCACAGAATGGCCTCATATTGGAGAAAATCTTCAGCAATTAATGTGTCCTGAGCTTTTGTGGGCCTCTTAAACCTTTGTGCTAGTCCAAATTGCCATCCTTGTTCTTTGCTGCCCCAAAGCATCTAAAGTATGCTAGGTTTCATCAGTGCTCTGACACAGGCAAGACAGCAGCCAATATTTCAAGTAGCTCCCAGAGAAGTTGGAATCTGGGAATGCAGTCCAACTCTTTCCCTCCTCACAGAGAAACTAGAAGATTGCCTTTATTGACTACTCACTATTGTGCTAAACTGAGGAGAGAAACTGAGGTATGTGTTCAAATTACCACTTTGCTCTCTGTAGCCCCCCGGGAACTAGCTTAAGCTGAGATTGTCAACTCTCTGAAACAAGCAAGATAGAAGATAGTCCTCAGGTTACACCTGGAAAAGTTGGGACATTGTATGTGTAGTTCAACAGTTTTGCTCCTCACAGGGAAGCTGGGAGTGTATCATTACTCACTCTGTGCTAAGCCAAAAAGAAGAGCCATGGTGAGTGCATGCATGCTAGTTCTAACTACCACTTTGTTCTCTGTAGCCCTTGGGGAACTAGTGTTCCAGGCTCCATCAGCTCACCCAGAAGGCAAGCTACAAGTCAGTCCTGTAGGTAGTAGCATCCAGACAAGCTGGGGTGCTAGATATGTAGTCTAACTCATTCACTCCTAAGGGAGAATGTGGGACCTGGAGGCTCCCTCACAATCATGGGGTACTGTGATAGGGGTGGGGATTGTGGTAAGAGGCTGTCTCTGCTTTTGGTACTGATTTCTGTTGCTACTTTCACATTTGTGGGGGGGTGCAGGAGCCTCTTAGCGAGTTTCTGGATTTTTCACAAATGGAATTGATCCACTTGTTGCTATTGAATTGGTGTGTCTCTGGGGAGAAGGGGAGTTTAGGATTTCCTATTAACCATCTTGGTGATATCACTCCCCTGGAACATTTTTATTGAGTTATTTCTCTGTGTAATCTTCTGTTGGTAAAAGCCTTAATTTCTAGTCCCTTAAATATAAAAGTATGACAAGTTCTGAGTTTAATTAACACATTTGAGGCTGTCTGGTTCAACATTGCCCTTAAGAACCTGGAGAAGCAGCAGTTCTTTCTCTTGGCCTTGCGGTAATTAAAAACAACATTAAAGAGGAACAGAATTCAAAGCAGGTCATTTAGCATTACTTATCTCTATTGGATAGTAACAATTTAAGCCTCAACCTCTAATGTTCTATAGCACTTAAAGATTTTTTAGACACCTTTGAAGTTTAAAGTCCTAGTCTCCTGATGCATATATGGCTAAAACCCCCAATAAAACTATAATTAAGAATTTACTTTTTGCAAAGTGAGCTTTCCCTGGGACTAAGAGTCTCTTTTCTAGTAATCCTTGTAGCCACTGTGCTGATGGCACAGGTACCTGAAGAAGTCAAGATTAAGCTGCAGGGACTGCACATCAAGACCCCTGCATCTAGGTCTATGGCGTCCTATGCCATCGTCTGAACTTGCTGGGGCCCATTCCAGATACAAACAACCAGCAGCCTGAGACCCACACTGTCAAAGTTGTAAGACTCTGCCAATTTCAAAATTTCACACAAATCATATTTACCAGTCAAATTTCTACATTTCTGTCCAGTTGTGTAAGTAAGAAATCATCTTCACACCTGTAAAAATCAGCCACCTGGGACAACAGATCCCCTGCAAATTGCTAAGGTTAAAACCAGTCAATGCTGATCTCACTTAAGCTAATGCCTTGAGCCATACATAGTACCAGCTTGTACCAGTTATTCGGCTCTCAAAATCTACTCCTTAACTTTTCTCAGAGTTTCCAGCCAATTTGCCAATGTTTGTATCTTAGAGGGCCTACCAAGTCAAACTTGTGTTTGTTCTGTGTCTGAATTGTGAATTGTTTAAGAGACACAAGGATTTATCAGATAAAGATAAAAATGTGACATTATTGCTGATATTAGTCATACTGGGAAATGTGGTTTACATATTTTACCCACCCCCCCGAAGCCCCCAGAAGAAAAAATATACAAGACAGTCCCATACAACCAGAGCATGTTCCAATAAGGCTAACCCAGTTTGGGAAGAGTAGACTGGACTGTACCTTTACACAAGTAACTGTGGCCTCTCTCTCTCTCTCTCTGTTTCTCTCTGTCTCTCTCTCTCTCTGTCTCTCTCTCTCTCTCTCTCACACACACACACACACACAGGCAGGGAGGAGAGAGTGGAGTCATATAAGAAAAATATTTTCCTATTAGAAAATCACTCCTCCTCCTCTAGGGAACAATTAACAAAATATGGCCCAAAGTACAAGTAATGTTCCCATGTGGCAAAATGAGGGATGGGAAAGTGGCATTCCTTCCTAATCATGGGAACAGAAAATCACATTGTGGCCCTAATATAAAAGGTCTATTTCCTTAATGCATCTACTCTAATAGCACTGACTAGGTTGAAGTAAGGATGCTGGTTATTGACTGGAACATAGAATGGAGACAAACATCAGGGGAATGAGGGTGGAAATGTTTTCATCTGAGATTAAAATTGTCAGGTTAATCTGGTACAGTTTACTGGGGGAAGCCAACCCCTAAAGAGCAACTGACCCCAGAAAGGTAAAGTATGCTAAGAATCCTTCTATAACTAGAGGTAAATGACACTGGCAATAGATCCTTTGATTATGATGGACAAACCAGGGTATTATGTTGATTTTGGATTTGAAGTTAGATAACTCTTACTCTGAGGACTAAACTCTTAACCTCAAATCTTTGCTGCCTTTCTGAATCTTTCCACTAATGTAAATATATCCTAATGCTTTGAAATAGAAAAACTACAAATCTATTACCTACAATTGAGAACTTACCCTCCATTTTGATGTTCCCTTCCCTTAGGCAGCTTAGATCTTTTTAAAAAGTACTGGACAGTGAATAATTATACGTTTAATGTAAATGTTTCAGATCTTTGGATAAAGTCTTTACGTGCTGCCTCTTTTTTTAAAAAAAACCTTTCTTTATGTTGTTCTAATTGATTCTTCATATAATTATTCTATTTATAAGTGGTATTACTAGAGACATTCAAGTTGTTCACTTTTGGAAATCTTACTGTTTCCTTGGTGCTTGCAAACACATATACCAACACAATTGTTGGCTTTGCAGTAATATCTTGTATTAAAAGACATAGTTCTCACTTGAAATTCCAAAAACAAGTGTCAACCATGTTAATGCCTCATAAAGGTGATGAACAGCAATTTGTCAAATGAACAGCAATGTTTTGTAGACAAAAACATTGCTAATGTGTGACAAACTCCTTTGTCCCTCCAGAAAGACAGTATTCAAAATTTCACAGCCTCTAATGTGAGTTTATAACATTTCATTGAATTCAGGATGTGAGAAGATACCTATTAGAAGCAGTATTATCTTTGAAGATCAAGGATTCTTTTCTTTAGTAACAAAAACTTTTCTCCCTTTGTTTAGAGAAATCAAATAGGGGCTTCAGAAGAAAAAATGTTAGTGATAATTATAACCCATTTCAATATCTCACTTGTTGCAGGGATAGGTTGAATGACCTACTGGGGATGTAACTTTTATTTAACAACCTATCTGGAAGAATTGAAAAGTGAGAGTACATGGTTAGCATAAATAAAATTGTGCTCTAAGACTATTATTTTGTGTCTATTACTCTAAATCAGGCTGGTTTAGAAAGTCAGAATTTAGAGGCAATTGTGACTCTTGTTTTTGTTGACCTGGGACTCTCCCAACCCAATCCATATTTTGATGTCCTCGTGCTTACTCTAGTCACATTGTACATATGTAACTATCACTTCTAGTATCCAATCTTCCTGGTCACACTGACAGATCCGGAGGTGAGCACATGACCCAAGAAAACCTACATGAGTCTTCTCCAGGAGTTTTCCTAATTGGAACTAGAAAAAAAAATTATCTTGTTTTTTGGATCTTGCGTGCCCATAATATGTCAATCTAATGTTGTGAGACTGTGTTCCCGTTCTCCTCACCATGGGCACAAGCTTGTTATGAAGTATAGAATAAAGTGAATATTCATTCTGAGGTGAGAAAGAAGATGAGAGAGAGAGAAAGATGGAGAATGAGTGAGAATACAAACGTGAGGCTTAATTTAAAGTTCTGCTTTTTATGTGGTTCAGTTTTGTGCCTTAGTTAATTTCTGCGATTATTTATTGTTTTAAGAAAATTACATAGAGAGAGCTAACTAAAAAGGAATACAACCTCAAGATCCTATAGTTCTTCTCAAGACCTAAAAGACAAATGCACATAATTCTGCTTGCTCAACAGGAATTAGGAGTTTTAAATGATTCCTGAATCCTCAAGATATGAATTTTCCAAAAGGGAGGGGAAGGAAGTGGTTACCTAGGCAATTGAACACTATGTGTGAATCCAGGGCTCTGTGAGGGCACATAATACATGCAGAAAATAGAAACTGGTTTTTGTGGCAAGATGGGGGGGTGGACAGAGGGAGGAGATTATAAAATAAATAATTTGTTGTACTTTATTCTGAAAATAATGATGGAACACTGAAGACTTTTCCAAGCAGAAGAGGGTCATGTTCCTATCTGCATTTGAGATAAATGGTCTTGTCTTGTAATGTGGAGGATAAGCAGAAGGGGCTGTTGTGAAAGAAAGGAGACCAGTTGGGAGTGATTAAAATAGCTGAGGTAATAAACAATACAATATCCAATACAATAATAGTACAGACATGTACCAAGACTGTCAGTGAGGCTGGAGAAGAAAATATAGATTCAAAGAACCATAAAGATTCAAAGATTTTGCCACTGAGTGAGAAAATGGTCATATATAGTCAAGATGGGAATAGAGGGTGGTTTGGGGACAAGTGGGAACAGGGTAACAAGGTAATACATTTGGTTTTAGTCTTTTTGTACTTCTTGTTCTTATATACTTCCAGATGGAGAGCTCTAGAAACCGGGAGGAAATGTGGACCTTATATTTAGCGTAGAGGTTACACATTAGTGAAACATTAGCAAAAAACAATTTAGTTGTCTCTATGATATTAGATACAACTTTCAAAACAATATTTGGTAGAAAGGGAAGAAGTAAAAACATTATAATCTACTCTTTACAATTACCTAGATGATATTGGTGATATAAAAAGAGTTTTTGAGAGGAGAGTTTTACAGGATCCTACAAGGCTAGAGTACAGCCTGACTATTTTTCTCTCCTCCCCACCCAAAGTGTGGACTTGAATTTGTTTCAAAGAAGAAACATACAGGGGCACATGGTGGCTCAGTCAGTTAAGCGTCGACTGAGGCTCAGGTCATGATCTCATAGTTTGGGAGTGAGATCAAGCCCCGCATTGGGCTCTGTGCTGACAGCTCAGAGCGTGGAGCCTGCTTTGGATTCTGTGTCTCCCTTTCTCTTTGCCCCTCCCCCACTCATGCTCTGTCTCTCTCTGTGTCTAAAAAATAAATAAACATTGGGGCGCCTGGGTAGCTCAGTCAGTTGAGCATCTGGCTTCAGCTGAGGTCATGATCTCGTGGTTAGTGGGTTCAAGCCCCGCATCGGGCTCTATGCTGACAGATAGCTCAGAGCCCGCAGCCTGTCTTCGGATTCTGTGTCTCCCTCTCTTTCTCTGACCCTCCCCTGCTCATGCTGTCTCTCTCTCTCTCTCTCAAAAATAAATTTTTAGGGGACCCTGGGTGGCTCAGTCAGTTGAGCATCTGGCTTCAGCTCAGGTCATGATCTCGTGGTTTGTGGGTTCGAGCCCCATGTCAGGCTCTGTGCTGACAGCTCTGAGCCTGGAGCCTGCTTCAGATTCTGTGTCTCCCTCTCTCTGCCCCTCCCCCATGCATGCTCTGTTTCTGTCTCAATAATAAATAAACATAAAAAATTTAAAAATAAATAAATAAATACATTTTTTAAAAATTAAGAAAAAATTTAAATTGTACAATTTTTAATTTAATTTAATTTAATTAATTTTAATTAATTTAATTAATGCAAATTTAAAATTAAAAAATAAATATTAAAAAATTAAAGTATTTAAAAAAAGAAGATCCATACAGTTATTAACATCTTCTAATGTGGCAGTGAATGGATGAGTAGTCTCAGTTCTTCTGTTATGGTGGTGTAAGCCTGAGAAACACAGAATTGGTGCCAGCAGGATCTGAATTTCTTCAACTTGGTGTAATCACCTGCAATTGTATGATGCCCTGGGCTGGGCATTTCAGGCATCTGCTCTTGTTTTTGTGTGGGCCTGTGTGGTATGTGTATATGTGTTTATGTGTGCGTGCATGTGTGTCTTGGGTGTTCATAGCATTTGTATGCATATATGTACATGTGTAGGTATGTGTGTAATCTTTTTCTTCCAAACTAAAATTACCTGAAATGAAATGCAAGAATCAGCCGATCTAGCTCAAGTTATTAGGTGAATTAACTTGGCTAAGATCTAAAATTCTTAAATGTTGTTGCAAGGTAACCATAAAGATGTGATGCCAACATGAAATATTTTTGAAACTATGTTCAAGGCTCAGTATGCTGTTTTATAATGTAACTGAGTAGAGCATGCCTAACTTAAATAAAATTATGATGATGTGTTTCAAGTAGATATTTAATAAACCAAATATACCAGCTTCAGTATCCTAGAGTAGACTCATATAATTAGAATAGATGTTTTTCCTACTTACTAATAATTTTCACTAAATTTATTAAAGGTCTTATTTAATTTTTATCACCTTTAACTGATTAATCAAACCATACTTTAAATGTAAGTTTATATCTTCTTGTTTTAGCTGGTTGCTGAAAATGCTGAAGTTCTAATTTTCAGAAATTGCTGCTTTGTTCAGCATTCTATCTAGTAGCTTACACAATTAGTACTTAAATTTTTAAAAGTACATTTTTCATATTTTCCATTATATATAATTATTTCCCTGTATTCTTTTGTAGCAAGAAAGAAATTATGGTTCTTGAATACAAAACAATGTGTAAGAGTGTGGGTGTGTGTGCATGCCATTACAATATATCCTATGAAGTCTGTGTTCATTATTTAATAAATCAAGTGTCAAGGATAATTTCCAAAGATCTATGAGCACATGGCCTGCATAAGTAAGTTCATTATGGTAATACACAAATTTAGAGGATAAATATTTATAATTCTATAAAGACTGCTTTTTCCTCAAGACAATCTAATCAGTATTTCAATCACGTTATCTAAATCAGGTACATGATAGATTGAAGAGCTGTGTCCATGAAGTGAATTTTCTTTCACTTATTAACTTTACATTCACAGGATGATTATTATTTTCATTGGCCATGACATAGAAAATACAGTACATTCCTCTTATAGATGTTATGGTAATAAACGTCACTATATATACAAAGCAAATTTTGAGATAATTAACTGGCTGACAAAAATATAAAGTGGGAAATATTTCTATGTTAGATACTTGAGAGTGTGAGAAAATCTGAATATTAAGAATTGATAAATCTGTATATTATAAAGATGTTATTTGTATAATTACAGTCATCACCAAATACTACATTCTTTAGTATTCTGTTATGGATAATGGACTAAAGACCTAGAACATATCAAAAATATATTATTTTCTTTGACCTCTGCTTTTATTTCTGGCAGTTTGCTTTCACTGATACCTGAGTATGATTGTGCAGTAGACATATCAGGCCAGATTTTCTTTACCCAAGAGAAAAAAAAATCAAGAGAATGATATACCACATGCTTTACAAATAAGAAACTGAATTATGCACTTAATGAACAATAGAAAATAGTACTAATCGATCATATACATGTGTTTAAACTTAAATAGAATTATAATTACAAAAAGTTATTCAATATTAAGGATTAATTTTCAGCCAATTTCTTTGTTTTGCCCAATTCTCTTTTTCTGTCTTAGTATATATTGTGTATTAGTTATCTATAAATTAAACTACTTCATTACTCAAAATTTAATGACTTAGAACAAAGAACATGTATTATGTCCCAGTTTCTGTGGGTATGAAATCAGGCATGGCTTAGCTGGGTGATTCTGGTTCAAGATCTCTCACATTGCAGTCAAGGTTGCAGTCAAGCAGTTGCCCAGGACTTCAGTCCTTTCAAGATTTATTTCCATGACCATGAAGGCACTGTTGGCAGGAGCCAAAAATTCCACTTCTAAGCTCACCCATGTGGCTGCTGGCAGGCCTCAGATGATCCATTTCGTCTCACTCATGTGGTCTTTCTACAGGGCTTCTTTGGCAACTGATTTCTCCCAAGGTGAAGAATCCAAAAGTGAGTGAGAAAAAGACTCAAGGTGAAGGGCACCTGGATGGCTCAGTTGGTAGGGTGTATGACTCTTGTTCTCAAGGTCATGAGTTTGGGCCCCATGTTAGGTGTGAAGCCTACTTAAGAAAAAAAAAAAAAGACTGAAGTTGAAAGTTACAGTCTTTTTATAACCTAACATTGGAAGTGATATCCCATTACTTCTGCCATATTGTATTTATTAGAAGTGAATCCATAAATCCAGCTCACAAGCCAGGGGATAAAATTATACAAGGGAATGTTTGACAGAAGGCTTAGGTCATTGGAAGTTATATTAGAGGCTGTCTAACATATCCATTAGCTCTATTTAGGAAATTTCTCACCTAGTTAGGTTATTTGGAGGTATCACAGTCACCATATAAACATAAATTTGCCATAATCTCCACAAGTTCTTGGATTCCTATCTCAGAAGAGTAGTGAATTATTACTTTGAGCTCTTCTCCATGATTCTTACCTGTCTTGTCTCTCATTCTCCATAGACATGTCTGGCTTTCACCATGCTCCTGCTCCTCAAACCCCTGATGGTTCCTCTGCTTCTTCCCTCAGTAGATGGTTGCACATTCCTATATCTCGGAGCAAATAAAGTTCATCAAGCACTTAATCATTAACACTCTGCACTTCCTACCATATCCCCAACATACAGATTGATCAGAGCATGTATTCTTTCTTACTTCTCACTCTCTGCATTTCAGATTTTATTTCTCTTCTTGTAACTTTAACCAGCCCTTTTGGGGCAGCTGAACTGTTTTCAATAATGAATTGGAGTTCACCAAGCCTCCCTAAAGAGATGAACCATTTTGGGTGTTCTCTTCCCTGGAAATTTGGATTCATTGGGTTGGGTTGGGGACCTAGGAATTTTCATTTTAGCCAGATCAGCAGGTGATTCATATCTTCAGATAAGTTTAAAAGGCACTGAGTAACATCATTTAAGTAAGACTGTTTATTAAATACTCACCTTGGGGAATGCATTTACTAACTGCTATGAGGAATACAAAATAATATATTAGGAAAACCTGACCCAAATTAGTTTCTAAGGGATGAAACAAAACATTTCCTGAGTGAAAATAGCTAATATGACAAAGAGAACTATGAACACATTTTAGTTACAAACAAAGTATTAGAGTCATTAAGTGAGTTAAGTCATTGCAATTTGCTAGGCTTTCTTGGAGATGATTTTCACAGAAAATTGCCTAATACTGAGCAATACTTTTAGTAACTTGAACAATTTTGTTTTCTTTTGTTTTTCAGGGAGGAAATGGAAAAGCATTATGGTAGTAGGATTTGTTAAATTTGAGAAATGGCATTACATGGGTCAATTTGAAGTGGACTGAGAACATGAGTGTTATGACATCACGTAGGAAAGATGCGGTTGGTGGAGAGCCTCTGAAAACTTGATCTGAGCTGTTACTATAACACTTAGATTATGTGTAGAAGACAGTGGATTTGTGACCCAATTATGCTTAAAGAAAACTAACATGTTATTGGGTATCTCTGTATCTGCTTCTGGGCTAATAATTTTATAACCATTATAAATTAAACTCACAGGCACACCTCCAGGAAAGTGTTATTACACTCCTTAATAGATGAATAAATGAAGATTGGATGTGATCAAATCACAGAGCAAGAAAGTGATAGAGTTGTGAAGCCAATCAAGCTCTAATCCAAATTCATTTCATTTCCTATTACTGTAATATTACAATATAACCACTTTTTTGAAATGTGTATCCAGGTAGTTTGGATCCAAGATAATTCTTAAAATCACATTGAGAGAGAGTGGGGAGGGAGGGAAACTAAACTTGTAAGCACTTCAAATAATACACAGAAAAAAAAATATCCAATTTGAGTTAATGATGGGCAATCAAAACATTAGTGTTCTTCCTTTAAGACTTAAAAAAAGCCTGACATTTTAAAATTATAGAATTGGCTCACAGACATCATTTAACCACTTATATTTTGGACCAAACCTTTTTTTAAAGAAATAAACATTGAATGTAATAAAAATGGGATATTTTGAATGCTTTTAATCATCAAAATATTTTTTTTGCTTAAAATTTCCAAAATTTAAATTGGTAAAACATACCATAGCATTATCTCCAAATGTCAGAAGGAAACTTGCAGGAAACTAAATAGTATTTGATGTTAGTTACGTCAGTAGTAACATGATAAACTCTTGGTTTAGCATCTCTGAGTCTTCATATAAGATAAAGCAATCATTTCCTATTACATCAATCAGAAGCAACTTCGAAGACTAGGTCAAGGACTTTTCTACTTCTAAAAATCTAGGTGGCACATAACGAATCTGTGCTTCTTCCTTCATGAACCATACCTCCCTGGGTCCATCACTGGGTCTTCCTTTCCAGAAACCAACTGTCTATAACAACTCTTATCAATAGCCCACCCCAACTTCTTCTGATGCAACTGCTGCTTTAGCAAAGCACAACTATCTCAAAACCTCTGACAGCAACGCCATCTCCCATGGTATAATTCCCCACCTGGCGCTGTTGATAAATCTTTGGCTCCAATTCTAACATCTGCTCTAAGACCCTCTCTCGCTGGCTCCTAAGATCCAGGAGAGTTATAAGGATCTGATCAACTGACAAGACTTTTATTTTTATTTACTTTTATTTAAAAACTACAATGGGGGCACCTGGGCAACTCCGTTGGTTAAGCGTCCGACTTGAGCTCAAGTCACAGTCTCACAGTTTGTGGGTTTGAGCCCTGCATCAGGCTCTATGCTGACAGCTCAGAACCTGGAACCTGCTTTGGATTCTGTGTCTCCCTCTCTCTCTGCCCGTCCCCTGCTCGTGCTCTGTCTCTCTCTAAAAAAAAATAAATAAATAAATAAACATTAAAAAATAAAAACTACAAAGTACTCTAGACCTGTAAGAGATTTAGTAGTGCTTTTTCTCTTGAAAAGTTTTTATAGATCTCATTAGAATGGGTCATCATTTAGATGATGGCAAGACATTGAACGGAAAACCTCATTTTTCCAGATGCCAAAGAGCTATAGAAGAATATATTTAGGGATGAATAATTACCTTGGGGAATATTGCTATTTAAAGAGCAATAATATTCTTTTTCATTTCAATATAATTATTCAGATAAGAACAAAATGAAGACAAAATCTACATATGATACAGGGATCATAGTGGGGCTAGAATTTGATGAAATTAGGTAATAAAACATTAATTCTATTCCTAGTATGCATTTTCATTTTATCCTTTTATACGCATGTTCCATGTGAACACTGAAATCCAGATGCATACTAATTAGTAATTAATATTCATCAACTTGTATAACAGTCCTCAACATAATGCTGATTAGCTTTAGATATTTATAGTATCATGAATAACTAGTTAGAGAATTGCATCATTTTCATTAGAATTACATTATGTTCCATAGGAGAATTTGTCTTGATACTGGGAAAGTGCAATGGTGTTTTAAAACTCTACATTTCAAGAAAACTGAACATATTTGTTCATATATCTGGTAAGTATTCACTTCAGTAAAACCAAATGGATAAATCATTATTTTCTAAAAAGTTTTTTTTAAGTTTATTTATTTTGGGAGAGAGAGAGCGAGAGAGCGAGAGAGCATGCGTGCATGGTGGGGGGGGGACAGAGAGAGGAAGAGAGAGAGAATTCCAAGCAGGTTCCACACCATTGGCTTGAATTCACAAACCATGAGATAATTACCTAAGCTGAAATCAAGAGTCGGATGCTTAACTGACTGAGCCAACCAAGTGTCCCCAAAGAGTTCTTTTTTCAGTCCTATTGTTGGTTTGCAACCCTCTCTGGAGCTTCCAAGTGAAATCTGAAACCACCTCCCATATATGAAAAGCAGGGATTGACCCAAGAAAGAGGCAGGCCATTCCAGGTTGTTTGGTTGCAGTTTTAATAAGCAAAGGGAACTTACATAGGAGGCTTGTCTTAGGTGACAGCTAGATGAGTATCCCTACATCTGCCACCAAATCTTAGAAGTTTGTCAAGAGCCCTTAACTAGGTCAGTCACATATACCATGCAGGTGTTCTGAACATCATATCACTATCTCAAGGCTATGTCTTTGGAGCAGCTGTTAGGACCAGGAAAGACAATCAGCACCCGCATTCCAAGGACAGGCATGGGGATGAGGAGCCTCTGATCTCCTAGGTCCAGCTCTATATCAACTGGCAGTCACATCATCTAGATGACCTTCCCCAATGTTTCCTCTCTTGTGACCAGTGTTGCCATCTCTTATGGCCCCCTCTTCTGCAATGGGCTCTGGGCAGTCAGCAAAGGGTTTTGTTAGAATTGAGGTGGCTCTTTTGGTGGCTTTCTGGCTGCACTGGAGGTAAATGCCACAGGAATACAGTCGCATGTAAAATAAAATATAGCTTAAGACAAAAATTTCCAAAATTAGTGACAACTTTTTTATAATTGCCCATGATTTGAACTATTGCTTTATTAAGTCTCCTAAGCTTGGAGTTGACTCACTCAGGCATTTACTTGTGTTCTTATGTGATTTATTTATTTATTTACTTTTTTTAATGTTTATTTGTTTATTTCAAGAGAGGAAGAGAGAGAGAGAGAGCATGAGTGGGAGCAGGGGAGGGGCAGAGAGAGAGGAAAGAAAGAATCCCAAGCAGGCTCTATACTCAGTGCAGAGCTCAACATGGAGCTCAGTCTCATAACCAAGATATCATGACCTGAGCTGAAATCAAGATTCAGACGTTTAACTGACTGAACCACTCAGATGCCCCTCTTATGTGATTTAATGAAAAATTATACATGAGCATTCTTATCAGGTATGAACATGTAACATTTTGTTTGGATAATGGCATAGGTGGCTCCTTGCAAGGCAGTAATAATATCTAAGTCCATTTTATTTTAGAGGATAGCTTTTCTCATTAGAGTCATTTCAGTGTTCAATAAGGACAAGCTTTGTTTAAAGTTTAAGGTTTTCTGGGTGAACTTAGAAAGAGCTTCTATGTGTACTATAATGTCCTTAAGGCCAGTTGAGGAAACAAAGATGGTGGTAAAATGATTGTGGTAGTGGAAAACAGTGCCTATCTGGCATTAAGGAGAGGGAGGTTAACAGCTTTAGGAATTTGATCTACCATATATGTTAGCTAGGGAAGGCAGCTCTGTCAGGCATGAGGAGATGGACTGGGGACAGGATATGCTAGAACAGGATATTATTTTTTGCCTCTTTTAATGAGGTGTGTTCTATTTCAAGTATAATGTATTTTAAAAAGTCCAGATTGTAGCAGGATAATGGGATTCCAAAGGAGTATGAGTAGTTTCCCCTCACCCAGGGTTGTGAAGTAATTCACCCATTCTAGTGAGACACCCCATTCCAAATTCTAGTAGACAACTTCTTTCCCAGCTGTGTCAGGGCTTCATGTTCTCAGCAGCATAGCACATTGATCCACAGTGAGATTTGGGGTAATGGCTTCCTCTCATGACTTCCATATCTTTACAGTTTTGGATGCCTTCCAGAGATCCCCAGTCTGGCTTATGGGAAAAAAAAATATATATCTGTACACACACACACACACACACACACATACACACAGAGTGAGAGAGACAGAGAGACAGAGAGAGATTTTTTCTATCACCTTGTTTGTGGGTTATAGGGGAGATGAAACCTGCCATTCAATGTCATCTACTTTTGCCCAGTCTTATATATTATAACCTTTGAAATATGACCACCAATCATTATTCATTCAGTGAGTAGTACTCAATATTTTAATCCCCTAATGGTGGCAACCTGTTTTGCATGGTGGCAAAGGAAAGCTTAGGTTAGGCCAGATGCAGTATGCATATAAACCAAGACATCTTTAGAACTCTCATTAATTGGGAGGGGACCGATTTGGCCAATTTGCCAATCCCTTACTGGTGGATTGCTGCAGATTCTTTTTGGCAGGTGCCTTGGGAGGACATGCTGTTAGAGCATTAACCAAGTAATTGTATTTTAAGGGCAATCTGGCATCCTTGACAATATACAATCTTACTTGGGCATTGTGGTGGACATTCCTTCTGTGCTGTGTAGTCTGCTGTATCTACTGAAGGGCTGGTAGCTAGAGCTCATACCTGAGCTAAGGCATCTGCTTGCTGATTGCCAGCAGGTGTCAGTGATTTATAAGCTGAGACATGGAAAACAGTGATGACTGCCTCAGTTTCTTGCAGACAGACACAAATATATTTCATATATCTTGCCCCCATTAGAGCGTATTTATGATTATCCATGTCTGCCCATTGTCCATGCCACAGGGTTAATCTCCTTAGAACAGCTTGTCCGTGGAAAGGGTTAATAGCCAGGGCTCATGAGTGATTACCAGCCAGACCTCTTTGAGTGAAGGCTGCTTATGGTGTGTTTTTGTTTTTATGCAGATTATGTCAGTGTCGGGCTGAATAGTGACTGTAGTCAATGTCGATAGATTTCCTCAAATAGACATGTCTGTATACTAGGCATTATTGAGAATTTTCTTGTGTGCCTCCTCTTTATAGGTAGCAGGCCCTGACCCAGGAACAGGGTGGGGACATCTGGATGATCTATATATTCTAGGGTCTAATAGCACTTATATTTCTAGAGACAGTGGGTTGGTGGTCAAGATGCTCCTTTTCTGCATATAGGCATGTCATTTAGTCAAAGTAGGAATTTGAGTCATGACCAGGGTGGGCCAATGGACATAGTTTTAACCAACCCCTTTCTACAACCTCCTATATCTATTTAGATATTTTTCTAAAACCTAGCCATGAATCAAGTACCATTTATGGGGTTAAAGCTTTTCATTGGTAACTGTGATCCTATGGAGGCTGTGGACTAGATTTTGGGGCAAGGGAGCTACTACAGCAGTCTGTAGTTTTAAACACGTCCCCAGTCCCTTTTTTAAAAATTCAGTCTCTGTGGGCAATGTTTAGGTTAACTCCTGAGTATTTACATTTGAAAGACATGATAAGATTTACAACTTCATAGGACTGGAGAGAATGTAAGATTTTTCCTAAAAGTTTTGGGCTAATTGCTATTTACAATTTCTCTTTGTATTAGAAATCGTAAGGCATGAGGCATTTCATCTGTTTCCTCATCCATTCTTATAACATTGCCCTCTTAATTTTCATTATTTTTTAAGCGATTCCATCTCTTAGCATCTTATTTACTTATTTATTTATTTATTTATTTAAAGTTTATTTATTGAGAGAGACAGAGACAGCACCAATGGGAGGAGGCAGAGAAAGAGGGAGAGAGCTGGATGTGGGGCTCGAACCCACAAAGCCATGAGATCATGACCTGAGCCAAAATCAAGAGCTGGATGCTTAACTGACTGAGCCAACCAGGTGCCCACTCCCTTATTTATTTATTTATTTTCCATCCCTGAGCATCTTAATCAGTCTTTGTCACAAGCCCTCAGACCTTAATTCGTGGCAGCTGGCGCTCTTCCAGCTTTGCAGAACAGCACGCTAGTCTCTAACTTAATATTCTGCTCTCCCATTTTGTCTGTCAGCCCTGAAGCTAGCAGATTAGTGGATATTCCCATGTCCTTCTCTTACATCAGCTCTTCTAACTTTGTATCCTGACCTTTAGCCTCTGGGTGGCTATCAGTGGCTAACAGAACTGCCCACAAGGGAGGTCAGCCCACCACAGCAGCCCATCCATTTTTCTTCTTTGTTGCATTGTGCTGTGCGGTTTCTCTGCATGGCACGACTTTCAGCAGCCAGCATTTTCAGGGTGCCCCCATGCTCATGTTGTGGTCCATAAGCATCTGACATACATGCCACCTTTCTTCACATGCAGGCTGATGGCCAACCTGCGATTTTCCCCACAGGTACTCAGCACAGAGCCTGATCTGGGACTTGATAACACAATTGTGAGATCATGACCTGAGCGAAATAGAATCGGATGCTTGGCTGACTCAGGTAGGTGTCTGTTTTGATAAGCAAAGGGAACTTACATTATGAGGCTTGTCTTGGGTGGCAGCAAGATGAGGGAATGTTTGTACCCACCTGCTGACTCTTAAAAGTTTATATAAAGAGAGGTCTTAACTGGGTTCAGTCAAGTTTACCATGAAGGGGTTCTCAACACCACATCACTGTCTCAATGCTACGTCCTTGGAGGAGCCCCTGGGAACAGGAATGGAAAATGAAACCCACATTCCAAGGAGGGGGGGTGGGGTGATGAGAAGCCTCTGATCTCCCAGGTTCAGTTTATAGGTCAACTGGCATTCAGGTCTTCTCCATGATTTTCCAGAACAATCATCTTCCTGATTTTTTTAGCCCATGGGAGAAATTAGTCTGTCAAGTATTTTGAACTCCACTTAGCCTTGTTCCAGGCCATGGAGTGCAGGCAACAGGCAATAACTCTCAAGGCCTCATCCCCTCTTGACCTCTCAAGTACATAGCCCTAGTCGTTATTCTTTGCTTCTCCTGCATCCTATTGTTCTTTCTACAAAGTATTTTTCACTAATTTATAAACATATACCAATATTTATTGTACAAGCATGATACTACTTCAGAATGTCCTCTTCCTACATGCCCACATGCTAAGCATTATTTTCCTCTATAATACCTTTCATCTCCCTGGATGCCACTGGCCCATTTTACTCTGGTCTCTTAGCAGCATTTGACTCAGTTGATCATTGCTTGATTCTGGGCTTTCAGAATATGATACTCTATTAGTGTTTCCTTTTACTTTACAGACATCTCCTACTTAGTCTTCCTTGTTGGTTATCTCTAATCTCTCTGACCTCTAAAATGTGGACTTTCCAGGGCTCTGACCTAAGACATTTTCTCTTTCCTACTTCATTTACATATCTGGTGATCTCACCAGTTTCATGACCTAAAGTCTGCTAACATGCCAAAATTTATGTCTACAGCATATATCTCTTTGAATTCTAGACTAATAAATTTGATGACTTTACATCCCCACTCAGAGATAAGTATCTCAAACACATCCCTAAAATTAAATTCCTGATACTCTCTGGGAAAGCAGATCACCCCAGGCTTCTATATGTCAATAACTGGCAACTTTGTATTTTCAGCTACTTAGGCCAGACACATTGAACTAATCCTTGATTCTTACATTTTTACACACTACATTCAATTGTTGATCAAATCCTGTTGTCTCTACTCTCAGAATGCACTCAACACTGACCATTTCTCACCTCCTTGACTGCTACCTTGATTTAAGTCACTCTCATTCATCTCTTGAATTATAGTCCTGCTGTTCTCTCTGCCTGGAAAGCTTTCATTCCAGAGAGCCTCATGTTCTGCTCCCCTTCTTTTTTGTTTTTTTTCAGGAAATGCCAATATTTTAGCGAGGGCTTTCTTGACCACTCTATTGCAACTTATACCTCTTTAGAATGTTCTCTTCCTGTGTGCTGCTTTATTTTTTTTCTATACCTATCACCTTCTAACATATCATGTAATTTATTCATTGATTTTGCTTCTTTAATATCTTATTGCACTTTATTTTGTTTTTATCCTCTGCTGCCTTCTTTTTAGATTCATTTTCTTTTTATTCTGTCTCTCCATACACATTTCTTGCTCCTCACACAGTCCATTTCTATTCCTTTAGTGGCTCTCCTAGAAATTACAACTTACATATATTGTATAATAGTCTAATATAAACTTTACTTTTGTCACTTCCCAGAGGATGCTCTGATCTTAGAACACTCAATCTCTGTTTACTTCCATTTTTATTTTTTTGTGCTATTGATGTTAGTTATTTTAATTCACATGCTTTTGGGGGCATTTGGGTGACTTGGTCAGTTGAGTGACCAACTTCAGCTCAGGTTATGATCTCACAGTCTGTGGGTTCAAGCCCCATGTCAGGCTCTGTGCTGAAAGCTCAGAGCCTGGAGCCTGTTTTGAATTCTGTGTCTCCCTCTCTCTCTCTGCTCCTTGCCCACTTGTGCTCTGTCTCTGTCTCTCAAAAATAAATAAATGTTAATTCACATAAGTTTTACACCTAACAAGATATTGCTATCATTGCTATGTTCAGTCAATACTCTTTGTAATTCACTACTTGATTAATCTTTTCTTTGATTTATTTTTTCCTTCCTATCTATGATTCTACCAGAGATCACTTTCCTTCTACCTGAAGAACTCTGTAGTATTTCTTCTAGTGCTGATCTGCTGGCAACAAATTGTCTCAATTTTTGAATAGAAGTGTCTATTTCAAATTTATTTTAAATAATTTTTTGTGGAAATAGAATTCTGGGTTGGCATTTCTTTTCTTTCAGCAGTTTAAATATGGTATTGATTTAATTTCTATCATTGCTGTTGATCAGTGCTATTGTTTCTCCTTTGAAAATAATGTGTCTCTGGGATACCTGAGTGGCTCAGTCCATCTGACTTTGGGCTTCAGCTCAGCTCATGATCTCACAATTCATGACTTGGAGCCCCATTTTGGGCTCTGTGCTGACAGTGCGGAGCCTACTTGGAATTCTCTCTCATGCTCTTTCTCTGTCCTTCCCCTGCTAGCATGGGTGCTCTCTCTCTCTCCCCCTCTCTCAAAATAAATTAACTTGAAAAAAACAAAAAAAGAAAATAATGTGTCTCCTCTTTTTCTCCCCCATTTTATTTTTAAATTCGATTTATTTAAATGGAAACGAAACAAAGCAAAGCAAAGCAAAACAAAACAAAACCAGTTCACCCATTTCTCCATCCCTCCCCTTTCTTGTCTCTGGCAACCACCAATCTGTTTATTTATTTACTTATTTTTATCTATTTATTTTAGAAACCACACATAGGAGAGACCATGTGATATTTGTCTTCCTCTGTCTGACTTATTTCACTTACGATAATGAGCTAAGGTTTATCTATCTTGTCACAAATGTCAAGATTTTATCTTTTTAATGACAATAATTTCATACATATATATATATATTTCACCATATATATATATCACATTTTCTTTAACCATTCCATCCATTGATGGACCCTTATGTTATTTCTTTATCTTTGCCACTTAAATAATGCTTCAATGAACATGAGAGTGCATATATCTTTTCGAGTTAGTGTTTTTCTTTTCCTTGGATAAACATCCAAAAGTGGAAATGCTGAATTATATGGTAGAAGTGATGAGAAACCTCCACACTTGTTTCCATACTTGCTGTATGAATTTACATTCATCCAAACAGAATACCAAAAAGGATTGCCTCTTCTCCATACTCTCACTAAAACTTATTATTTCTAGTCTTTTTGTTAATAGCTATTTTGACAGGTGTGAGATGATGTCTCATTGTGGTTTTCATTTACATTTTCCTGATGATTAATAATGTAGAGCATCTTTTCATGTACCTGTTAGCCTTCTGTGTGTATTCTTTTGAAAAATTTCTGTTGAGATCTTCTGCCCATTTTTTTAATTGGATTTTTTGTTGCTGTTATCAAGTTGTAGGAGTTCTTTATATGTTTTGGGTATTGGCTTCTTCTCAAACATATGACTTGTAAATATTTTCTTTCATTCAGTAGATTGACTTTTCACTTTGTTGATGGTTTCCTTGTTTGTGCAGAGACTTTTTCGTTTGATGTAGTCCCACTTGATTACTTTTGCTTTTGTTGATTTTTCTTTTGGCGTTATATCAAAAAAATCATTACTAGGAACCTATGTTGAGGAACTCACTACCTGTGTCTTCTAGGGGTTTTATGGTTTCAGGGATTATATGTAAATCTTTAATCCATTTTGAGCTAATTTTTTGTTTATTTTATATGATAGTAGTTTACTCTTTTGCATTTGGTTGTCCAATTTTCCCAGCACCATTTGTTGAAGATACTGTCCTTTCCCCATTTTATACTCTTGCCTCATTTGTTGTAAATTAATTGACCATATATGTGTGGGTTTATTTCTGGGCTCTATATTTCTGTTCTGTTGATCTATGTGTCTGTTTTTATTCCAGTACCCTACTGTTTTAATTACTATAGCTTTGTAATATAGTTTGAAGTTTGGGAATATGCGCCTCCAGCTTTGTTCTTTTTCTCAAGATGGTTTTGTCTATTTGGGGTGTTTTATAGTTCTATACACATTTAGGATTATTCTATTTCTGTGAAAAATGTCACTGAAATCTTTATAGAGATTATGTTGACTCTGTAGGTTTCTTTGGTTAGTATGGACATTTTACCAATATTCTTCCAATTTGTGAGCATGAATATCTTTTTATTTGTTTCTGCCTTCTTCAATTTATTTCACTAACGTCTTGTAGTTTTTAATATACAGGTCTTTCACCTCATTGGTTAATTTTTTTTCCTAGATATTTTTTGATGGAATTGTAAATGAAATTGTTTTCTTAATTTCTCTTTCTGATAGTTTATTATTATTAGTTTATTAGTGTATAGAAATGTAGCAGATTTCACATATTTATTTTGTACCCTGCTACTACTGAATTTGTTTAGTAGGTCTAACAGTTTTGGATGGAATCTTTAGAATTTTCTACATATAATATCATGTCACCTGCAAATAGTGACATTTTTACTTCTTCATTTCCTATTTGGATGCCTTTTATTTCTTTCTCTTGTCTAGATGCTCTGGCTAGTATTTCCAATAGTATGTTATATTAAAAAATGACTAAACTGAACACCCATATCCTGTTTCTGATCTTAAAGGAAAAGCTTTTAGCTTTTCACCATTAAGTACTATGGTTATGACCTTTATTATGTTGAAGGAAGTTCCCTATATAGCCCTTTGTTGAGTTTTTACCATAAATGATGTTGAATTTTGTCGAATGCTTTTCCTACATCTATTGAGATGATCATATGACTTTTTACCCTTTATTCTGTTAATGTGGTGTATCACACTGACAGATTTTTCAACATTAGACCATTTTTGCATCCCTAGGATAAATATCACTTGATCATGCTCTATGATCCTATTGATGTATTGTTGAAGTTGTTTTGTTAATATTCTGTTGAGAATTTTTTCAACTATTGTCATTAGGGATATTGACGATTCTAATTTTCTTTTCTTGTGGCATCCTTATCTGGTTTTGGTATCAAGGTAATGCTGGCCTCATAAAATGAGTTTGGAGGAGTTTTATATTCTTCTATTTTGGGGTGGGGAAGTTTGAGAAAGTTTGATAATAATTGTTCTTTGAATGTTTCATAGTAGTCACCAGTAAAGCTATCTGGTTCTGGAATTTGGTTTGTTGGGAGGTTTTTGATTATGGATTCAATCTCCTTACTAGTAATCAATCTGTTCAAATTTTCTATGTCTTCATGTTTCAATCTTGGTAGGTTGTATGTTTCTAGGAATTTATCTGTTTCTTCTAGATTGCCCAATATGTTGGCATATAATTGTTCTTAGTAATCTCATATCCTTTATAATTTTGTGGTATCAATTGTAACATCTTCTCTTTCATTTGTATTTTATTTATTCACGTCCTTTTTTCTTGGTGAGTTTAATTAAAAGTTTGCAAATTTTGTTTTATCTTATCAAAGAATCAGCTCTTAGTTTTATTGAGCTTTTCTAATTTCTTTTTAGTTTCTATTTCATTTGTTTCTGCTCTAATCTTTTTTTTAATTTCCCTCTTTCTACTAACTTCGATCTTCATACATTCTTTTTCTAGTTCCTTGAGATATAAAGTTAGATTGTTTATTTGAGATATATCCTATTTCTTGAGGTAGGCATTTATCACTATGAAATTCACTCTTACAACTGCTTTTGTTGCATCCCATAGGTTTTGGCATATTATATTTCCATTTTCATTTGTCTCAATATATTTTTTATTCAATTTTAATTTCTTATTTGACCACTGGTTGTTCAATAGCCTGTTGTTTAATTTCACATAGTTGTGAATTTTCCAGTTTTTTTCATGTAATTAATTTCTAGTTTCTTACTGTTGTGGTCTGAAAAGGTGGTTGATATGATGTCAATCCTCTTAAATTTATTAAGATTTGTTTTGTGATCTAACTTATGATCTTTTATGGAAATTATTCCATATGTACTTGAGAAAAATGTGTTCTGTTGTATTGGATGGAATCCTCCATAAATATCTGTTAAGTTCGTCTTTCATTTAAGGACAATGTTTCTTATTTATTATCTGTCTGAATAAGTTAACCATTGATATAAATTGTGTGTTAAAGTCTCCTACTATTATTGTATTGCTATCTATTTGCCCCTTTAGATCTGTTAATACTTGCTTTATGTATTTAAGTGCTCCTATATTGAGTACATAAATATCTACGAATATTATATCTTCTTGTTGCATTGATCTTTTCATTATTACTGTAATACCTTTCTTTGTTTCTTATTACAATGTTTTAAAGTCTATTTATAAGTATAGCTGCTCCAGCTTTATTTTGGTTTGTATTTTCATGCAATATCTTTTTTCATCCTTTCACTTTCAATCTCTGTGTATTCTCACATCCAACATGTGCCCCCCTTTTTAATATTTTTATTTTGTATTTATTTATTTATTTATTTATTATTTTAGAGAGAGAGAGAGAGAGAGAGAGAGAGAAAGTTGGGGAGAGGCAGAGGGAGTAAAGGACAGAGAGAGAGAGAGAAAGAGAGAGAGAGAGAAAGAGAGAGAGAGAGAGAGAGAGAGAATCTTAAGCAGGCTCCATGATCGGCCTAGAGCCCTATGTGGGGCTAGATCCCACAGCCCTGAGATCATGACCTGAGCCAAAATCAAGAGTCATATGCTCAACAGACTGAGCCACCCAGGTGCCCCTAAAGTGTGTCTCTTGCAGATAGCCTTATTTTTTTTATCCATCAGTCACGCAGTATCTTTTGATTGAAGAATTTACATTTAAAGTGATTATTGATAGGTATGTACTGATTGCCATTTTGTTCATTGTTTTCTGGCTATTTTTATAGTTCCTCTCAGTTCTTTTCTTCTCTTGCTCTCTTCCTTTATCATTTGATGACTTTCTTTAGGAGAATGCTTATATTCCTTTCTCTTTATATTTTGCATATTTATTATTGGTTTTTGCTCTATGGTTACATGTGAGCCTTCTACTACAATTTAATGTAAGTTCTTTGAGAGCAAGAATTTTGTCTGTTTAGTTAATTGCTATATTACCAGTGCTTGGCATAAAGGAAGTGCCAAAGTGAATTAATGCGTCAGTTAATAAATGAAACAAGCTTAAAACCTAGTGGTGAAAACAAGGTTAACACTTAAGAAATAACATACAATTGGCAGAAGACTGTATGGAATAAAGAAAATAAATTTAGAAGAAATAAATATTTAAAGATCTAAAAGACTTCGTGAGTATTTCGAGGGAGAGACCCATGATACAAAGGAAAATTTGCATTTGATGCATGAATTTGAGATCCTGAACCTTCTACTATACATTCCAGCAAAAACACCTGCTTCCTCCTTTCTTAGATCATTGCATCCACTTGCACTCCTGGACACAAGTTGCCTATTTTGCTTGAGTAGTCACTTCTCCATCTTTGCCAATGGTGAAAAAAGTTTATCCTTTTTATCTAGACTTAAAAACTATCTTTTTTTATTTACTAAATGATAAACTATATAGATATTGAATCTGCTTTGCAAACAACTGTTTCTCCAGTTGTTTCTCTAGTACTTAGCACATAATCAGCATAAGCATTATGTAAGTATTTGTTGAATAAATGAGCAAATCTTCTCTGACCTCCACATTACCACTGCTTTTCCATCTTTAATTTTGTAGTGTATTTTTTTTTCATTCTATCCAGTGTCGTGTCATAGTAGTCACAGGTATTTTCTGTATCCACAATAACCTTAAAGCTTCTTGAGAGTCAGGCTCTATCTGCCATGTTTGTCCTTTTTCATCTTTCCCTCCCTAGGAGTATGTCACTACACAATACACAATCACTAAGTATTTAAATTGCCTAGTGTATTAGTTAACAATTGGGGTCTTAATGAATAACTACAAAATTTCTGGGGCATACAACAATAAGCATTTATTTTGTTCATGATTTTGTAGTTTACTAGGGACTTAGTTAATCCATTCTGGGCTTGATTGAGAGGCTGTTACCTGCAGGTTTAGTTTGGAAATGTTTCACATGGCTCTTGTCCACCTTGGATCATTGGGTTAGCTAAGTTATGTTCTCATGATAATGGCAGAGGGCAAAAGAGCAAGTTGAAATACGCAATTCCTCTTTTGGTGTAGGCTTAGTTAGAACACTGCCAATTTTACCTGTTTTCCCTTGGTCAACACCAGTTCCATGTCCAAGCCAGAAATCAAAGGGTAAGGAGATACACTCTGTCAATGGTGAGAAGAACTGCAGAAGCACATGACAAAGAGGGTGAGGAAACAGGGCAGGCTGAAGAATATGGACCAATAATCTAATCGACCACATTCAATGGTTTAAAATATGCTATATTAATAGTAGTTCATAAAGCTTTATAGGGGTTCACAGAGCTTTAATTCATTCCTCAAAAATTTTGAGTGCCCACCATGTGCCAGGCACTGGTCTAGTTCCTGAAGATACAAAAATGAATGAGTCATGACAGTATTGTGAAACAAACAAGGAAGTAGTGACTCATTTTACAAATAGTTAACTGACAGCTTAGTTCACATACCTGGTGAATAGGAAAGCCTAGAATTAAATACAGGTTGGTCTCTTTTACAAATAATTTCTATATCACTTCCTTATTTACCTATAAATTTTGACAGGATTAGAATGACAGAATCCCTGGGGTTCCTGAGTGGCTCAGTCAGTTAAGCTGCTGACTCTTGATTTTGGCTCAGGTCATGATCTCACTGTCATGAGATAGAACCCAGCATAGGGACTCGTGCTGAGCTGAGCATGGAGTCTACTTAAGATTCTCTCTCTCTCTGTCTCTGTCTCTCTCTCTCTTTCTATCTCTTTCCATCTGCCCCTCCCTGTCTCTCCATCTCTTTCTCTCTCCTTCCCTCTGCCCTGGCTCTTGCTCTTCATTCTATATTGTCATTGGATAGATGAGGGTAACTTGTTTAGTTTACTGACAATTCCAGGCCTTACATCTGTAATCATGCTGCTCTTAGCTAAAACAATCTCCTGAAGCTCATCTTCTCCCTTTCAAAGAGCTCTTATACACGTCATTTCGGGGCAATAAAACTTTAGACTCCAGGGGAAAAGTCTTTGAAAAGAGACATTACAAGATGATGAGAACCCACCTTGAAACTTTATTAGTAAAACAAAATCATGCGTTTTCCTCTTGTTGCCCTGTGCATTTTCACATTGCCTTTCCCCAACAAGCTGTTCTTCATAGGAACATATTGATTTCATTGAATCTTACAGCTGTGGCTGGGAAGTGCCCTGAATAACAATAAGGCTTTTATGTGGAATATGACTTAATTTAGAGAAGAACTGCTGATGCAAGATGGCAGATTCATTAAACTGCCTGGCTGATCAATGTACTACCATTTGGAAAAGCTAGACTAGGAACTAAATAGCTTTTCATATTGGTTGTCAGACATCCTTTTAAATATCTTGTTATATGTTATGACAGATGGATGAGAAACAGCTTTCGGTAATCAGAGGCTCAAGCCAGCAATCTGAATCTACCAGGAAGGGAAAAAAAAAAAATTACCTATGTACAACAGGTGCTTTTCCCAGCTTCAAATTTCTCAAGGAGAGTTCTGTATCACATCAGAAATAAAATGTGGTTCATAATCTCTGTGGTAACAATGACAGGGGAATATAAATCCTTTATTATAAAGCAACCTCTTCCCCTGTTTTCCCAATTTACAGTGAATAGAGAGCTCCCTAAGTTCAAGTGGGAACACTGTTCTTCTTATAATCCGTGCCAGTGAAGGTATTATTTATAAGGAAGTTACTGAAGCAGAGGCTTTATCTAAGAATTTGCAGGCCTTCTGCTGCTTATTCTGGAAACAGCCACGTCCCTGAGACATCCTGGCCATAAGCACCAGATCTCAGTTGCACAGTTCATTGCGTGGTTCCAAATCCCCAGGGAGTTGTCTTAATCAGCAGCAGCCTGCCCTGCTCTAACTAGCCCAATTAGGATTAAGAAACAAGGGAAAATTTCTTGCCTCAAAGAACAGTCATGCAAACTTCAGTGGTTTGGCAAGGCATCTGAAGTGCAGCCCACCAATAGGGAGCCACAGTTATGGACCTGAGAATTTTTAATTTTAGCTATTTTTCAGTGGGAGTTCTACAGCTGTGGCTGTGATTTTTTTAATGCTCTAATTTGATATAAAAAAGTGATTATCCTATAATCGTTTTCCTGCTTGATGAAGCCCTGTCCTCCTGTGGAAAGATGTGTGTATTGAAGCATTATTCAGAATTATGGTCTTATTACTCTTTTTAAAAAAAAGGTCACAACATGTCAAAAATAAAAGAAGTTTTCTATAGTTTTCCCTTCCTAAATACCATTTCCAAACAAGGAAATAAAAGCACCATTGAAATATGTTGGAAATGGCATTTGTTGTTGGGAGAAATAAAGAATAATGGCCTATTTCCCTAGGTCAACCTATCTGTGACATCACCGTCCCATCTGTAGGATGCCAACACATTTTATCTCATCTTCCTTATCATCTGATTAGAACAAGAGGACTAGTGAGTGATAACACCTAGTTGCTTCATTGAAACAGTCATATGGGCTTTACAATAGCCCAGATACAATGACCATGACATTGAGTACAGACAGACCAAGGAGATAATTATGGGAGACTTAATCCTGAGGTTTGAGGAGGAAGGTCAGCATGAAGGTTTCTCAACTAACAGGCGAAAAACAGTAAGTATAGACCTGATGGATGGAAAACTGCATCAGAGAAGTCTAACTGATTTGAGGTCAATAGTCTAGTTGACCAAGGGCTGGCAAACTTTTTATACTGAGGCCCAGATAGTAAATAACTTAGGCTTTATAGTCCATATAGTGTCTTTTTCATTTACCCACCTCTGTCATTATAGCATGTAAATGAATGACATGGCTCTGTTCCAGTAAAACTTTATTTACAAAAACATGTGGAAGCCAGATTTGGCCTGCTGGCCTTAGTTTGCTAACTGTAGTCCCTGAAAGAGTCAGGCAGCATGGGTGGAAGCATAGATCTTGTCAAAGACAAAGCAGAGTGGCTAGCAAGGATTTAGGTTTGGAGTCACAGAAAATTGGCTTAGTTACTGCAATCATAATATAATTTCAGAATAGAATAAGTGGTAAGACAGATAAATACCTTCTTAGAATCTTCCCCCTCCCCCCTACACTCTGACCGAAAGAACTGTTATCCAAATTTAGGTGACACTGGATATACAAACAGGGGCCACCTCATGTAGCCTGAAAGTAACTGTAATTAAGGCAACATTGGAATAATGTCAGAACTGGAACTTGATAAAAAGTTTTATAAGTAATAGAATAAGAAAATTTAGCTTGAGCCAAATAAAACAAACTTCATATTCAAATACTAGTTATGTCACTTGAGAAATTATTATCTGTGAGTTGAGACTCATCCACAGTTTCATCTTTTGGGTAAAAAGGTAAGAAGAGTACTTAAATCATAAAGCATTGCAAAGGCAAAAATTAGATGCCAAATACTTTTAATCCAGTGTTTGGACTCATCAAGTCCCTGAATAAAAAGTAAAAGCCATTATTTATATTTGTGTGTGTGAAATCAACTTTTATTGCACTTAAAAAGACACTGTTATGTTTTACTTAATATTTAAAAACTGCTGTGTTTTATGAAATGATCTTCTAAAAGAGTTGTCTTAAGAAAAGGATAAATTGAAAAAAGTCATTGGATATATACTCAGTGTAAACTCACTTGGATTTATATTCAAAGCAAATACCAAATTATTTTCTAATAAGAATTGACCATTTTGACATTTTATGACTATTTGATTGGTTTTTTTCTTCCTCTTTTGGTTCCTTTTCCTTATTTTCCTTTTGCCTGGTCATAAGGAAAGGAAAGAGTAGGAAACTTTGTGAGACAAATGAAGTGCTTCATTTTAAATTAAATGCAGAATAAACTCTAGTGGTATAATGAAGATTAGGGAAAGCGAAACAAACCAGAAAAACAAAACCTCATCTGACACTGTGCAAAATTAATGGAAGAACTAAAATTTGGATAGTAGTAAAGGTTTAAAGAATTTTAGAACATATGTTCTACTCAAGTCTTGTTGGCAGTCCACAGTTCAGTACTAACTTTTCTTTAAATTGCATGTCATTGATTCAGACATAGCAACTAGAAACTCAATAATAACAAAAACAGCAATAGTGGCTAGAATTGATTCCTTGCATTATATTCAGACTACATATATTAACTAATTTTACGCTTAAGTTATAGCTAAGAAATAGGCATCTTTATTGCGCCCATGTTACAGATGGAAAAAACTAACATGCAAACAGGTTAAATAATTTGAGAGAAGTGACACATTAAATAGGAAAAACAAAAATTTTCATCCAGAGGATCCAGTTCTAAAGCCCAAGTACCTACCTTAAGTACACAGTGGTGCCTCACACTTTCATGAGGCAACTTCAAGAACCAGTGTGACAAACTTGTCCCTGGGTTTTTTTGTTTGTTTGTTTGTTTTAGTATTGAAAACTCTGCTTCCTGGATGCCCCCTTGGTCTCAAGCAAACCGGGACAATTATTCACACTAACAACCTTTTGCATATGAGAAATTTGTCTTGTAGAGGAAAACAAAAAGACCTCAAGCTATCAAAATAGCTGTCACAAAATCTACTCAGAAGTGCTCATTCTGCTCAAGAGAACTGTCCATACCATCACAAAGTGTGTTTAAACCTCATTTAGATGCAATTAGAAGCCTTAGTTTAGATGCAATTTTGGCAGAATTGGTTAATTGGATTCCCAACTAAACAGGAAGGAGCTAAAAAGAGCAAGAGGTGAAATTAACAGAGAAAAGAAACTAAAAAAACTATAAGGACAAAGTCTGAGGACATTTAATGACATTAATGACAATTGTGCATTAGTTAGGTAAATTCTATTTGTCAGTGACAGAAAACCAACTTGAATCATCTGCAGTAATCAGAGAAATTTACCAGAAGTACTTGCAGTAAGGGCATGGATGCCATTAGAACTTGCTTCCTCTCATCATAGTTTCTCTTTGTGGTGGCTTTATCTCTCTGGCTGCCTCTCACTTTGTGGTTGAAAACATAAAACCAATAGATCCTAAATATTATGTCTTCAGGAACAAGTAAAAAATGATGATTTTAATCCAAAATTTAAAAACACAAGGAATTTTAATAGGAGTTTTACCCATTTGCCTAGTTTGGATCATGCAAACATATGTACGAACCGATCATCTGTGGCCAGAGTTGGGGTCATATAAGAACATGGCAGCCTTGTAGGAACCATGTTGATGGAGTGAGAAAGGCACTTTTCAGAAGGAAAAGTGTCCACTACAGTCCTCTGTTTGGCTGGATAGCATACTCCCACATCTACTTTCAACCAATTCTCAATACACCTTTCTTAGAGATTATCAAAATGTCACCATTAAAAAATTTTAAATATCCCACATATAACCACAACTTAAAAAAAAAATGTTTATTTATTTATTTTGAAAGAGATATTGGGAACAAGCGAGGAAAGGGCAGAGAGAAGGAGAGACAGAATCCCAAGCAAACTCTGCACCATGAGCACAGACCCTGATGTGGGGCTCGAACTCATGAATTGCAATATCATGATCTGAGCTGAGATCAAAAGTCAGACACTTAGCCGATTGAGCCATCCAGGCACCCCTAACCACAAAAACTTAAACACTACTCCAGCTAACTATGATTTGTACAGAATTTTTATTTATAAAATATACTAAGCCTGACAAACAGGAGGGTGGGTGTCCAAGTTCAGACTTTCTGTGTGATATCATAGCTTAAGTCAAGGTCTCTCAAATTAGTCTGCATTGTGCCCAGGTCATACCTCAAACAGTAGTTCTATTAGTACTAAAATTTAACAAGCCAAGATGCCCCATGTGCAATGTTAGAGAAAAACTTATGACAAACTTCCCTTCAAAGGAGAGAAGGAAAGTTAACAACATGCTTAATATGTCTTGATATATTTGAATATAAAATCTGTAAGGTTAGGGATTTTTGTTTGTATAATTGACTGACTTATTCCCAGAGCCCAATACATAATAGGCACCAGTATGTAACTGTTAAGCAGACGGGCATCCTTTTCTTGTTTCATTCTCTGTAAGCATTGTGTATTCCTCGGTCAACTGATATGACTCCCTGAGATCCTGTACACTGTTTAGTTATTGCCTTGAGAGAAAAAAGAAACATATTGAGTTTATTATGATATTGAATGGTAGAATGCCCCTCAGGTTGACTGTAAAATGGCAATCATTATTCAAAAGCTGAATATCCACAGTCAGTCTTCCACTATATGTCTTTATTTCCTAATTGAAGCCTTCAGTGCCTGCAAGTATAGCTATGACCTAAAGAAATAGCAACCAACTAACTCAGTTACAAAGTTCATGCAAGGTTTCCTTCTGTACCACTCTTAGCTTTAGATAGATAGTAGATAGAAAATGTTACTGCTAAAATTCAGGCATTTTGGCAGGATTTAGAGAATCTGGTAAGGAGTACAGACTTCCAACAATGCTGTAAATGTCATAATATGGTTCTTGTTAGGTGTGCCGATGGGTTTATTGAATGTCTTGGGGATACCACATTTTCTTTTTTAAATCTCCAAAAAGAGAGAGAAAGAGAAAGCTATAAATGTTATCTGTGGCTATGTAAGGCTGAGTTAATGAGTTTGTGGGTTCCCGTAGTACTTTGTTTTAAGAAATCAGGACTTTACCCCTTCTCAGTTAATGGGGCTTTGCTGAGGCTGATCCCTCCTCTGGCTTCAATGCAGGATATGTAACCAGAGCCTAGTCCAGCAGAGCAGTTCACAACATGGCCACAGTTATTGACTCAAGAAGAGGCCTGTGACCCTAGTTGAGCCAATGAGAGTCATCCCTGGGACTTTTTTTCTGGATTAGGAGAACATTAGGATTCTCTTCTCTGGAAATAATAGTTACCTAGTGCTTACAGGGATCATATTTGACAACAAAGGAAAAACATTCCTGAGAATGAAGATCACCCAGGATGAAGACAGAGACCTGAAGACATATTTTGTAGCATGAATATGACATATCTTAAGTCAAATCTACCCTGAAGTTTTCAGTTGTATAAGCCTCCAAATTTTCATTTGACATAAACTGGATATTGTGGAACTTATGTCTTTCAACTGAAATGTTCCAAAAGAGTTTCTCATTATAGCGATTTGAGATAAGAATATGTAGTGAAATATTTTTAAAGCTCTTTGAATACTTCATGAAAAAGGTTATATTAAAATAATGTTGACATGAGAACTCTGAATTATAAACATCTGTAAGGTGCAGATATTATACAAGCAGACATGCTAAAGGACAAGTCATAAAGATAGAATGATGTACTCAAAGAATTATGGTTCTAAATTAAAACCATAATTATTCTAAAAAATTATCCTAAAAAATTTAGAATAATAGCTCTAAAACTTCTCTAGAATTCCAGCAATACTATCAGATCAAGGTACAAAATAGTGAGTTTTCTCAAATCATATATAGAATATACACTTATTTATATAAATGTTCTTAAAATTAACTTTGTTACAATTTTCAGAAATAATAGATACAATTTCTTTGTGACTTTCAAGTGATAATCATGTAAACTATAGTTTCCTTAAAAATAAGTTAAATTTCTTATTTCAGAAGTGTGAAAATAGAATATTAAGGCTGGCAGTAACTTCAATATAAGAATAGAGAAAGTAGGTCTTCTTCATCAAAAGACAGAGAAAGGTGATTGTCTCTCAAGCTTATGTTAAATGTGTAGACATTTAACTAATGGAGGACAGTTAAGTTTATGTATCTTTTGTGAACATTAACAATTTGCTTGTGAAACTTTGCATGTAGGATAATACTAATTTACTAAAGCTAAGAAATCAGTTGAGTAGCTTAACTAGAAAGGCCTATTAGAATGTAGCTTAAGTATATAGTTCACAAGACGATAACTTTTATCGAGCACATATAATAAATTCAAGAGCTTTTTACTTTATTAAATGGGCATTTATAAACAAAAGAAACTTTGGGGGGATTCACTGGCTACATCAATTCCTTCTCTTCTCGTTTTTAATCTAGGCCTCATGGATATCTTGGGATGGTTACCAAAATCTATAGTAATGTAACTGGCAATATAATGGCAAGGTACAGGATAAATTAATGAAAAACAAGATAAGTTTGTTTTGTGGCTTCTGTAGATCTGAAGGCCATAAGGAAATATTTAAGTAAATCTCTCTTGTCAGTAATAACAAAACCACACTTGTAGATAATAAAAATGACAAGAACATATTTAGCATAGGAAAAATACAGTTGCTAATATTGCCTTGTGAATAGCACCAATTTCAGTATTTCTCAAGCATGGTTTGTGAAATGAGATTTACACAAGATTTGGCAGTGCATAAATTACTCTGAAGGCATAAGGTATGAATTTATGGAGCTATATTAATGGTTTCAGAACAACCACACATTTTTAATGAAGTGCTATGGTGCTGTGCTGAATTTTGTTCTGTTCTGGTCAGAAGTTTAGTCAGTATTTTACATGTGTTTCTTGCAAACATCCTCTGAAGGTTAGCATTTTATTAAATACTGAATTACACGAGATTTAAGAGTTTTTTTAAAAAAAAGAGCCATTCTACAGACCACATCCTGATTTGGGATTGAGGCAGGAGACATGGATTACAGCCTACCAACCAAATGTGTTTCCCCAAATTGGGTATATCCTCAACTGAAAAGAGTTTTTTTTTGGGTTTTTTTTTTTGGATCAATTATAATATTGGGCTAAAGCTCTTTTTAAGGTCATTCCTGTCTTTAAAATTCTGTAATTTTATTATATTTCATCTTCCCTGGGAAACAAAAAACTTAATTGTTGGAAAATAGATTCATGCATTTAACAGCTAAAAATATACAGAAAGGCAGCTGTTTAATTACAGATATTGAATCCATACATTTTTTTATTTTTATTTTTTTGTTATAGAAAAGAGAGAACATGAGCATGGGAGAGGGGCTGAGGGAGAGAGAGAGAGAGAGGGAGAGAGAGAGAGAGAGAACCTTAAGCAAGCTCAACGCTCAGCTCAACAGGGAGCTCAATCCCACAATCCTGGGATTGTGGCCAGAACTGAAATGAAGAGTCAGACACTCAACCAACTAAGCCACCCAGATGCCCCCAGATCCATACATAATTTTAGAAGAAATTGTGCAGTCTTAAAAATTCTTTGACTTCTCCTCTCATCCCTATAATAAATTGTTCTTTTTGCTTTTTTTTGTTGTTGTTGTTAATGGCATTTCAACCCTTTATTATAGTAATCATCTCTTTCTATTAGGGCCAGCTGTACAGTTCACTGGCGTATTCTTGGGGGTAAGATCTACCTTACTTTCTTATCCCTAGTGCCTGTTTGACATGGATTTGATACTCAGGAGATGTTTGAATAAATAAATGAATGAGTAAACAAACACTTTCACAGAATGATTAGAAAAAGAAGTTATAACTTCAAAAAATAAAAGTCTTATTTTCTAAGTAATACAAATCACAAAATATATAAATAAAATGCTATCAAGGTGGCATTACCTGCTAAGACATTTTCCCCATTAATCTTGCCTATTAATCCTTAACAACCTATGATTTAACTCTGTTTTTTTTCCCAGGTAGGTTTTGTTTTTTAATCTAACATGATTTTGGAATAGTGGCCTGATAATTGCTATCTATTTTCTTTATCATGTGATGCCCAGGGTGAATGCTCAAAGTTATATGAAAATGAAATAAAGAATCTCAAAAAGTAAGTTTCTGAATACAGTCATAAACTTATCCATAACTTTCTAAGGGAGTGTCTCCCTTAAGTAATTCAATTTAAGGCAAAGATGACAATTATGATGGCTCTACTGGGGACAGTGATGATACCAAAGTTGATGCAAATGAAAGCCAGTGTTTTTAATTGCATGTATTGAATGCTTACTGTATGTAAGGCATTTTGAATATAACTCACTTAATTATTATAACATCTTATTGAATTGGCTATTCTTTTGCTCCTTTTTGAATAAAGAATTAGCTTTAAGGAAGTAAGAAAATTGACTATTATACCACAACTAACAATTGGAAGAGCTAGTCTAGAACCTAGACCTTTGGAGTGTACACATAACATTCTATTGCCAATAAAACCAACAGGCTAAGTACAGAATTGAACCATAAACAGAATCAAACTGTTAAATGTCATTCACATGCTTATATTTAATTAATTCACTTTATAATTTTTATTTTACCTACACACACAATTTTTTTTTTTCCACTCTGGATTAAAGCTGTATGTTACAACAGAGGTCTGTAAACTATGGTCTAGGGGGCTCCTGTTTTTGCAAACAAAGTTTTGTTGAGTACAGCTATGCCTATTCATTTACATATTGTCTATAACAGCTTTTGCAATACAATGGCAGGGTTGTAGCTGCAAAAGACACTGTACAACCCATAAGCCTAAAATATTTACTCTTTGATCATTTACAGAAAAAGTTTGCCAATTATTAGGCCCCTCTACTTGTCCTTCAAAACCCCAATACAGGGGTGCCTGAGTGGCTCAGTCGATTAAGCGCCTGACTTGATTTTGG
>CM053567.1:162781867-162995645 GCA_028646485.1 Cryptoprocta ferox
TCCCTGGTCAATTATATGGGACTCTCCACCATGTATACTTTGGGTTGTTTTTTGAGGTATCCCTGAAAAGGAAGCAGACTAGCATACAGGGAACAAAAGCACGCAAATGCACAGACAAATGAAACAAACAAGCAAGCCAAAAGGGGAAAGAAGTAAAGAAAAGGAGAGGAAAGGAAAGGAAAGGAAAGAAAAGAAAGAAGAGACGAAAAGAGAGAAGAAAAAGAAACAAAAACAAGAAGAAGGAAGAAAAAAAAAAAACAACAAGGTGGGGCAGAGACAGCAAAAGTCTGAGGGCAGTCCAAAAGCATATAACCACATAAGCATATCTGCCACAAATTCATAAACAATTAAGAAGTAGATAGTGCTACCTTTTCAGTGAGGTGAATGACATCATCTTTTCCTACCAGTTGAATTTACACAACCTTAAAATGTCTATGATCCAGGAGTTATGTTGTAAGAAGCTATATTTATAAAGGATCGCTTGAAAGATAAGCAATTCATTCATCTCTTTAGGTAATCTTGTTTGTTTCTCAACCAGTCTGACAGCCAGAAAGTGGCACAAATGATGACATTTTCCAACAATCATATCATTGCTTTTACATGGCATTCATGTAGGAATTTAAAAAAAAAGCTGTCTTCCTATAATCTCTATTTATTATTAGGGTGAGGTCACCTAACCAAATAAACATACATGGAAGATTTGTGTTCCTGACCATTTTCAAGAAGTGTATTTATCCTAAGTAACCAGTGTATTTTTATTTTATGGACCATGATAACCTTATAAAGGATGATATTTTTCTTTTTTTTTCTGGCAACTAGTATACTTTGTCAAATTTCTCATCCACTTTGAATTATTATGCATAAAACTTGTCTCTAAGGTTTATATTTAGTGCACAGCACACTTTGGTACCATTTCACTCTTTTTCCATCATTCTCTCTTCACACTGATTTTTTTCCATTATGTCTTAATTTCAAATATTTTGGTAAAGACTTCCTTTCTTAAGGTAAGCAATTTTAGTATAGAAATTCTTCATAACACTTGGGATCTTGTTTATGAAAAATTCTGTACATAGGCAAAGTTTAGAAGTCCAAGAATGCCCATGAAGACCCAAGACTGACAAGTTTTGGTGGTGGTCAAGACGAGAGGACACATACCGAAAATGAGAGCCTCCTTTGTCAGGACAATAATAAGTTGTTTTCTTTGGTGTTCTTTGGAAGGGATGAGCAGGACACAAAGAGAAGTTATATAGAAGGCTGAAAATAAGCTATACCCAACCAGTTTGCCTTTCTTTTTTCTCTTCTAAACTTAGTATTGCAGGACATCTGGGGTTTTCCCCCACACTAAAATTTTCTTATTACCTCCATTTTAGGAATAGTCTTGGTAAATATATGGTTGCCTAAAACAATGTAGGAAGTCAAAGCATGTGTTAAAAATTAATTGTGCATATAGCCGCTCTCTTTAAACATCAGAACTTTGGAAAGATCTCATGATCATGACAAGGGCCACTGATAGAATTCTTTTGAAATGCAAGAAAAAAACATTTCACTGACTGAATGTTTTGAACATTTTCTTATGGATCTGATTTCTTGGTATCCTAAAGTCATTTTAAGGAAATTAAATAAAACTTAGGTATCTTGTATGTTCAGGTATCATCACTAGTTCCCCATCATATAATCCTCACTCATTGGTCATGTTACTGATTATCTATTGCCACATTAATGCTACCTAGCAGACAACTCATTAAAGACATTAATTAGCTCAGGAGGTTACATGATTTACCTAATCTGGCCCGGGATCATGCATGCATCCTCATGTAGGCAGCTCTGCTGTTATTATCTGGGCTCATAGACATATGTGGGAGTTGTTTGACTGTTGGCTGATCTAGAATGGCCTTGGCTGGGATGATGTCAGTGAGCCAGCACTGCTCCATGTATCTTTTATCCTCTAGCAGTCTAGTCTTGGCATGTTCTTATAACAATGGCAGAGATGCAAAAGTAGGCAAGCCCACTTGAAAAAGTATCTTTCAAAACTCACTTTGGTCACACTTACTGACTTCCTACTAACCCACACAAGCCACATGGCTAAGGCTAGAGTTGGCATAGAAGGGCATGACAAAGTTATATGGCAAAGAGTATCAATACAGGCAAAGGTGAAAAATTAGGGCCATTTTGCAAGTGATGTTGCACAGAGTTGTATTTTAGCTACTTTATATCCCTGCAGCTTGATATAGTCCATGTTTCCATAGGATTCATAGATCTGGTAACACATAATTTGCTTATTATATTTCCCATGAGAGAAGAATTTCTTGATCTTATTAGTGCTCTCAAAAAGGAATATTGTTTATACTCTTCTCTCTATTCTCCCTCTGCAGGAGTTTGGAGGGAGGTGAATTTCATTTGGCTCTTTTCTTCATGCCTTGAAGTATTAACTGACATTATTTAATGACAAGTATAGAGTAGTGTTCCCTTGCATCCAGGAATGTTATAAGGAGATAAAGGTGAAAATGAAATAACAAAGGAAATGAGCCAGAAAATAAGACCTCTGGACAATTAAAATTTAGCACCCAAGCTAAACAAGTGAAAATCTTTTAGGTAGATTGTATAAATTCAGCTTATTATAGATTGTAAAAGAAAACAATTTTAAGTCTCCTTATCATCATGAACAGCTGCTAGGCCTCCAAATGGAATTTCCTAATGAGTGTAGAAACAAAATCTGTGTCTTTATTTTCCAGATACCCTGCATTTGCCTGGCTACTAACCAACAGTGATCAGCTGCTAGTCTCTATTCTACAGCCACCTGCTCTGATTGCTGACATTTGAGTTTGGAAGGAGCATGTGCTTCTTTCTAAATATTCCAGATATTATCCCCTATTTATACTGTACATGGCTTCTGGATTGACTGTAATAGAAAATGTCAAAAGCTCCCTGGCCTTTCTATGAGATACAATAAAGTGCTTGAAGGGTCTGGAGGAGTCCATGGCAGTCATTCTCCCTTCCTCCTCCTGTATTTGTCAGTGATGTGGAGATTGAGAAGCTTAAATCTACATTTCTAACACCGTTTTGCAGTGAGAGTTATTAATTTCATATAGTTTTTCTGATTAAGTTGGAACATGGGAGGGAGCAGAGCCATACTTTTGCGGCTGCTGCCATCCCTGCTGGAAAGTTTGGTCAGGAAGGCTTTGGGAGTTTTTGAAGCTGCCTTAGGTGGCGCTCAATTCCTGGAGCCCCTGTGGACTGTCAGGTGTTGGAAGTTTCAGTGAACACTCATCAGGTGTTGGAAGTGTAGATTTAAGCTTCTTAGTCTCTGCACTACTGACAAACAAGAAGAAGGAAGGAGCATGGCTGTCATGGTCTCCTCCATGGGACACTTCAAGCGTTTCACTCTGCTTCATTAAGTGTGAAAAGGAAGAGGCAGGGTGCAGTAGTCAAATACTGACTTCCTGACTCCTGGAGGAAAGATAAGGCTGTGAATTTGCAGAGCTAGTGGCTCCTGGGGGTGAGTTCCCACTCTCTCGTTTCTTTGTTTATAGACAACATAGCAGTGCTTTTGGTGGGCTAGTTTTGTCCTGTTGGTGTGTGCCTCATTGCTAGAGAGCTAGCTACTCAGGCTTTCAGTGATTCTGTAAGCTTAAAATTCTCTTTATTCTCTTAATTATCTTTATTTAATATCACTTGAATGAATGTATGCATGCATGCACTGTACAGTCCATTGCATTGTAAATTCTCAAGAATTTTTTCTTCAAAACATCAATAATATAAATATAAGCATGGGACATTTACAAAGAAAAGAAATATAACAATAAAGAAATGTTTTTATTATTATTTTAAAAATTTATTTATTTAAATTCAAGTTAGTTAAACTACAGTGTAGTATTGGTTTCAGGAGTAGAACCCATCACTTCCATATAACACCCAATGTGCATCCCAGTAAGTGCCCTCTTTAATGCCCATCACCCATTTAATCCATCCCCTCACTCACCTCCCCTCCAGCAACCCTCATTTTGTTGTCTGTCTTTAAGAGTCTCTTGGGGTGCCTGGATGGCTCAGTCAGTTAAGTGTCCAACGTCAGCTCAGGTTCATGAGATAGGGCTCTGTACTGACATCTCAGACGCTGGAGCCTACTTTAGATTCTGTATCTCCCTCTCTTTTTCCTCCCCCTCTCACTTTCTGTCTGTCTGTCTGTCTCTCTCAAAAATAAGTAAACATTAAAAAAGAGTCTCTTATGATTTGCTTCCCTCTCTGTTTTTTATCTTATTTTAAAGCTTAGCACATTGCCAGTTCATATGTTTAAAATCATAAATATTAGAGTAAATATTTTATATAAAGTGTTTTTTATTTTTACCTTAGGATAAATGACACAAGATAAAATCACGTTGTCAAATGTGTGACCTATTATAGCAGTAGCTTAAAATTTTCACATGAATATTTTCCTATTAATAGCATGAATTGAAAACATAAACATGATTTCAAATACATAAGAAATGTACAAAAATATTAGATACCTATTTACCCACCTCCAAGATTAAACAGATGTTAACATTTTTCCATATGTGCATTGACTATAAATGAAAAATAATACAGATTCAGTTAACTCCTCCCTCTGTTTCCTTTCCTCCCCACCAGTCACCAATACTTTAAATTTGTATATCTTTCCTGTGCATGGCATCATGTAGATACAAAACAATACTGTAGTACGTGATGCTGAATGTCACATGATCACAACTGAGCCAATGGTCCTTGAAATTCGCTTTGATATATAAGTGCTTTGGATTACAAGCATGTTATGGAAAGAATTATGCTTTCAAACCAAGGTTTTACTGTATAAATTTTTTGTGTGTGCGTGCTGGGACCCTTATTTAAGAAATAAAATTCATGATTACAACGCAAAGTTACATGCAAAAGTGAATATTTTTGTAGAATGAGTTAAAAATTCACAACATATTTAAAAATGTAAAGAGCTGATACATGTCACAAGCATTTCACAGTCCCCAAAAGTAACATAATATTTTAAGATAAATTGTCTGACCTACCCCTATAATACATGTTTCTTTATTTGTGACCACATAGTCTTTGAATCCCTCTTCCCATGATGCTACTCCTTAATAATTTTTATAGAGCAATTAGAAAATTGTTTTCCTTCTAGCATGGATGAACTCAATTTATTTTTATTATTGATAGCTGGAGTGTATTGAACTTACTACTTCACACCTGTGCTTCTTTCTTATCATGCTGATACAGATTTTGCTCAATATATGTATGGATTCAGGAGGAAGGAACGCTTGCTGGTGGAGGTCCTTGGCTTTGCTGGAGGGAAGCAGCTGTGGCTGATGGAAGGCCTGACCTGTCTCAAGCAAGTAATGAATGCATGCTTATTGGTTTACTATCTTTCTACTTGGTTAGTAAAATATTCACATTTGTTTATTTTAATAAACTAGGTATGTGCATCATTGATTGTTTCTCTCTGTATTGGCTACCCTTCAATATCCTTACACTAAAAGTTTTATGTTTAACCATGAGTTAACATGCAGGAAAAAAATCCTCTCTGTAAAGAGGCCTATGCAAGTGGAAGCTGCCAAAACTTAAGGTTCATTTAACTCCAAGGTAAACCCCCCCCTTCCTCTGGGTGTGCTCATATTTTACATACATGGGTTCATTTCGTACTTTTAAAAATCTTTGTGGTGGAGTCAACTTTAATTTTGAGGGTTTTCATGTGGATACATGAAGATATACTCTGTTTTGCTTTACTGTCGAGTATTCCATTGTACTAATCCACCCCATTTAATTTTTCTATTCTTTTTCCGAGAGGCATTTAGAGTTTATCTTTGGTTTTTGTATGATTAATGCTGCAGAAACATTCTTCTACCTGTCTCCTTGAACATGTGTGGCAATGTCTCCAGGGTAATCAATTATAGTAATATTCAGGGTTCTGGGATGTGCCTACCTTAAACAAATGGCCAACCAAAATGGCTCTATGATTTTATTCTCTACTAATAATAAGAATCCCTGTTACATTTTCATCAATACCTGGTGTTCCTATTCTCATTAATTTTGACAATCAGTTGAATGTGTGAGGGATTCTTACTATTATTTTCATTTGGATTTAACTTTTTACCAATGATCTTTTATTTTTAATACTTACTACTCATTTTTATTTTCTCACCCGTGAATTGCCCATTTGTATCCTTGGATGTTTTTATTGGGTTTGCATGCTTTTGATTTTTATTGATTTGAAGATGTTCATTGTATTTTCCAATTGCTATTTCTTTGTCTGTTACATGGGTTGTGAATATCTTCTTTCAGTCTGTGATTTATTTTGTTTTTTTATCTCTTGTCATGCAGAGGTTTTCAATTTAATGTGGCAAAATTTATTTATATTTTATAAATTTTACCCTTTCCTTCATGTGTATGAGAATATTCTCTATCCTGCCACAAAGATATAGTCTCCTGTTTGGTAAAGTTCTAGAGTTTTCTTATGTGAAATGTGTTGATGCTTTTAAAAAGAGTTGACTTGAGAGTATTATATGAAGAAATATTTTTCACATAATTAAAGCTGTATTTGGTCAATATGCCTTCTTTTGCCATAGATATGTAAAGCCAATTAATTCATTTCATGAGAACTGGAATCCTGACTCCACCCTTACTAGCTGTAGATCTTAGGCAAGTTACTCAGCTTCTGACATTCCTCCATTTATACAGCTAAAAATAATGCACCATTTACTGACATTGTAAAATTAAATGAGTTTACAAGTATGAACATTTTAAGTGAGTTCGTGACATATATTAAATGCCCACTATAGCACCTTAGTAATTGCGCCTTTCTTTCTTTTGATGACATTGGGTATACCTTGATAATTAAAGGAATAAACATGGAGGTCAAAATACTTTTATTATTAAAGATAAATTAAAGAGCATAGTTTATAGAATCAGGCTATTTATAACCTCAGAATTAGGCAAACTTTTTCATTTAGTCATGGACAAGGCTGGAATAGGGCAGAGTTAACATGTGGAAGGCCTGGGTAGGTAAGAATTAGCATATTTTGCTAAGATGTTCTTTGAAATTTTTGGATAAGTAAAACTTTGTTCATAAGTGATATTAAGCTACTCATTTCTTGTACTATCCTTGTAAAATATTAATATTAAGATTTCACTAAGTTCTTTGTGTTTGGGGGGAATAATTTGCCTAAAATTTGATCATTTGTATATTAGAAGTTGGGTAAAAATGTCTTTCTAAAACCACCTGGGACTAAATCTACCCATCCACACCCTATAGGTTTATTTGTATGTATGTGGAGATGCTATTCTATTCTTCATTCTCTTAAATCATTATAGGACTGCTCAGCTCTTCTACCTGTTCTTCAATGAATTTTGGTAAATTATTTTGTTCCAACAAATTTTCATTTCATCTAAACTTTCAATTTTAATGCAATAAAATCATTTATAGTATTATGATATTTTCAAATCTTTAGTATACCAGTTAATTTCCTTTCTTTATTCCTGGTAGTATGGGAATATGTCTATGTGTGTGCAAGCATTTTTGTGTTTATATGTATACTTGTGTGGGTGTCTTTTTTTTTTTCCCTGGACAATAATACCAGAATTTTGTCTAATTTATTAATCTTTCAAAGCATAAACTTGGATTCTGTTGAGATTTCCTCTTTGCCTGTTTTGTTTCTATTTTTACTGATACTTATATCCTGCTTTTATTTTCCTATATTCAATTTATCTGATTTCTTTTGTTGGATGCTTATAGTAAAGAAGAAATATTGAGAAATAAGAAATAAAGCATTCAAGGATAAAGATTTCCCTCCTATATGGTTTTAGCTTCATCTCACCTAATTTAATATAGTTTCCATTATATTTTCTTTCTTTCCCATGATTTTGTTAAAAAGATATTAAATTATGCAAATAAGGGGATATTTAGTTACCTTTTATAACTTATTTCATATGATATAATATTTGATGCTTTTTTTTTGTAATTTTCAAGACTTTTTGTATATCCTAGTATACTCGTATTTTGGAGAAAAAATTCTATGACTACTTGAAAAGGAAATGAATTTTCTCCAGTTACAGGACTTTGTGCCCAGAGATATTAGTTCAAACCTATCAATTGTGCTTTCTGAGGAGCCTCCATACTGTTTTCCAGAGTGGCTGCACCAGTTTGAATTCCTACCAACAGTGTAAGAGGCGTCCCCTTCCTCCACATCCTTCCCAACACGTGTTTTTTTCTGATGGTGTTGATTTTAGCCATTCTGATAGGTATGAGGTGATATCTCATTGTGGTGTTGATATGTATTTCCTTGATGATCAGTGATGTGTAACATCTTTTCATGTGTCTGTTGACAGTCTGGATGTCTTCTTCAGAAAAATGTCTACTCATGCCTTCTGCCCATCTTTTAATTGGATTATTCATTATTCAGGTGTTGGGTTTGATAAGTACTATATATATTTTGGATACTAACCTTTATCAGATATGTCATTCGCAAATATCTTCTCCTATTCAGTACGTTGCCATTTAGTTTTGTTGATTGTTTCCTTCGCTGTACAGAAGATTTTATCTTGATGAAATCTCAGTAGTTCATTTTTGGTTTTGTTTCCCTTGCCTCAGGAGACCTATCTAGAAAGAAGTTGCTAAAGCTGATGTCAGAGAGGTTACTGCCTGTGTTCTCCTGTAGGATTTTTACAGTTTCAGTTATCACATTAAGTTTTTAATCCATTTTTAATTTATTTTTGTGTATGGTGTAATAAAGTGGCCCAGTTTCATTCTTCTGCATGTTGCTGCCCAGTTTTCCCAACACCATTTGTTGAATAGACTTTTTTCCATTGGATATTTTTTCCTGCTATGTCAAAGATTAGTTGATCATACTAGTTGGGGGTTCACTTCCAGGTTTTCTATCCTTTTCTATTGATCTATGGTCTATTTTTAGGACAGGACCATACTGTTTTGATCACTACACCTTTGTACTATAACTTGAAGTCTGAATTGTGATTACACTAGTTTTGCTTTTTTCTTTTTCAAGATTGCTTCAGCTATTTGGGGTCTTTTGTGGTTCCATACAGATTTTAGGATTGTTTGTTCTAGTTATGTGAAAAATGCTTTTGGTATTTTGATAGGGATTGCATTAAATGATTAGATTGCTTTGGGTAGTACATACATTTTAACAATAGTTGTTCTTCCAATTAATCAGTATGGAATGTATTCCCATTTCTTTGTGTGATCTTCAATTTATTCCATTAGTGTTTTACAGTTTTCAGAGTACAGGTCTTTCATCTGTTTTATTAGGTTTATTCCTTGGTATCCTACTATTTTTAGTGCAATTGTAAATGGGGTTTTCTTAATTTCTCTTTCTGCTGCTTCATTATTGGTGTAATGAAATGCAACAATGTACAGTTTCTCCCATTAACATCTTAATATAGTACTTAAAAATAATAAGCCAATATTGATTTATTACAATGAATACATTATTACTGAAGATACATAACTTATTTAGGTTGCCTTATTGTTTACCTAATGTCCTTTTTCTGTTCCAGGGTCCATCCAAGATACAAAATTGCCTTTACTTGTCACTTCTTATACTTCTCTTGGTTGTGACAGTTGTTCAGACTTTATTTTTTATGACCTTGATAGTTTTCATATTGGTCAGCTATTTTTTAGGCTGCCCCTCTATTGTAATTTGTCCAATATTTTTCTTCTCATTAGACTACGGTTTTTTTTTCCATAGGAAGATTATAAAGGAAAGGTGACATTTTCCTCACATCATATTGACATATGTGCTATCACCAGGATTTTTCATTAATATATTTGATCATAATCACCTATAGAGGTAGCATTTATCATGTTTCTTCTTTAGAAAGTTAATATTTTTTTCCTCTTTTCATACTGACCTCTTTGGAAAGAAGTCAGTCACTCTGTACAACTCCCACTTAAGGTCTGGGAGTATATGCTATTCTTTATGAAGGCTGAATATCTATATAAATTCTTTGGAATTCTGCAAGGGAGATTGATCTAATCTCCCTCATTTATTTATACAATCATTTATTGATATTAGTGTGAATTCATGAATATTTTATATACTTTGGGTTATAATCCAATACTACTTTATTTCTCAAATTGTCCCAGCTTTGGCTCTTGAGTCAGCTTTCAGTTAACTACTGTGTTCATTTCATACACCCCCAGAAATTTATTTGTATTTTTATTTATGTTTTTTTCACTTTCTTAATTTTTGGCACTGCAAGATGCTCCAGGCTCCCCTTGCTAACTCTTTGTTCCAGTCGTTAGTCAACCAATTCTCCAAGGAGCCATGGTTCCTGCTGTTGGAAACCAAGATAGGCATTAGTTGTTCTGTATGCTTACTAGGGCCACCACTCACTTTTTAACAATTGGATGAACTGATGGCAGCTAGGGGTGAATTTACTTAAACTTTTATATCTTTGTTTTCCTTTATTGCTCATTGTATACAATTTAGAAAGTACAGAAATATGTACACATTTTTATATACATGCCAATAGGCTCAAAATCAATATATTTTTTCTTTTTTGTATTTTTAAATAATATGCACTTATCTTTGTCATTTTTCAATTTTTAAGTAATTTTTTACATTTTAATTCCAGTGCAGTTAAAATACATTATTATATTATTTCAGGTGTAAAATAGAGTGATTGAACAATTCTGTACATTTTTCAATGATCATCGTGATAACTGTACTCTTATATCATTTATGACGGTTGTATAAAATCAATGAATGCACCCAATACATTTATATTTGTAAAGTTAAACATTTAGGTAACTTCCATTTTTATCATTTTAAGTGGAAAGACTATTTTTTATTAATGTTCAATTACTTAGAGTGGATCTCTAAAAGCATATTTTTCTGTTCAAAGAACTTACATATTCAAAGCAAGATATGGCTTGTCTACTTATTTTCCAAAGGAATAAAAATATTTATTTTCAATATTATTATATAAGTCTGTTAATCTTTCTATACTCTAAAGATCAATCTTCAACAAGATTTGTTTTTAAATTTTACTTGATTAGAAAAATATTCTGGTTTTGATTTGCATCGTTTATTTCCAAGGAGTTTGGTAGCTATTTCATTTTTTATATGCCTTCACAAATGAACAAAAGAAATGTCAGTTAGACCCTTCACCTGTTAGCTCTTTCCTGGCTTCCACAAAAGACCACCTGGGCATTTCATCAGCTCATTTATTGTAGATTCGTAAAGATCATAGGAAGAGGATATATTGCATAGGTAGAACACAAAATCGTTGCCTCCACCCCAACTTCTACCAATTCTCCTTGCTGCCCTCCATTTCCTTCTCATCTCTCTCCTAGGATTTATTTGAGACCATAGTTAGGTTCCTTTGAGCTCTCACCTATTTTTTCTTAAATGCCTTTCAAGATATTCCCTTATAGGAATTCCATTGAATACATTCAGTTCTATTTCATTATATCCATAGTTACTCTTTCCAAAATTTTGTGTTGGGTCCTTCAGTAGATGCTGCTTTGAAAATAAATAAATACTATTTATTCATTTTAACATTTTCATTTATTAGATGCTGGCAAGATGCCAGGCAGGCATGATATTCAGCACTGGGGATGAAAAGCCAATACCACATGCCTTTACTTTAAGTTGTTTACAACAGTGTGGGAGATACTTACAGCCTCACGACTGTTTTGAAGCAAATGAAGATTAATTATTTTAATCATAAGGAGCCATGTGGCTCATGTTAGAGGCGCTGCTAGAACGGAACTGTGGCTCTCACTTTAGTAATTCCCCATGGAAACCATCTGAGAACATACTCAAAATGTCAAAAAGATGAGGAATGAAAAAGACCTAGAAATAGAAAGGGACAGAGGGAAGGGAGAAGAAATGGGAAGAATAAAATAAAACAGATACAAAGAGAGACAGAAAAACACGCATGTGCTCTAGAGATGCAAATATATTGAAAAAAATGTAAAGTTCAAGAAAGAATTAGAAATACGGGGATACTTCTACATTACAAACCTTTGCCATGTTTTTAGCTTTACCTTTTTTTTTCTCCCCATTTTTCTGTCTCAAATATAGAGCTAGATCCAAATTCTGCTTATTGCTTTCTCTGGAGAGTTTCTCAAATTCAATATCTCCTCCTCTTTTTCATCCATAACCCCGAGTGGTTCATTGTGCTATACTTTCCTCTTCCTCCCACAGGCCCCAGGGATTTGCCTACCTACTGCCATCATCAACTCTTCCATCTATATTATATTCCACTGGGGCTCTGGAGGAATGTGCCAGTCCCTAATTTCTCCCTTTGCTGCTGTAGTTCCTTCTGGGTTTCTTAAATTTCTTTGTTTTCTCCATGTGGTTTTGTTACTGATAGTAATTAAATTAAAGCAGATCGCGATGAACCAATAAACCCTATCACCTACTGACAGTAATAATAATTATTAAACTCTAGATGCTAGGCTTTGTGATAACACCCTTGTATTTTAAATCCAATTTAACCCTAACAACAATTCTATGAGATTGTCTTATCTATGAAGTATTTGTGATGTCTCAGACTACAGAGGAGGAACCCAAGTCATTGAGAGGTAGAAAGTGCAAAATAAAAGTTTCAGAAGAATAGGAAGTCTTAAAAGAATGAATAGATTGTTTTCACTTCTTTTATATTTACATTGTATAAATGTTAGGTGTATAACATGTTGATTTGACATACTTATATATTGTAATCTGATTGCCATTGTAGTGATAGTATCTCATGTTACATAATTGTCACGTGATATTTTTTGTGGTGGGAATAATCAAGACCTAGTCTCTTAGTAAGTTTGATTATAATACAATATTGTCTAGATTCACTATACTATGCAGTATATCTCCAGGATTTATTCATTTACTAGTTGCAAGTGTGTATCTTCAAACAATATCTCTCCTATTCTTATTCATACATTCACTGTTTTTTTTTAAGTTAAAGTTTAGATCATACTTAGTTTAAACTGATGTTTCAGGACAGATTCCTTATTGATGTCACTCCTGAAAAAATCATTCTTACTCCTCATTTGATCATTCTTATTCCTGGAAATAGAATTTGTTGTGCGTCCCCTCCCCCATTCATTCCTTTTCTTTGCCCCTGAGGTCTCACACTAAAATCTCTCCCCCTTTTCTTACTGTTGTCATTGACTTCATTCATTCATACATTTAACAAATGTACTGAGTTTTACTGAGTGCTGTAGTCTGAAAATGCTCTGGATATGGCACTGAATGAGACAGATATAGACAGTCCACCTTCCTGGAAATTCTAGTTGGAGGAAAATTCAATAAGGAAACAACACATAAATAATCCTAGATTTTCCTAGTGTTATGAAGGAAATTAACAGGAGACTATAAGTGATCATAGGGGTAACTTTCTTTAAATAGGATAATCTTCTTTTCTAAAGAGCTGACATTTTTTTCCAAGTCCTGAATGAATGATGAGAAGAATCTAAATGTGAATTCCCTAGGGGATATAGCATTTCCTTTACAGAGAAAGGAAAGTCCTGAGGCAGAAACAAAGGGGAGAGAAGTAAAAGATAAGGTCAGAATGATGAGAAGAGCACAGTCTTGCACTCACTGATAAAAGAGTCAGGTATTTATTGGAATTGCAATGAGAAGCCATTGGTAAGTTTTCAGCAGGGAAGTGATATAATTTGAATAATGTTTTATTTTTTTTTAATATACTGCAGATGCTGTTAGGCCAAATGAAATTTTAGGTGCCAAAGAGTGGGTGATTCAAATTCTCCAAGGCTCATATGAGTTCCATTTATATCCCAGAAGAAAACTCCATATTTTCAGTTATTCAGTTTCCTGCAAGAAACTTAAAAACTCTTGGCTGTTCCATTCTCCTGAAATTAGACCACTTTTTTGGTATTGTTTTTTCTTCCACAGAGAGAAAGCAATGAGATTTAACATATCCATAAAAGGAAAACAGTGATCATGCTGGTAGATACCTGGATTTTTTGAAGAACCTTGTCTTTCTGGCGATTTTGATCCATTAGTTCAATTGTATGGCATAACCTATGATGCACAGGAGGTCGGTGTGAAAAATCTCGCTTCTCCCCAGCTGTGAGACTGTGGGCTGTGCATGTTCTTTCTCTGGGCATTAGATTCATCTTTCATAAAATGAGAGGCTTGGTCTAGAACAAAGTTTCTCAAATGCAGCTATCGACATTGTGGTCTGATAAGCCTCAGTGTGAGGGAGTTACTCTGCACATGTCCTCATGTTTATCAGCATCCCTGTCTTCTACCCACTACAAGCCAGTAGCAATCCCCTGGATAATTAAGAATGTTTTTAGACATAGTCAAGTGTTCCCTGATGGGTAAAATCCTCCATAATTGAGAGCTATGGGTTTAGGATTATTTTCTTTTCTCTATGCACTTAAATTTTAAATGCATAAGGAACTCCAGCAACAGTCAGAGATTCTGAGGCACTTTTGATATTATATATTATTTAGGAAGATATTTTCTGCTGAGAAATGTTAAGATCCTTTTCCCCCTTTTCTTCCTATCACCATGACACCAAATTAACATCCTGAAGTGACTCTTCGTACAAAGAGAGTGCTAAAGTCAAGGTGAATATCCCCCTCTCAAAAGCTGGTATATAATGAATCAAAGGCTGCTTGTTCTTCAGGCATGTAAATTTCATCTGTCTTTCAAAGGACCAGTGATTCATTAAGGGAAGAAGAAATGGTTGTACATTTTAGTATGCAGGAATAGAAAGTAAATCTAAGTGGGGAAAATTACATTTCTAGTAACCACAACCTTAGTTAAATTGGAATTCTCTATTATTTCACAATAATATGGAAAGAAATATGCCAACTAGGGTAATGTGTACTTCAAAATATTATATTTCCTATTTATTTATTTATTTATTTATATGCTTATTTGTTTACTTTGAGAAAGAGAGAGGGAGCAGGAGTGTACCAAGAGGGGAAGGGCAGAGAGAGAGAGAATCCCAAGCAGGCTTCATATTGTCAGCACAGAATTAGATGTGAGGCTTGATCTCACAAACTGCAAGATCATGATCTGAGCTGAAATCAAGAATCAGACCCTTAGTTGACTGAGCCACCCAGATGCCCCTGTATTTCAGAGTTAGACCAAATGTCTGCACTGCTTATGATATTTCTTCAAGAATCCTAGGTGAGTCACCATCCTCTTAGACTTTGAAACTCCACCTGGCCACTGTCACCTTATTATGCCTTGTTACCTGTGAGACTTTCTCACCTTTTTTTCCTTGGAATACTTTCCCCCATTTCCTGGATGACCAAAATCTACTGATCCTCTAAAGCACAAATCAAACATCAGCTTCTGGAAAGGTTTTGTGGTCCAACACCTCAAAATCATTTGGATACTGATGCTTTGTGCTCAGAAATACTGTGGGTCTATCAAGAGAAACTGAAAAGCCCAGTTTGAAGGCTATAAATTATCCAAGTAAAAGATGATAAACAATTAGATTAGGGCAGTGGCAGAAAAAGTGGCATTTATTAGAAATAAATGTATAGATTTAAGATATAATTTATGTGTAGAGCCAAGCCCTTATAACGCCGCTAGGGATTGAATAGTGAGTTAGAGAAAGGAAGGATGTCCTTGCATTTTTATGGAGACTTATCTGATTTTTTAAACTTTTCTTTGCACCAGAAAAAATGGAATATAAATATTTGCCTTCTACTCCTAAGGGAGAAATTAATAGTTCTTAGGAATCTAATGAACTGGGCTGAGTTTAATAAGTTTTTAAGATACATGGAGAAATACAAAAGAGTATGAGGTCTGACAGGAATAAATAAGAGTAAGGCTTTCCATGAGACATACGGATGATGGAGTAAGAGGGCAGTGGACTAAAGGAGGTTTCATGATTTTGCAAACTGATTGCAAAGTATTTGCCCTATAACAGGGTACTTCAGCTTGAAAGTGACAGACCTTGCAAAAAACCACTATGAGGATCTTTGTTCAAGTGCCCAGAAGCTGTGTGAAATTCTTTTTATTTTTTTCCTTTATTATTTCAATAGCCTCTTTTTTAGAGCAGTTTTATGTTCATAGCAAAATCGAGGAGAAGATAGAGATTTCCTATGTACCTCCTTTCCCAACATTTGCATAGCTTCCCCCATTAATCAACATCCCCCACCAGAGAACATTTGTGACAACTGATGGATCTATAATGACCTCATACTCCTCCCAAGTCCATAGATTGGATTAGGGTTCATTCTTGATGTATATTCAGATTGGAACAAATGTAAATAACATGTATCCAGCCTTATAGTATCATACAAAGTAGTTTTACTGCCCTAAAAATCCTCTGTGATAACTACTTCTCCCAAATGTTTAAGTGGGATGTTGGGGTGAATAAATGAGAAGCTCTGACTCTCACTCTCGTTTGAGGACCTGTACAACTGCTGCAGAACCTCTGGAACTGAACCCAGTGCAGCTGGGGTAGAGAAGACCAGCTCTGGCACAATTTCTGGAGATGGCATCTTGGCTTGGTTGCTCCTACCAGTCCCCCCACGCCTTGCTGCTCTGGCGGAATCACTCTAGTATCTCTTTCAGGAGACTCACTGGGCCAAATCTAGAACAGGGAACTACATAGCTGCAGAAGAAACAGAGATGCTGATGTCGAGAGGCAGCCTTCCCTGTGGGCAGCCCCAGGGTGTAACTCTGTGCTCTGAGGCTGGAGGCATGGTGGGATACAGTTGCAGCTGGTAGATACCTGATAGAGACAGGGCCTTCAAGATAAGGGTGGTGCTGCAGCAGGATGGGAAAGATGCTTTAGTTTTTACCTAACATCCTTGTCTGCCCCAGAATCCCATCTAGCCTGCTCCATAAAATTTAGAAATCATGTCTCCTTAGTGTTCTTCAGACTGTAACCTTTTCTCAGATTTTCCTTACTTTTTATGACCTTGACAGTTTTCAGGTATACTAGTCAGGTATTTTGAAGAATTTCTCTCAGTAGGGATTTGTGGGATTTTTTTTTTCATCGTAAAACAGGTGTTATGAATTTTAGGGAGGAAGATCACAAAGGTAAAGTCCCAAATTCCTCATCCTCTCAAGAATATACATTATCAGTATGACTTATCACTATTGTTAGTAGCCTCAATCACCTGGTCCTGGTCCAGGGAGCGTTTGTCTGGTTTCTCTACTTTCTTCCTCCTTTCTATTCTGTATATTTTTTGAAAGGAAGTCATTATGGGTAGCCCACACTTAAGGAGTGGGGAGTTAAGTTCCTTCTACTTGATTGGAAAATACTTACCTAAATTATTTGGAATTTTTCTACATGGGAGAATTGTCCATTCTTCATGTATTTATTCAAACATTGACTTACTCAGTTATTGATTTATATCAGTATGGACTCATGGATATTTATTTTATACTTTAAGCTGTAATACAGTAATACATTATTTTATTGCTCAAATGATTTCAGTTTTGGCTCTTCTCCTTCTTTCAGTTGGCCCCTGTGTCCCTTTGACATATCCCTGTCATTGAATGTGTGCATGCATTTTCTTATTTTCTGGGAGTCCTTGTTTTGTAAAGTATAAAGAATTAAGAGAACACAGCATATATTCATAACTTGAGACTTAAACCTACCAAATATTTAAAATATACTAATCTCCAGATTCCGTCTCAGTAAAAAATTCTATCCTGTTGAGAATGGTGCTAAGGAAAGAAAGGTGGGGAGAACATCTTTTTTTCTCCCTGACAAAGACTCTTTTCTTGACTAAAATTTAGTTAGACTTCTCTGAACCCTCTTCTTGCATAGACCTTGTTCTTGGACTCTGTCTTCAGCCTGCATAATCCAGTTGTAGAAAGAATCCTGCCAAGTAAGTTTAGAGACAATCTTCTACACTTGCTATGTGATCAGTTCCTTATCCCTTGCCTGTAATAATCATCATCCTGGTCTTCCTTGTGCAAGAATCATGTTAAGTCAGTTTAGCAAGAATCTCCTTGCCCTTGATGTCTCCCCTTAGTAATTTTCTACCCACTGACCCTTTCACTTTGCTCCTTATTGTAAATCCCCACTTACCCTTGTTGTGTTTAAATTTAAGCACTGTCTCCATCTCTCTCTTATTGAGATCATTTTGGCACCATTTGCAAAAGCCCTGAATAAAGTATTCCTTACTGTTTTAACCAGTGTCAACATAATTTTTTCTTTAACAAGCCTCACTAATTTTAATAGTTATTTGGAGTACATAAGTGGTAAATTTGTTTTGGAGAAATCTCCCAATAAGAGATCGATTATGCATTGTATTTTAGCATATCTAGAAGGAAATCCACCTATGCTTGCTGTCTTCGGTCTCTGAAGAATGGCAGTTGAAATGTTCTGCCTTCTCATAACTTCTGAGATGTGTAGTAGAGGGGCCTCCAGTCATCAGGTCCTATTCAAGGTGTCACTCTTTTTCATGGCACATATCGAAAGTCCCATAATTGTTGTAACTCTTTTGAACTTGTGGTTCGGGGGCCCTAGTGATGAACTGAGTGTTGGCTTCTTTCCCAACAGAACCTTTATCTTCTCATGTAAGTTTTGGCCTCAGTGATTGTGGTGATGCAGCCACTTAGGCCTATGAAATCTGCCTTGTAGGGAGGAGTTCCCAGGTTGCTTATCTGTGACAGTCAGGGAATCTCACCAGCCACTTCATCTACTGAGGCTTCTTTTTTTTTTTTTTCCTCATTTCAGGAGGCTGTGTCCTCAGGAGCTAGTGAGGACCAATATTCCTGACATTGGTTCTTCAAGACATAAGTTTTCTCAAGGTTGAATATTCTCAGTACAAGCAGGTTACATAAGCCCTACCCTCTTAACAAATTATTAGTGTACAGTACAGTATTGTTAACTGTAAGCATAATGTTGTAAGAGCATCTCTATGACCTATCCATTTGAATAACTAAAACTTTATACTTGTTTAACATCAACTCCCTATTCCCCTCTCCCAACCTCTGGTAACTACCATTCTGTTTCCTTCTTCTGTGAGTTTGACTAGACACATCATCTAAGTGGAATCATGTAGTATTTGTCCTTCTGTTTCTGGCTTATTTCACTTACCATAACACCTTCTCTATTCATCCATTTAGCTGCATAGGGCAGGATATCCTTTTTAAAGGCAGAATAATATTCTATTGTATGTATATACTACATTTCCATTATTCATTCATCTATTGATAGACATTTAGGTTATTTCCACATCTTGGCTATTGTGAATAATGCTGCAATAAACATGGGATATAAATACCTCTTCAAGATCATCATTTCAGTTCTTTTGTATAAATACCCAGTGACCCTTTGAGTCTAAGTAAAAAATGATCCTCACTCATATACTGAAATAGGATGGTCCTTGTTCACTACAACTATCTGCTGGATATCAGAAACTGCCTTCTGATGATTTCTTCTGTTTTGGGAAAGAGAGTGTCCTGAAATTCTAACTTTCATCTGTTCTTCAAAGTTCATAGAAATCAGACAAACTTATTGAGTTTTGAGGGATTTTACAAATAATATCTCCTTTCCTGCTGGAGTTCAGAACCAATGAAAAGACTGAGGTGGGACACAGAGAGGTGAATGCCAAAATATCAACTTATTGTGGGTAAGAATGTTACTGGACAATGAAGGTAGATTAGCATGTTAATACTTCACTCTTGAGTGAGGTCAATTAAGCTATAGGTAGCACCAGGCAACTGTTGACCTATCTGGCTCAGCTGTCCACATGATTGGAAGGGTAGCCCCTCCAAGAATCCTCTCAGCATGCTGGTGGATCCAAAAAGAATGTAGTGTGGGCTGAGTTGAGCTTCTTCAGTTTCTTCTCCCAGACTCATGTAGCATACTTTACTTCATCAAAATAAGGAGAGAGACCGGACATGCTGAAATTAGTCCATGTGAAAACACTTGGAGAAAAGAATGACAACTTTATATATAAAATGCCTTGAACTCTTATTTATGATTTCTGGGAATTCCTGTGTTAGGTTCTAAGGCTCACTTTTGGTTCCAATTTCATGTTATCATCATCCAGTATCCGTTCCTCAACAGGCTTTTTCACTCAGCTTCATGCTTCCTCCACATCACTGTGTCTTTTGCTCCTATTCCCTTTCTTATAAATAAGCTTACACTTAATTTTAAATTATTATGGAAAACAATTTAGGACTGTCTCTATATCAGTCCTTTGTGTCCCAAGATTTTTTCTGGGGCTTAGCTTTCTACCATCAAAATGGCCAATCAAGATATACAACAACAAAAATGAAATAATACATCCAAACTCTTATCTTTCTTTTCCCCTAAGGGTTAGAAAATAAAATCTACCTTGGAATTTAGAATTAGTGTTATTGTTAACTACAAGCACATTATATATACAAATATCATAGGATCTTTAAATTGGAGTAGGAATTCATGGTATCATAAAAAATAATGTACTACATTGTGAAATATATAGATGGTCATATGACAAATAATCATATTTAGTTCAAGCTCCCAAAAATAACCATCACAAGAACATAAATATTTGGGAGTCTAAACACAGACTGCCGTGGTCTCCTATACAGTGAGGGAAAATCTGCATGGTTGACTAACAGCTTTACATTAAAAAGAAGGAAGATTATATTTCATACTTAAAACAAATCTTAAACCACACATACAAATTAGGAATAGTCAAGTAGATGAAGATCCCAGCAAAGTCTAAAATGAATTAACATCACCTATAGTTGCCTTTTTATAGCAGTGTCTTTTTCTTATTAATAATAAGATACTTTTCATATTAGTAATATTATAATGAAAAAAGCCATGTGGAAATGAAGTCCGTGGTTATCAGAGGAGTGCTCAGAGCCTGGGGCCTGCTTCAGATTCTGTGTCTCCCTTCTCTCTCTGCCCCTCCCCTGCTCACCGTCTGTCTCTCAGTAATAAATCAACGTAAAGGAAACCTTATCGGCAAACTGAGGCTGAACCAAACTAAGTTAGGACCCTTCATAGGTAGTAAGTGGGTTCAGACACACTTTTGTTCTTACATCATGCTGCCTTTACACATAAAAGACATCAAATAGTTACTGGGAGGAATATATGAGAAGACCCTTTTCTCTTAATAGAGTTTTTGTATTAAACTTTATGAGAAAGTGGCTATATAAATCTCATTTTGTTCATTAGAATAGAAATCTGAAAGTTCAGTTTTACCATTCAGGTTGAATAAAAATTTTGGTTGGTTTGTGTTATATTTACTGTCTTTTTCCTTAAAGTCATCAGCACAGAGGAGAGAGTTGTCTTTTTGCTGTCGGTCGTTTTTATGGTCATTAAATCATTTTGCTCTGTTAATTTTTGCTCATTTGCTTGGCTGTTGGTGTGGGTACTACAGATTATTTTAAAGATTATTAATTAACATAATTTTTAGCACTTCAAGGCTCTAACAATTACTACATAGTTTTAGGACATCAGTTGTTGCCCTGATCATTCGTAGTTGTCATTTTTACTTGTCCTTGTGAATCTTATAGATGGCTCTGTCCTCATGTAGGGGGAAAATCTGTGTAGGAGTAATAGGGTAGGTGGAATTAGATTATAACTAGTCCCAACTTGGTGGAAGGCTTACAAAGGAGGTTGTGAGGGATTTACACAGAAGGCATAGGAGGAGATCACAAGGAGATAGTCTTGACTCATAAATAAAGATGATCATGCTGAGCCTGCTGACTTGGGAACCTCTCAAGTGCCTATTGTACTTCTTGATGACTTGGTCTTAGTGGCTAAAAAGAAACAAAAGTGTATAGATACAATTAGATATATCTTTTCTACTAGGAGGCTATTACTGCATAGGAGCAATTACTTGTCCTGAGAGGTACAAAAGTGAGGTTATTTTGTAAATTGACTTTGGTTGGTTCCTTCTTGTCTTGATAGGTCTTCTAAATCCTCATTGCTATCAAAGGGACTTGAGCCTACTGAAAAGAATTAGGAGGTGTACAGTAGAATTTCCATCATACATAAGATGTAAATGCATCAAATATTCATAGTTTCAATGAGATGGTGAAATAATAGATTTTTTGTTTTCTTTCTTATTCACTTTATAATGTTCAAGTGTTATTATTTTTCTTAATTTTTATTTATTTTTAGAGAGTAAAGGAGGAAGACAGGCTTTTTTTAGAAGTTTATTTATTTTGAGAGGAACAGAGCATGCAGGTGGGAAGGGGCAGGGCTGGGGGAAAGAGAATCTCAAGCAGTCTCCATGCACATGGTCAGTGCAAAGAGCTTGATGTGGGGCTCAAACTCATGAAACTATGAGATCGTGACCTGAGCTGAAATCAAAGAGTCAGATGCTCAATCCTTTGAGTCACCCAGACATCCCAAGTATTTATTATTTTTTTATTAAAAATTTTTAATGTTTATTTTCGAGACACAGAGTGCGAGCAGGAGAGGGGCAGAGAAAGAGGGAGACACAGAGTCTGAAGCAGGCTCCAGGCTCTGAGCTGTCAGCACAGAGCCCGACACGGGGCTCACCCACGAACTGCGAGATAATGACCTGAGCTGATGTAAGATGCTTAACTGACTGAGCCACCCAGGCGCCCCAAGCATTTATTATTTTTAATCAGAAAGAACAACTTAGTTATAAAAAAATAACTACTTCAATCAACAAGCTCACATTTAGCAAGACTTTTTGCATTTAGTTTAGCACTTATTGATTACACACTATGAACGAATGTACTCAGCACTGGAAATAGAGATGTAAATGACTTAGTCCCTTTCCTTAAAGGTCTTACCATTGGTGGTGGTCATGGGGGAATATACAACAGATACTTATAAATAATACTACTATATAGAATTTGAATATATTTGTTCACAATAGGGATTTCTTGTCATAAGCTGATTATGAGTACTAATTATTATTAGTGTGATATTTCTTTTTGATGATCACCGATTACGTGAGTACAAAGTGTTATCTCATTTTGGCTTTGATTTGCATTTTTCTAAATATTAATGATAAGCATGTTTTTAAAAAAATATTGAAGTACAGTTGATATGCAATGTTAATTTCAGATGTACATCATAGAGATTCAATAATTCTATACATTACTCAATTCTCACCTCAATAAGTATAGTCCCCATCTGTCCTTGTGCAATGTTATTACAATATTATTGACTGTAAACCCTATACTGGATTTCTCATCTCCATGAGTTATTTATTTTATAACTAAAAGTTTGTACCAGTTAATCCACTTTACCTATCTCACTCATCCCTCACCCACATCCCTTCTGGAAACCAAAGATTCTCTGTATTTGAGAGTTTGGGGGTTTTTTTGTTTGTTTGTTTTGTTTTGTTTTTTACTTTGTTCACTTTTTTTTTAGATTCCACAAATAAGTGAAATCATATGGTTTTCTTTCTCTGATGTATTTTACTTAGCATAATACCCTCTAGGTGTATCTATGTTGCCACAAATGGCAAGATTTTATTCTTTTTTATGGCAGAAAATATTCCATTGTGTGTATAAATATTATATATTATACATTATGTGTGTATATATTATATGTAATATAAATACACACTACAACTTCATTCATCTTGTCATTGTAAGTTGTGCTGTAATAAATAACGGAGTGCATATATCTTTTTGAATTAGTGTTGTTCGCAAGTAAATACCCAATAGTGGAGTTACTGGATCACATGTTATTTCTATTTTTAATTTTTTGAGGAACTTCCATACTGTTTTCCACAGTGGTTGCACCAATATACATTCCCTTTAAGCATGTTTTTATGTGCTTATGATCCATTTATATATATATTCTTTGATGAAATTTATATTCAATTCTTTTGCTCACTTAATTACTAACTTTTGTTGCACAAAATATTTGGTAGAGAGGGGTTTGGGTAAGGAAAGCAACTTTTTGAAAAAATTCCCCTTATACAAATACACTGTAGTAATGTTAATATGCATTAAAAATTGGGCAGAGTAATATGGAAAACCCAAAAGATTCCACTAAAAAAACTGCTAGATCTATCTGATCAATGAATTCAGCAAAGTCACAGGGTATATAATCAATGAACAGAAATCAGTTGCATTTCTATACACCAATAACAAAACAACAGAAAGGGAAATCAAGGAATCGATCCCGTTTACAATTGGACCAAAAACCATAAAATACCTGGGAATAAACCTAACCAAAGAGATGAAAAATCTATGCACTGAAAACTATGGAAAGCTTATGAAAGAAATTGAGGAAGACACAGAAAAATGGGAAAATAGTCCATGCTCATGGACTGAAAGAACAAATACTTTTAAAGGGTTAATACTACCCAAAGAAATCTACATATCCAATGCAATCCCTGTCAAAATAACACCAGGATTCTTCACAGAGCTAGAGCAAACAATCCTAAAATTTGTATGGAACCACTAAAGACCCTGAATATCCAAAGCAATCCTGAGAAAGAAAACTGAAGCTTGAGGCATCACAATTCCGGACTTCAAGATAAACTACAAAGCTGTAATCATCAAGACAGTTTGGTACTGGCACAAAAATCGACACTCAGATCAATGGAACAGAATAGAGACCCCAGAAATGGACCCACAAACATATGCCAACTAATCTATGACAAAGCAGGAAAGAATACAATGGAATAAAAACTGTCTCTTCAGCAAGCGGTGCTGGGGAAAGTGGACATGAAGAAAAATGAACCTGGACTACTTTCTTACACCGTACACAAAAATAAATTCAAAATGGGTGAAAGATCTAAATGTAAGACAGGAAGGAGAAAAAGCAGCCAAAACCTCAGCCACAGCAACTTCTTACTCAACAGGTCTCTGGAGGCAAGGGAAACAAAAGTAAAAATGAACTATTCATCAAAATAAAAAGCTTATGTACAGCAAAGGAAACAATCAGCAAAACTAAAAGGCAACAAACTGAATTGGAGAAGATATTTTCAAATGACATATCAGATAAAGGGTTAGTATCCAAAATCTATAAAGAAGTTGTCAAACTTGATACCCAAAAAAAACCAAATAATCCAGTGAAGAAATGGCAAAAGACATGAATAGACACTTCTCCAAAGAAGACATCTAGATGGCTAACAGACACATGAAAAAATGCTCAACATCACTCATCATCAGGGAAATACAAATTAAAACCACAATGAGATACTACCTCACACCAGTAAGAATGGCTGTAATTCACAACTCAGGCAAAAACAGATGTTGGTGAGGATGAAGAGACAGAGAATCTCTTTTGCACTGCTGGTGGGAATGCAAAATGGTGCAGCCACTCTGGAAAACAGGTTCCTCAAAAAATTAAAAATAGAACTACCCTATGACCCAGCAAAATTGCACTATTAGGTATTTATCCAAGGGATACAAGTGTGCTGTTTCAAAGGGGCACAGGCACCCCAATATTTATAACAGTGCTATTGTCAATAGCCAAAGTATGGAAAGAGCCCAAATGTCCATCAATAGACACATCAATATACACATACACACACACACACACACATACACACACACACACACACACACAATGGAGTATTACTTGGCAATCAGAAAGAATGAAATCTTGCCATTTGCAACAGCATCGATGAACTAGAGTATATTATACTAAGTGAAATTAGTCAGAGAAAGACATATATACTAGGACTTCATTCATATGAGGACTTTAAGATACAAAATAGATAAACATAAGGGAAGGGAAGCAAAAAATAATATAAAGACAAGGAGGGGGACAAAACAGAAACTCTTAAATAGAGAGAACAAATTAAGGGTTACTGGAGGGGTTGTGGGTAGGGGGGGCTGGGCTAAATGGGTAAGGGGCATTAAAAGATTTGTTGGGATGAGCACTGGGTGTTATACATAGGGGATGGATCACTGGAATCTACTCCTGAAATCATTATTGCACTATATGCTAGCTAACTTGGATGTAAATTAAAAAATAAATTTAAAAAATCATAATAAAACATAAAATTTTAAAAAATGGGTATAGTATTTTTTAAATTAGGATATTAGGATAATACAAAGTAGAAGTTTATTTGCACTATGCAGGTATCCTAGAACACATTTGTCGAAAAGGAAAATGAGTGGGATTTCTACCAAGATGGATGATTTCACTGCTGGGACTAAGCCCAAGCCTATTGCATTTAGTTTATGCAAGCCACCTCATTTTCCTTTGGTTATCAATGAGAATCCCCTCCACTGTAACCATCTGTCAAGAAGCCCAGGAAACTATGTGGATTGGGGTGAAATCCATAGGTACTCTATCTTTCAATGATGATAAATGAGGTAAAATGCCATAGAGAAATTCTCTACCATTGTCTTTGGCATCAGAAATATGGGTGGAAGGTAAATAAGCAATATGTACCCTGTGGGGAATATACCCGGTGGGGAATGAAGGCAATTGTGCCTACACTGAAACCATATTCAATCAGAGGAGGTTGGCCATTATTCCCCTCCAGCCAATTGATGCTGTGTGGAAATTTGTGCTCAATCTTTCTGGATTATCTTATTTAAAAAATTTAAATGTTTATTGATTTTTGAGAGAGGCCGTGAGTGGGGGAGGGGCAGAGAGAGGGGACAGAGAATAAGAAGTGGGCTCTGCGCTAACACCATCTAGCTGGAGGGGCTCAAACTCATGAACCATGAGATCATGACCTGAGCTAAGTCCGACATTCAACTTACTGAGCCACCCAGGTGCCCCTATATTGTCTAATTTGTAAAGAGAATCCGAAAATTCAGATTTTTGTATAGAATCTTCTCAATATATTAACCTTGTATAGGCACCAGAGGCAACTAGTTTGCTTTTTACCTTCTCACCTGTAGATTACTATATTCTTTTCTTTCCACTATTTATGGAGAAAGGGAGAAACTTTAGAATACAGTTTTTTAGAAGTCAAAGGTCTCTATCTACATAGTGTTTTATATCTGTGACATCACAGTACAGCAAGGATAGTTTTTTAAGAAAAAATAATGCTTGATCAATTGGGTATCTCAATGGAAACAATGTATCTTGAAGCTTGTCTCACCCCGTTGGTAAAAAAAAAAAAAAAAAAAAAAAAAAGTAAATTCTGCATTGTGTGAGTTGCAGATACATAGGCAAAAGTAAAATAATAAAACTTAAAGAGGAGAATATTCTTATTACTTTGGAATAGAATAGATTTCTTAAACAGCACATACAAAACACTAACAATAAAAGTAAAAATAAAAATTGTACCATATCAAAAGAAAAGGCTCTTATTAATCAAAATATGCTGTTAGAGTCCAGGGACAGCAGTATTTGCATTAGCCCCGAAATGAATACTACCCAAATACTCACAAATAGTAGAATAAATAAATACATAATTGTATATCACACAATAAATACTATACAACAATAAGCATGGCCATTCCACAATGACTTACAATGATATGAAATCATAAACATAATTTTGAGAACAGTATATAATCTATTTATATAAATTGCATCTTACAAAACTAATCAATACCGTTGGAAGGCAAGAGAATGCTTACTGTTAAAAGCAGTGACTGCAACAGAGATGACAATGATCTCTGAGATGTCCATAATACTGTCTCTTGATGTGGATGCTTGCAAAAATGTATCATGCTGCATATTAGTGATTATTTCGCTTTTCTGCTAATAGAATGCACTTAAATAAAAACATTTAAAACAATAAGGCAAGGGTCTTAGGCTTTGTTCAAGCTACTATCTCTAGAAAGACTTTGAGCAGACTGGCCTTTAGGAAGTAAGTTAAGAAACTTTAATGAGGATTTTGACGTTTAAACTGCAAACAGAAAATATCTTTAACAGCATATTCACTAGTGTGTTGAGATTTTCTAGCACCCTTTCTCAATCATCACTTTGGCTTGGCTCAGTGCTGGTTCCTCATTTTCTCTTTGTTTTACTTACCTCTTTGTCTCTACTATTATTTCTACTTTCAAAGGAAAAGTTTGTGGAAACAAATGAGATTTGATCCATGTGTGTACACAAGCTTCTGAAAGATAGAACTTGTGGTGGAAGTGTGATTCTGTGACTTCTACAATGAATACAGCACGTAATTAGGTGCAAAATACTTAAGGACTGACCATGTTCTGCAGAATGCTTCCCTCCTGTTTTAACTGACATGTTTGGGGGCAGTCCAGCATGATGGTTAGCTCAGTACACTCTAGAACCCACTCCCTGAATACATTCTAGTTTAGTGAGTCAATGAATTTTCATTCCTTTATCTTCAGAGTAGGAATAATTCTAGTACTTATGCCTTGTTGTAAGGAGTAAGTGAAATAAAGCCTATAGAGTCCTGTGCCCATATAATTTCAGAGTAAGTATTCAATAAATACCATTATTAGTTTTTCAATACTGGTAGGACTTAATAAAAACAGCAATTTAGGGCTGGCTTTACTGGTCCATAATTTTATGGCCATGTGAATTTGTATAGTTAACTACATGAAGCTTCACATTTTTTTCCTGCAAAATAGGGGAAATAAACCAAAATGTGATATAGTATGTGAAAGAATCTAGCTTAGATTTTGGTCACATAATATTTCTGCATTTTATATAATAAATGCAAATTCAACTAGGTTAGTGAATATAATCAGTGTTAGTCCATGAACACATTTTTATTAATATAAATTTTAAAGCCCTATTCTGCCATTAGCATTGAGTGCTGTTATTATTATTTATGTTTGAAAAGGGACAAAAAACTTCAAGTAACATCACATACTTTTTTTTTTTTTTAGAAAGAAAGAGAGAGCCTGAGTTGGGGAGAGGGGCGGGGGAGGGGAGAGAGAGAGAGAGAGAGAGAGAGAGAGAGAATCTTAAGCAGGCTCCACACTCAGTGTGGGGCTCAACATGGGGCTCGATCCCACAACCCTGGGATTATGATATGAGTCAAAATCAAGGGTCAATCACTCAACAGACTGAGCCATCCAGGCGCCCCTGGCATCACATACTTTTAAGATAGGCATACCACTTATACCAAAGAAGCATGGTATCTAAGTCATGGAAATGAAAATGGTATATAAATCTAAAGGTTTATGATTAAGATAAATTTTCATTTTCACATAGCAAGGTCAGAAAGATGGTTCTAAAAGTAAAGGAATATTGCCAGTGACAAGGACTTATCTCACTTGTGTTTGAGTTCCTCAACCATGAGATGACCCCACATGCCTCCCCCTGCCCCATTAAAAAAAATAAAAACATTTTTTAAGTAGGAAAAAGTTATGGTGGAGATTTCAGGAGCTTTAATATTTCTGTAAGATAATTGCTCTTTGAAGATTATATTTAAAGTGAGATGAGCATTTTGTTTGATTCTGTCTAGACAATCTTCCCCTCCAATTTCTGGGCATATGTATCAGTGTTTAGAGAGCACAAGGGCTATTCTTGCAGAAGGTCTTGCATTTGTAGAGAGTGTCAGGAAGGATGAGTCACTCTTAGAATTGATTCCAGATAATCTGTTGCCAAGCTGTATTTGCTAATGCAGTCATCTAAATCCTGGTGTCCATGGAACACGGTGGAAGGCAAATTTGTCCTTGTCATTTCATGGCCAGAGGCCTCCATTAGAAGATAGAAGAAAATTAATTACAGCACAAATTCATCCATAAAATGAAAAGACAGGCTACCTGGACAAAAGGATCTGGAAGAGGAAGACTCATTTTTATTAGGAAGCTCTTTGGGTTCAGCTCACGCAGCATAGATTTGTGCAGAAGAGATAATTATTTGTCATTATTATTCCCAATCCTGCAGTTAGTCAAGAAACAACTAAAATTAATACCTCACCATTAACACTTCACATATATATGATGATACATATAATTCTCACACTATGGCAACATCACTGTACTCGGAGATCATAAAATACTCAAGATCTGGAACATTATGATTGTATTTTCTCCATATTTAATAAGTATTAAATAAAATAAAAATTCAGCTAAACTCTGGAAGAACTTAAAAAGTAAATATAATAATTACTTCATAAAGTGATTGAAAACTAAATTAGGAAAGGTCTTATCATTTCAACCATCGTAATAGAGATATATGATTATACAGTTAAAAATGATCTGTTGAGAGTACTTACAATTTCTATATGCTTTTGCTATTTTACAGCAAGAAAGTTTTTTAAAGAATACAGAACATGAAAGCTTTTTTTAAACTACAAAGTAGTCTATCCTTATTTCTGACTGAGCAGTCATGAGTTGAGCAGTATGACAAAATTTTTTGAGATGATAAAAATAAATTTTATAATAGTGAGACTAGATGAACTGAAAGGTTCCCAACTATTTTGCCAGAGGGATAAATGGCCCTTCTGGTTGTACACTGTTTGCAGAACTTGGACATGTGAAGAAAAGATACAACTAACATTAGCTCCCACTGGGATAATAATAAAGGTTTGAGCATAATATACTGGAGAGAAAACTAGGTTTAACTTCTGGAAAGTAGTTTTGCCTTCTTTAAATCATGATACACATAGAGAAAAAGAGCAATTGAGATCGGATGTTGTATGCGTTATAGATACTATTCCATTAAATGGGTCATAGAAAAGTTATGATTGTGTTTTCTCCATATTAACAAGTATTAAACACCACAATTAGAAAAATAAGGAAAATTTAACATCTATCATATCAAATCCATGTTCAATCAAGTATGTCAAAAGTGAGGAAGTGATGATCAAATCACATAAATTCTGTGTGTTGGGGGATGAGGACTAGGGGAACAGCTAGATCTTCACTTAAGAAAATCTCTACACACCTAAATCTACCACCAAGACTCAATTCCACTTGTTTAGAATAAAGACTACAAAACAATAATCAGTAAAATGGATTCAGCCACTGGGTCCATGGACAATCGAAAACGACATTTTAAAACTTTGAGAAATGAATTAAATCTGTATAATTTGATGTTCTTTATTTTTCCTCTTACTGCACTAAAATTTTCCACTATCTTTTTTTATAGCCAGTGTTTCTAGTGTTTTCAAAGAAAGCCTTTAGTTTTTATTTACTTAATAAAAACTCAATAGGCAAGATAAGCATTAAGTTCATTCCTGAAGGAAATGAGTTTGGCAAGAAAAAAGAACAATGTTCTTAGGACAGAACTAATTATCAAAACAGGACAGGGAAAGTATGGGTAGAATAAAGCTAGATAAATAAAAGTGTTGAAAAAAATAGAGCAATAATTTCTTAGACTCTGTTATGCACTAAGCACTATGTAAGGCACAGTGGAGAATACAAATACAATATAATGGAGGTGGCTGTCAATGAGTTAAAACTCATTGTAAAGACAAACTAATATATACCACTTTTCCATTGTGTACAGATATTTAGTAGTGTCATGATTAATGGATTACATTTAACTTTAATAATTTAAAATTGCATTTAAAGTTAAGTTAGCACTTAACTTTAGTTAGCACTTTGGTGGAAGACTTGAGTGCCCCTTTAGGAACTACTATATCAGAAGGAACCTCCATTGCTAATACTACCACCATCAGTATGACCACACCACCACTTACTTACTGGGTGCCAACAGTTTGCCAGGCAATGTTTTAATTCCTTTACATTCATTAACCCATTTAATTCATTAAACAACCCAACTGTGTTGTGGTATTAACAGTTACTACCTCTGTTTCACAGGTAAGGAACTCAGGTTACTAAAATATTAAAGTAATTCTACCAAGGTTCTGAAAAGAGTCTACTGCCTAAAAGGCAAAGCTGAAGGATGTTAAGTTCCCACAATAGAGAACACTAGATATTTTGAAGTGTCTCTGACAAGATACAGATACTAGATAAAAGAATTAAAAAAGCTTTTTTAAATGCAGTCCTGGACTCCTTAGAAGCTTAGATAAATCCTAACCAGTGAAAAGAAACTTGACTTATCAGTAACAGAGTATATGAGAATAAGGAGTAAATTACCATTCTTCTGGCAGTTGACTTCTTAATAGAAACAATGGGAAAAGAAGATAAAGAAATTGTTATTGTCAAAGTGTTAGGGAAGTGAGAGAAGAGGCTGTAATAGGGAGTGTTGATCCAGAATTGTGTGCCCACAACAACTACCTCTAAAGAATAAGAGTGAAGAAATGTTTCAGATAAACAAAAGCTAAATTTGCTACCAGCAGGCTGTCACTAAAGTAGTTTCTAAAGGATGTACTTTTACTTTTAAAAAGATGTACTTTTAAAAAAGGAAAATTATTCCAAACTAGATATATAGATTGCAAAACTGAAGAGTGAGCACAGAAGCTGGTAAGCAGAGAATATATTTACAGACTTCATCTATTTGGAAAAAAATCTTTTTTTTAAAAGTCAAAGATAGGGGAGCCTGGGTGGCTCAGTCAGTTAAGTGTCCTATTTTGGCTCAGGTCATGATCTCATGGTTTGTAGGTTAGAGACCTATGTCAGGCTCTGTGCTGACAGTTCAGAGTCTGGAGCCTGCTTCAGATTCTGTGTTTCCCTCTCTCTCTCTGGCCCTCCCTGGCTCATGCTTTGTCTCTCTCTCTCTCTCTCTCTCAAAAATAAAACAAACATTAAATAAATAAAATAAAAATCTAAAGATACTCTAGCTACATCCACATTGTTGCAAATAGCAAGATTTCATTATTTACGGCTTAGTAATATTCCATTGTATATATTATATGTGTATATAATATATATATCCTCTTTTTTTAATGCTTATTTTTGAGAGAGAATGTGTGGGGAAGGGCAGAGAGAGAGGGAGACACAGAATCTGAAGCAGGGTCTGTGCTGACAGCAGTGAGCCTGATGTAGGGCTCTAACTCATGAATTGTGAGATCATGACCTGAGCTGAAGTTAGACACTCAACCAACTAAGCCACCTACCCAGGCACCCCTATATGCCACCTCTTCTTTATCCATTCATCAGTCGATGGACATTTGGGCTCTTTCCATACTGATGTTATAATGCTGCTATAAACATTAGGGTATGTATATCCCTTCAAATTAGTATTTTTGTATTCTTTGGGTAAATACATACGAGTGCAATTGCTAGATCATAGGGTAGTTTTATTTTAACTATTTGAGGAAACTCCATACTGTTTTCCAGAGTGGCTGCACCAGTTTGCATTCTCACCAACAGTGTAAGAGGTTTCCCCTTTTCCATATCCTCCTCAACACCTGTTGTTTCTTGTGTTGTTGATTTTAGGCATTCTGACAGGTATAAGATGATATTTCATTATGGACAAATACCATATGATTTCACTCATATGTGGAATTTAAGAAACAAAACAAATGAGAAAAAGGGAAAAATTAAAAAAAGAGAGAGAGGCACACCGAGAAACAGACTCTTAATTATAGAGAATAAACTGATGGTTACCAGAGGGGAGGTGGATTGGGGGATGGGTGAAAAAGGAGATGGGGATTAAGGAGGGCACTTGTGATGAGCACCAAGTGATGTGTGTAAGTGTTGAATCACTAAATTGTACATCTGAAACTAATATTAAACTGTATGTTAACTAACTGGAATTAAAAAAAAACTTTAAGAAATGAAAAAAGGCTAGAGAAGAGAAGCTAAAAACATGCCAAATAGAAAGTATAAAGTAAGATTGTAGACATGAGTTAAATATACATCAGTAACAACAGAATAGTTGTAAATATGCTATTTTTAGCCACTAACAGATCAGTATTATAATGTTAGATGGAAAATAGTCCAATTATACTCATTTACAAGAAATAAACTAGCTATGAGGACATTAAAGCTTGAAAATAGAAAAAAATCTGTATTAGCAATTTTAGTATAAGGAAGTCTTTAAAGGATACATTATTTTAGAAACAAAGTCCTACTTAATAATGGATCAATCAACAAGAAAAATATGTATATTTAAACTTATATGTCCATATCAACATAGTCTTAAAATATAGAAAGTAAAAATTGTTAGATATGATAAAAGAAATTGGCAAAACATTTATTATCCTGGGAAATTTTCAAACCTTATCTTCCATTTTTGTTAAGACAATAGACAATAGATAAAAAGTTGGACAACATATGCAATGTTTGAACAATACAATTATAAAACTCAATTTTATTGGCATATATTGAAGCTTGCACCCAAGAATTAAGAATGTACATTGTTGTCAAGTACACACTGAATATTTATAAAATCAATCTAAATATAGTAGGCCTTAAAGAGAATCTAAAACTTTAAAATATTTTAAAGTATCTAAACATAATGTAATCAAGTTGTAAAATAACAACAAAATGATAAATCTAAAAGCCTTTTATGTTAGAAAATATTAAGACCTATGTTCAAATATTTCTAAGATCAAAGAAAAAATCATAACAGAAAGTAAATATATGTGGAAATGAACATGACATAACTTTAGAGGATGAAGTGTACCAGTATGATAGTTTTGAGAGAATTTAGTTTTGAATACTTATATTAAAAGAAAAGGAAGTTTATAAAATATGAAGTAAGCATCTAATTGAAGAAATTAGAAGTGAATAAAGAATCAGCCCAAAGGAACTAAAGACAAAAAGGTAATAAAAATAAGAAAAGCATTCAAAAGATAAAACATTCAAAAACTAAAATTTGATTCTTAAAAATACTAAAAAGCAGACAAATGTATGAAGATTGATTGAAAAACTAGGAGAGAAGTCACTAGTAAGCAATATTAGAAGCTTAAAAAAGGACATAAATACAGATATAACAGATACTAAATATGGAGGCTAAGAATAACTTCACATTAATACAAGTATTAAACTGGACAAATTCTAGAGGCCAAGACTTACCAGTGTTTCTCCTTATTCTAATCAATATCTTCAAGGAGTGGAATGCTTTATTTACTAGAGAAATTAAATTCATGTTTAAATTCATGTTTTCAAAACCAGATATCTGAATTATATACGCATGGAATTATGGATTTAAATTAAGTTTTTAGCATTGTACAATTCATTGTTTTTGAGATATGGTTTTCCCTGGATCATGGAACCTTATTAGAGGTCCTAATTGTTCCATTTGATCTACTAGACTATGGGTATAAAGATCTCCCAAAAGTATAAGGGGCTGGAAAAGTAGAAAGCTCTCCTCTTGAAAATTTTAAAAGCAGACACCTTGGCTTTCTGTCCAATTTTCTTTTCCCAAATCCTATAAGAATATAAAAGAGAAGTGGGGGAAATATTGGAATAAGCTTCTTCCAATTCGTTGGGAAAGATGAAACAAAAACATAGTTGTGACTCATCCACTTATATAAAAAATTATTTTTAGAAAAATCATAGCCAAAATTAGAAAATAAGTTGTTGGAATTAAGCCCCATGGTATCTTCTTGGAAATATCTCCCAACTTGACCAAAGACGACCAAATAAAAATAATATATACATTTTAAGTTTGCCACATTTAGGCTCTGGAGTTAGACAAAATGATTTCTATAAGCCTTGCTTTATCACTGATTGTTTAAATGTTTCTTTAATAAAGTACGGTTTGTAGCAGGATTCTCACACAGAGTCATAGCAGAGAGGTTTTTCTTTCTAGGAAGGAAATTATTTATGTTGGCATGGCTCATTTGGGTTCATACCCAAAGAACTGAGCCCTGAACACTACATGGCATAGTTTTTTAATCCAAATTTTATTTCTTTTTCTCCCATATATGATAACACAAAAATATACATTCTGATTAAGTGGTCTTATGTTACAGGGTCATGAGGGATGTTGTCACAGATGCATATAGCCAGGTTGCCTTGAGGTCTCTTTTTCTCTATTCCTTAGAGAGGGGACCCTACCACAGGTTAATAATAGTACTTTCTTTGGAGATTGATAAATAATATTCTAAAGTACTTTTCATGGTGTTTGGTATATAGCAAACACTCAACATATTTTAGTTATATATATAAATATATTGTAAAGAAAATATTTTGTATTTACCTACATGAAGCATGTTTTAATATAATTTTAATTTTTTCTAAATAGGGCAAATGTGCCAATTTTCCTCTACTTTGATATTATGATCTTTCTCTTTGCTGCTCCATGTTCCCTTTTGTGTTTAATGATGGGATAGCAGTACTTAGTGGCAATTATTTTTTATTCTAATATTCTTATCTAACTAATGTAAATATTGAGGTAAGAGAAGAAATAAGAAAAAAGAAGGGCCATTATCAGTAATATGATGCTTTAGAAGTTGTGTAAGGACTGAGTTTCAAAATGTAAAAATGACTGAAAGCACCAAGGACTGCTAGGAAAGGCTGGTGAATAAAACATTAGAAAAGAGTAACTGTACCTATAGATTTCTCTAAAATTACGCTCAGAATTTCAATCATATAAAAGCACTAGTTAATTCTATCTCTTTCAATTGATAAATATGATGGCATAAAAGTTGGAGAAAAACAAACCCAGCATTTTGCACCTAAATTTTTATAGAAGGCTTTTGTGTAGATCCATTAGAATTTGAGAAAAACCACTATGCATAGTTCGCATTTCCCAATTGAGCAACTCCTTCAATGAAGCTACCAGTGGCTTATTAGTTGGATTAATTAGAACATCTGTTGCCCCTTCATTTTACCAGATGTTAAAGGTTCTCCATGGGCTTGATGGATCATGTGCATAATTAAGCAGTAAAAGATATATTATTAAATAATTATAACTTTTCTATATTATTTAGTGTAAACAGATACTCTGTCATTATATAGGGTTGCTTCTTTAGTTATTCACTGAAAAAAACCCATAATTTTATATATAGGTATATCTATGTTCCATGGAGTTTAGTTAGCTCTTAAATTATATAACAATTAAATTGCATTTAAGATTAAAAAAATCAATTTAACTTACAGTTCACCTATGTGTGGTGCTTTAGATGACTTTTTCCCATACTCAACTCATTGCTAACACTTAAAAAATTTGTTTTGGAGCACTTGGATGGCTCAGTTTGTTAAGCGTCTGACTCTTCATTTCAGCTCAGGTTATGAACTCATGGTTTGATTTGTGGGGTTGAGCCCTGAGCAGGGCTCTGCGCTGACAGCATGGAGCCTGCTTGGGATCTCTCTCTCCCTCTCTCTCTGCTTCCTACCCATGTGCATGCATGTACACATACTCTCTCCCAAAATAAATGCATAAACTTTAAAAAAATAATTTGTTTCAATAAACAATGTACTAATACATTGTTTAAAATTCTAACATGTGATACTCTTTGTGAGGAAATGACCAAAATTAGTAAAACATGATCAGTGAGCTCAAAAAGCATTTAACAGGATAAAGTCAAGACAAATTCCAGGATTCAAAGCAAAATTGTTGGAGCATTCTTTGATTCTCCAGAGTTTCAATATGTATAAGCTAGGTCCAAAAACGTGAACATGAAAATGGGAGTAGTAGCAGAAGTTGATTACATTTTCTTTTATTATGATCACAGTGCAGTCAAAAGCAGGACATACATATTTACATCCTTAGAGTGATCCCATTGTATTTCCAAAGCTGCAGAGCTTACCTGTAATCCGTCTTGGTAATTTGGACTAAATGGGCTTCACTGCAATGGATTCCAACCTTATCACTAAACAGTGATTATCCTCTACATCACCAATATTCCTGTTTTTTTTTTTTTTAAGAAATTTCAGTCTGCTGCTTTTTATTAAAATTGAAGTCTGAATTTTCTTTTCAATTTCCATTGTATCTTTTGTCAGTATCATTAGATAAATTCGGTAGTTGTGCCAAACTAACTGATACTCTGGTATTAAATATCCCAATATTAAATAATTTAGCCATTAATCTTAAAATAAATTTTGGTGGCTTTTTGAGTGTTTGAAAATAACTTCCTAAATTGGTCTATTAAATATAAATTGGAGAACTTCATGTTCAACATTCAAGTTATACTTACTAATAAAAAATATTTAATATGTTCCTAGGAGGAAAAGAAAAAGCTTTGGATGCCTTTAAATATTCTTTCCTTCATAAAGCCTGTTTAGACATAGTTTATAAAATGCGACTTAATCTCAAGACAAGGGAAGAATATGGAAGAGATGCTTAGTCTTCCCTGGGTAAGATGATTATAAAATTAAAATGTGTTTGACACTCAGCAAAAAATATCTGAATCCATTGGGATTTGAAGAAGAAAGAAACTAACAAACCAAAGAAAGATATGACCTACCATACTTACTCTGAATATTATAGTACTGTTTTTCTAAGCATGTTAAAAGGCATGGCATCAAAGGAATCAAACTCTTGGATTTAAGGAAACTATGAGAGAAGTTTTAGTTGCCAGGAGTAAGAAAAAAAGTCACTCTTTTATGTCTTTCGACTTACATTTTGAAGTAAGTTCTTCTAAGAATTCCATGTAGATTTCTGACTCTGATAACACTTTTCAGTAACGTATATCCAAGGTATTTCCCTTTACATGTTATATATCTATAAAATGTATGGGATCTTATGAAGTTCTGTAAGAATTCTGTAAGATTTCCCAAGTTATAGTTTGTAATCAAATGTGGCTGTTTTAAAACGTGTCCATAGTTTCTTTGATATTTCTCTCCTCAATAGGTGAAGCTTAACATATCTCTCTGAACATGGGCTCCACTTAGTAGCTCATGTCTAGAGGACGGAATACAGCAGAAGTTAGAGACTGTCACTGTTGATCTTACATCTTAAAAAGATGGTGATCTCTGTCATGTGTTCTCTTGTTCTCTCTGTCTCAAGTCACTTGTTCCAGGGAAACCAGTTGCCACGTTCTGAGGTAGTTTAGTGGTTGGGGGGCATGGGTGCTGGCTACCATGTTGTGAGGACATTCCAGCAGCCAAAGAAAAAGCCACATGGTAAACTTGATAGAACCACATGAATGAAATCAGAAGCAGACTTTTCGAAATTTTCTAACACTTATGTAAATCAGCTTGGAAGTAAATCTTCAGTCCAACCATGAGCTTGACCACAACCTGAAGAGAAACTAAACTGGAATCACCCAGCTAAACCACTCTTAGATTTCTAACCCATAGAAACTGAAATAAGAAATATTTGCTGTTTTAAGCCACTAAGTTTGCTGTTTTTATACAATAGTAATTAATATATTGAAAAATGAAAATAATAAATGTAATATAACATTTTGTTTCACAGATTTATGAGGGTTTTTAAAAAATATTCATTTATTTATTTTGAGAGACAGTCCATGAACAAGCGGCGGAAAGGTAGAGAGACAGGGAGAGAATCCCAAGCAGGCTCCACACTGTCAGCACAGAGCCCAGTGCAGGGCTTGATCTCATGAACCATGAGATCATGACCTGAGCCAAAATCAAGGGTCAGACGTTTAACCGACTGAGCCATCCAGATATCCCACAAATATATATGAGTTTCTTTTAAATATAGCTCATAATTAATATACTTTAATAATAGCTATTTCTTACTTTGTTATACTTTATTGACTTGGAAATTTTTATGGTTAGCTGATATTAACTTGATAGCCAGTATTTAATTAGTATTGACAACAAATACCTTTTTCTTCATTAACATTTGTACAAGGTTAATCCTTACATATAGTGGTGACCCCTGAATTATAGGCAATGACTTCCAAACTAGCTAAACTTAGAGGATATACAGAATATATATATATTCTATAATCTTATTTTTTATTCAAATATTATCATATTTGTGAAATGTTTGATAACTGTCAAAGGAAACTGAATATTAAAAGAGTGGTATACTTAAGTTCAAATTTCCTGTCAAGTGTGATTTGATATAGATCTGCATTATGAGCCAGGAGGATATAATTTTAATCAAATTTATTTTATTATTATTTTTTAAATTTTTTAACATTCATTTTTGAGAGACAGAGAGAGACAGAGCATGAGTGGGGGAGAGGCAGAGGGAGAGATGGAGATACAGAATCCAAAGCAGGTTCCAGGCTCTGAGCTGTAAACACAGAGCCCAACACAGGGCTCAAACCCACAGACCGCAAGATCATGACCTGAGCCAAAGTCAGATGTTTAACGGAGTAAGCCACCCAGGCACCGCTAACCAAATTTAAGTATTTTCTTTACACAAGAGTCACTGGATAAATACCTTAGGGAACTTTTATTGTAAAGCAAAAAGCCCTACAACTTATAGAAATGAGCAGTCCACAGTCCCCTGAATGAACAAACACACCAAATTAGTCAAAGATAACTCAGTACAAATTTAAAAGCATATATTTTGGACAGTGAATTAAAGGGGTTATGTAGTTATTAAATATGTAAATAGGAAGGACATTAAGGGCTTTTCAAACTCCCCTTTAATGGTAAAAGACCACAGGGAGATGTAGAGTCTTAATTAAATATGAAGTCAATAATCAAGTTAAAAATAATGCATTTAACCAAAAAGCATCAATTGCTTTCATTTAACAAGATATGGATTCTAGTTAATACCATCTCTCAAACTATTCATCAGGCTATATTATGAATGTTCTTTTTTTCTTTTTTTTTTTTTTTACTTATTAGGTGACATTAATTAGGGCACAAGATAGTGCCTGGCACAGAGCAGATAGTCATATTTGCAGTTTATCCCATCTACATGATTGGCATGTATCTTTTAGAGAATTCTTCACATATTTAATAATATAAAAGTTATAGTCTGTTATGTGTTTGATAGTTTCATTTCTATCTTTCTCTTCTCCCAAAACTGTGGCAACATTTAGGACAGGAATTTTGTCTTATACTTCATTTTTTTACCTCTCCTCACTGTTTGGTATATTGCTGATACAATGGAAGACATTGATTGAATGCCTGGTTGACAGTATGTTTGATTGGAATCAACCTGACTTTAAAGAATTGTTAGAAGAGGTTGTGCTCCTCTGATTGGACTTGTTGAAGTTTTGAAGGAGAAAATCGAACTTTTATTATTAAAGTATCTATGGAACATTTTTCTTCATTTCTCTTCATGTTATTAGAGTAAATTAAAAATAGCAGTGGCGACCAGTCATATAAAATAATGCATTATCCCAAAGGACTTAAAATATGTGTTCAAAGTCTTGGTATTGATAAGAATGTAGCTTTCATTAGTGCGTTACTCAAGAGAATAAAAGATCCCAGGATTATATCTCTAAAAATATTTTAAGTGACAGAGAGTGGCCAAGGTTAAGCATTTCTCTCTGTAGATACATTCCAATCTTGGAAACATTTCCAGGGGGAAGACATAAAATAACCTTACTCTGATCAAACATACCCAGATAATTTTATTTAGCACTGTGTAGTAAAATATTAAAATATAGATTACTAGCAGCTTGGAGGATACTGAGAGGAGAGTGATTAGGAACGGAAAGGGCTTATTTTGTGTAATTGGATATCATTAAATGAATTTCAGATGTTAGTCTGAAGAAAAGAAATTTTAAGTTAAAAAAGAAAAAGCACCTTCAAGTATTTCATATACTATCATTAGTAATAGAAATTACACTAGTATGTGTGACACCAGAAGGCACAAAAAGAAGTTTCTAAGAAATAGAATTCAATGTAATATAAGGAATAACTTTTAAGTAATTAGCATTGCCCTATAACATGATTTGGGAGACCAGTAGTTGACACTGAACTTTAGTGACATATTAGCCTAGATAACATATCTGGTGCCTTCAAACTCTTTGATTCCATAACTTCACAATTTACCCATCTACAAAAGCATCTCTCTTATGTCCTCTCTCTCTCTCTCCTCTCTCTCTCTCTCTCGCTTTCTCTCTCACATCTATATATCTATATAACTGCATTCATTTTTTAAAAATTGTCATTGTAGGTTCTTGCAGGAGTAGAGACAAATATGGGGTCAACCTATTATACTTATAAGACATTCCCTACTAATTCCTTCTGAGAAAATCAATCATAATTGGTTGTAATACATCAGACTTCTCCATTATACAAGTATTATGTTCAAGAAAAGACGAATGCATTCTTCCTAATGTAAGTTCTATATTATCTTTCTCAAAACCATCCACAAGTACTTTTTTATATACAGAAACAGCTTATTTAAAATCATAGGTCCAAAATTACAAGTATCATTTCTGAATATATTTCTCCAGGTACTCTATACTCCAATATAATATATTGTATATCTTAGTATACTATATAGCTTAGTATATCTTACTATATCTTACTGTATAGCTTATTATATCTCTAAATGGATATCTGATTACTTTCTCAGTGAATTTATAGGTTTTTTCATCTTTCCACTTAAAATCACCTTCTTTTCCCCTATTAAAAAAAGAAAAAATGGTAAAAAGATTTATTTTAATTTGACCCTCAAATATTACCTAATTTATTAAAACTTTCAGTTTCTCCATACACACTTGCAACCTTGAAACTGTAAAGATTTTGTTCTTACTAGCTTGTGTAATTTTTCAAGAATCTGTGTCACTTTTTTAAAAAACTCAGACATGATTGACATATAAAATTATATTACTTTCTGGTGTACAGTGTAGTGATTCAGTATTTGTATATACTGTGAAATGATCTCCATAAAAGTCTAGATAACATTTATTACTATACATAGTTACAAATTTTTTTTCTGGGGAACTTTTGAGATCTATTATCTTAGCAACTTTCATATATGCAATATTGTATTGTTAACTATAGTCACCATGCTGTACATTACATCTCCAAAATTTATTTATCCAGTAACTGCAAGTTTGTACTTTTTGATCCCCTTCATTCATTTCACCTGCTACCTACCCACACACTCCCCCTCTGGCGACCTTCAATCTACACTCTGTATCTAAAAACTTGTTTTGATTGTTTGTTTGTTTAAAGATTCTACATATAAGTAAGATAATACAGGATTTGTCTTTTTTTTACCCTTTATTTTTATTTTTTATTGTTTATTGTCAAGTTGGTTTCCATATAACACCCAGTGTTCATCCCACAAGTGCCCTCCTTCATGCTCATCACCCCTTTTCCACTCTCCCCCACCCCCATCAACCCTCAGTTTGTTCTCAGTATTTAAGAGTCTCTTATGGTTTGCCTCCCTCCCTGTCCTTAACTATTTTCCCCCTTCCCCTCCCCCATGGTCCTCTGTTAAGTTTCTCCTGGTACACTTATGAGTGAAAACATATGGTGTCTGTCCTTCTCTGCCTGACTTATTTCACTTAGCATGACACCCTCGAGTTCCATCCACTTTGCTACAAATGGCCAGATTTCATTCTTTCTCATTGTCATGTAGTATTCTATTGTATATATAAACCACATCTTCTTGATCCACTCATCAGTTGTGGGCATTTAGGCTCTTTCCATGATTTGGCTATTGTTGAAAGTGCTGCTATGAACATTGGGGTACAGGTGCCCCTATGCATCAGGACTCCTGTATCCCTTGGGTAAATTCCTAGTAGTGCTATTGCTGGGTCATAGGGGAGTCAATTTTTTGAGGAACCTCCCCACAGTTTTCCAAAGCAGATGTACCAGTTTACATTCCCACCAACAGTATAGGAGGGTGCCCATTTCTCCACATCCTTGCCAGCATCTATAGTCTCCTGATTTGTTCATTTTAGCCACTCTGACCAGCGTGAGGTGGTATCTCAGTGTGGTTTTGATTTGTATTTCCCTGATGATGAGTGATGCTGAGCATCGTTTCATGTGTTTGTTGGCCATCTGGATGTCCTCTTTGGAGAAGTGTCTATTCATGTCTTCTTCCCATTTCTTCAGTGGATTATTTGTTTTTCAGGGGTTGGAGTTTGGTGAGTTCCCTAAACATTTTGGATACTAGCCCTTTATCCGATATGTCATTTGCAACTATCTTTTCCCATTCCATCAGTTGCCTATTAGTTTTCTTGATTGTTTCCTTTGCAGTGCAGAAGCTTTTTATCTTGATGAGGTCCCAATAGTTTATTTTTGCTCTTTATTCCCTTGCTTTTGGAGATGTGTCGAGTAGGAAATTGCTGCAGTTGAGGTCAAGGAGGTTTTTTCCTGCTTTCTCCTCTAGGGTTTTGATGGTTTCCTGTCTCACATTCAGGTCCTTCCTCCATTTTGAGTTTATTTTTGTGTATGGTGTCAGAAAGTGGTCTAGTTTCATTCTTTTGCAGGTTGCTGTCCAGTTCTCCCAGCACCATCAGTTAAAGAGGCTGTCTTTTTTCCATTGGATACTCTTCCCTGCTTTGTCAAAGGTTAATTGGCCATACATTTGTGGGTCCAATTCTGGGCTCTCTAATCTATTCCATTGGTCTATGTGTCTGTTTTTGTGCCAATACCGTACTGTCTTGATGATGACAGCTTTGTAGTAGAGGCTAAAGTCTGGGATTGTGATGCCTCCATTTTGGTTTTCTTCTTCAATATTACTTTGGCTATTCGGGGTCTTTTGTGGTTCCATACAAATTTTAGGATTGTTTGTTCTAGCTTTAAGAAGAATGCTGGTGCAATTTTTATTGAGATTGCATTGAATATGTAGATTGCTTTTGGTAGTATTGACATTTTATCAATAATCTTCCAATCCATGAGCATGGAATGTTTTTCCATTTCTTTGTATCTTCTTCAATATCCTTCATAAGTTTTCTATAGTTTTCATCATACAGATCTTTTACATCTTTGGTTAGATTTATTCCTAGGTATTTTATGGGTTTTGGTGAAATTATGAATGGGATCAGCTTCTTAATTTCTCTTTCTGTTGCTTCATTATTGGTGTATAAAAATGCAACCGATTTTTGTACGTTGATTTTGTACCCTGTGACTTTGCTGAATTCATGGATCAGATCTAGTAGGCTTCTGGGGGAGTCGGTCAGGTTTTCCATGTAGAGTATCATGTCATCTGCGAAAAGTGAAAGTTTGACTTTATCTTTGCCAATTCTGATGCCTTTTATTTCCTTTTGTTGTCTGATTGCTTATGCCAGGACTTCCAGCACTACGTTAAACAACAGTGGTGAGAGTGGACATCCCTGTCGTGTTCCTGATCTCAGGGGGAAAGCTCTCAGTTTTTCCCCATTGAGGATGATATTAGCTGTGGGCTTTTCATAAATAGCTTTTATGATGTTTAAGTAAGTTCCTTCTATCCTGACTTTCTCGAGGGTTTTTATGAAGAAAGGATATTGTATTTTGTCAAATGCTTTTTCTGCATCTATCGACAGGATCCTATGGTTTTTAACTTTTCTTTTGGTAATGTGATGTATCACAGTAACTGATTTGTGAATATTGAACCAGCCCCATAACCCAGGAATGAATCCCACCTGATTTTAGTGGATAATTCTTTTTACATGCTCTTGAATTTGATTTGCTAGTATCTTGTTGAGGATTTTTGCATCCATATTCATCAGGGCTATAGACCTGTAGGTCTCTCTCTCTCTCTCTTTTTTTTTTTTTTTTTTTTTTTGTTGGGTCTCTGGTTTGGGAATCAAAGTGATGCTGGCTTCATAGACTGAGTCTGGAAGTTTTCCTTCCATTTATATTTTTTTGGAATAGCTTGAAAAGAATGGGTATTAACTCTGATTTAAAAGTCTGGTAGAATATCCCAGGGAAGCCATCTGGCGCAGGGGTCTTGTTGTGAGATTTTTGATGACTAATTCAATTTCTTCTCTAGTTATGGGTCTGTTCTTACTTTCTGTGTCTTCCCATTTGAATTTTGGTAGTGTGGATGTTTAGGAATTTGTCCATTTCTTCTAGTCTGTCCAGTTTGTTGGCATATAATTTTCCATAGTATTCCCTGATAATTGGTTGTATTTCTGAGGGATTGGTTGTAATAAATCCATTTTAATTTGTGATTTTGTCTATTTGCGTGCTCTCTCTTTTCTTTTTCTAGCCTGGCTGGAGGTTTATCAATTTTGTTTATTTTTTTAAAAAAACAACTCGTGGTTTCATTGATCTGTTCAACTGTTCTTTTGGATTCTATATTGTTTATTTCTGCCCTGATCTTTATTATTTCTCTGCTTCTGCTGGGTTTGGGGGTGCTCTTGCTGCTTTGCTTCTAGTTCTGTTAGGTGCGCTGTTAGATTTTGTATTTACGCTTTTTCTAGTTTCTTGAAATAGTCCTGGATTGCAATGTATTTTCCTCTTGGGACTGCCTTGGCTGCATCCCAAAGAGTTTGGATTGTTGTATTTTCATTTTCACTTGTTTCCATATATTTTTAATTTCTTCTCTAATTGCCTAATTGGCCCATTCCTTCTTTAGTAGGGTGGTCTTTAACCTCCATGTTTTTGGAGGTTTTCCAGACTTTTTACTATGGTTGATTTCAAGTTTCATAGCATTGTGATCTGAACGTGTGCATGGTATGATCTCAATTCTTTTATATATATTGAGGGCTGCTTTATGACCCAGTATGTGATCTATCTTGGAGAATGTACCATGTGCACTAGAGAAGAAAGGGAATTCCATAGCTTCAGGATATAGAGTTCTAAATATATCTGTCAAATCCATCTGATCTGATGTGTCATTCAGGTCCCTTGTTTATTTAGTGATTTTCTGTCTCGTTGATTTGTTCATTGCTTTCAGTGGAGTATTAAAGTCCCCTGCAATTAGCACATTCTTATCAATAAGATTGTTTCTATTTGTGATTAACTGTTTTATGTACTTGGGTGCTCCCAAATTCGGTGCATAGACATTTATAAATGTTAGCTCTTCCTGATGGATAGACCCTGTAATTAGTATATAATGTCTTTCTTCACCTCTTGTTACTGCCTTTACTTTAAAGTCCAGTTTGTCCAATATAAGATTGGCTACTCCAGTTTAATTTTGATTTCCAGTAGCATGGTAGATATTTCTCCATCCCCTCATTTTCAATCTGAAGGTGTCCTCAGTTCTAAAATGAGTCTCGTGTAGACAGTAAATAGATGGATATTGTTTTTTTAATCCATTCTGATATCCTATGTTGTTTGATTGGAGCATTTATTCCATTTATATTCAGTGTTACTATTGGAAAATATGGGTTTAGAGTCATTGTGTTCTCTGTAGGATTCATGCTTGTAGTGGTGTCTCTGGTACTTTGTGTTCCTTGCAATATTTCCCTCATAGAGTCCCCCTTAGGATTTCTTGTAGGGCTGGTTTAGTGGTGATGAATTCCTTCAATTTTTGTTTATTTGGGAAAACCTTTATCTCTCCTCTTATTCTGAATGACAGGCTTGCTGGATAGAGGATTCTTGGCTGCATATTTTTTCTGTTCATCACATTGAAGATATCCTGCCATTCCTTTCTCGACTGCCAAGTTTCAGTAGATAGGTCTGTAACCACTCTGATAGGTTTCCCTTTGTATGTTAAGGCCCTTTTATCCCTAGCTGCTTTCAGAATTCTCTCCTTATCCTTATATTTTGCCAGTTTCACTATGATATGTTGTGCCGAAGTTTGATTCAAGTTACGTCTGAGGGGAGTTCTCTGTGCCTCTTGGATTTCAATGTCTATATCATTCCCCAGATTGGGGAAGTTCTCAACTATAATTTGTTCAAGTACCCATTGAGGCCCTTTCTCTCACTTCTTCTTCTGGAATTCCTATAATACGGCTATTGTTCCATTTGATTGCATCACTCAGTTCTTGAATTTTCCTTTCACGCTCCTGAATCAATTTATCTTTTTCTTGGCTTCCTCTTTTTCTATAATTGTGTCTTCTCATTCACCTATTCTCCTCTCTGCCTCTTTAATCCATGCAGTGGCCACCTCCATTTTATTATGCATCTCATTTATAGCATTTTTTAATTCATCATAACTATTTTTAAGGTCCATAGTCTTTGTAGCCATAGCGTCTCTGGTGTCTTCCATGCCTTTTTCAAGTCCAGTGATTAATTTTATGAGTATTGTTCTAAATTCTTGGTCAGTTATGTTGCTTATATCTGTTTTGGCCAATTCTTGAGCTGTCACTTCTTTCTGGAATTTCTTTTGAGGAGAGTCTTCCACTTCATCATTTTGGCTAGTTTTCTATATCTTGTATGTTTTAAAAGCTTGTTATGTGCTCTGTACCTGAGAGTACTGTTATATTAGAAACTCATAGACTGTCTAGGGCCTGTCCATTCAGGAAGTGTTCTTTTAATGGTGCCCCTTGGTCTCTCTGGTTGTGACTTTGGTTATTTTATTTCCCTACTTGAAGTGAAATTTGGAACTTTCTGCCATGTGTATTTTGGTTTGTTTTCTGGGGTAGCCCTGGAAAGGAAAACAGATAGACAAACAGGGAACAAAAATATGCAAATGCACAAATGCAACAAACAGGCAAACTGAAAAAAACAAAAACAAAACAACAAAAGAAAAAGGACAGTCTAAAAGCATAAAATCAGAAATCCCAGCTACAAATAAAGAGCAGGGTGGAGACAGTGCTGATGAAGGAGCATATACAAAGGGAGAAATGACAGGGGTGGGGAGAAAGAGAAATTGAACATTGACCAGGCAGAGAGACTAAAAGGCTTAATTCAGAGAGAAAAAGGAGAATATGGCAGGAGGTGAGGAGAAAAAAAAAAAAACAAAGATAATGTTACCCAGAAAAACAATATAATCTGATTATTTCAGAGAGAGAGAAGGAAGGTAACGACGGAGGTGTAGAACATGCATCAAGGGAATGGATTAAATATGCCTGTAACCAGAATACCCAGTCCAGAGGAGGGGAAAGAGAAGAATGAGATAAGGGAGAATATATATGAATAGCAAGAATTGATCTAGAGTTAATCACAGCAATGCATCAATACTGGTTTGGGGGAGGGGCTGTTTGTTTCCTATCATCTATCCGGGCTTGGGTAAAAAGAAAGCTGCTAAACAACGCAGATGGGCATGGTTTGGTGTAGGCGGGTCTCGCCTCCATTGTGGGTCCCTCGGAGGCTCCCTGAGGCCCTGCCTTCCTGTTTGTGGGGAGGAAAATGGCAACTGCCCAGTCCCTTCTTGAGCCAGACATTGCAGATCACTCTTTTGGGTCCTATCTCACTGTGCCTCAGGCACAGCCAAGGTGGGCCATGCTCTATGTCCCACAACCAGCCTCGTTTCCAGATCTTACTCCATGTGCATTAATGATACCCCCCGAAATATAATCCTGCAAGCCGAGGCACTTCTTAGCAGGGGATCGAGTGGGGGACTGGTTCCTCCTGATGCCGACTGTGTCCCTTGTGTATCATCTATCCTGGAGGGATAGCTCCGCAGTTAGATATAGGATCTCTCTCTGAAAGCCCTGTGGTTAGAAATGGGGTGATAGGATCCCTCTCCATCCTGGGCTGAGGTGTTTCTCCAGGGACAGTTCCAGGATTCCCCAGCCGCTCTTTCTCTTCCCTTTGTCTCTCCACAGAAGGGGCTCTCTCCCCTCCGTGCCTCCATGTCCTGGGCCGTTTTTATCTTCCCCAGTTGGCAATCACACACCTATGAGGCTATCTTCTTAGTGGACTCCATCTCTTTTCCTCACAGTCTCTTGCAGTTCAGAGTCCTTTGGCTTCAGCCCTTCTTTGTTTGAGAGATGAAGGCGGGAAGTACAGAACACCCTATTTCTCCGCCATCTTGCCTTCTCTCCCCTGTACCCCTTTCCAGTATTCGTCTTTCTATGTCTGATTTATTTCACCTACTATAATGCCCTGTAGGTCCACACATGTTGTCACCAATGGCAAGATTTCATTCTTTTTTAATGGCTGGATAACGTTCTTATATATATAAGTATGTTACATGTATATGTGTGTGTGTATACACACACACACACACACACACACACCATATTTGTCTTCACCCATTTATCCATTAATGGACACAGGTTGTCCCATATATAGGCCATATATAGGCTATTGTAAATATGCTACAACAAACCTGGAGATATACATATCATTTTGAGTTAGTGTTTCCTTTTCTCAGATAAATTTCTAGGAGTGAAATTGATGGGTCATATGGTAATTCTATTTTTAACTTTTTGAAGAACTTCCATACTGTTTTCTACAGTGGCTGTACCAATTTACACTCTCACCAACAGTGCACAAGTGTTCCCTTTTCTCTACATTCTTACCAACTTTTGTTATTTCTTGTCTTTTTGATACTAGCTATTCTAACAGATGTGAAGTAATACCTCATTGTAATTTTGATTTGCATTTCCAAGATGATTAGTGATTTTGAGCATCTTTTCATGTGCCTGTTGGCCATTTGTATGTTCTCTTTGAAAAGATGTCCATTCAGGTCCTCTGCCAATTTTTTAATTGGATTATTTGTTTTGTTATTGAATTGTGTGAGTTTTTTACATGTTTTGGATATTAACCCCTTATCAGATATATTATTTAAACATATTTTCTCTTGGGGCTCCTGAGTGCCTCAGTCGGTTAAGTGTTTGACTTTGACTCAGGTCATTATCCCATAGCTCTTGGGTTCAAGCCCCACATCAGGCTTTGTGCTAACAGCTTAGAGCCTGGAGCCTACTTCAGATTCTGTGTCTCCCTCTCTCTGCCCCCTTCCCTGCTCACACTCTGACTCTCTCTCCTTCAAAACTAAATGAACATTAAAAATTTTTTAAATAAAAAATACAATAAATAAAAATATTTTCTCCCATTTAATAGGTTGCTTTTCCATTTTGTTGATGATTTCTCCTTTGCTGTACAGTTTTTTAGTTTGATAGAGTCCCACATGTTGACTTTTGGTTGTTGGTTTGGCTTGTACCACCAAATCTCCTCACTTCTTCCAAATAGTCATCAAGACCAATCTCAAGATTATCACCTCTGTTTTCTTCTAGGAGTTTTAAGGTTTCAGAGCTTACATTCAAGTTTTTTATTAATTTAGAGTTAATTTTTGCATAAGGTATAAAATGATGGTACATTTTCTTATTTGCATATGGCTTCCTGTGTTACTTTTTATAATCTACGCTATGTCTCAAAATTATATGATAATCCTATACCCAAATAATTCATTGTTGGGAATTTTTTTATTTTTTTAATGTTTATTTATTTTAAGAGAGAAAGACAGAGTGCGAGCAAGGAAGGGGCAGAGAGAGAGAGGGAGACACAGAATCTGAAGCAGGTTCCAGGCTCTGAGCTGTCAGCACAGAGCCGGACATGGGGCTCAAACTCATGAACTGCGAGATCATGACATGAGCCAAAGTCAGACACTTAACCGACTGAGCCACACAGGTGCCCCCATTGTTGGGAATTTTATATTTTTAGCATAACTCTGATCAGAGTCAGAGTTAAGTGGTTATTTGTTGAATTGGATTAAAATGGTAAAAATCCACATATAAAATATAATTTTTGAAAGTCAAAGAATTTTTACTTTGTCAAATAGATTGTTAATCCATGTCCCTTATAATGAACTATTTGATTCAGGAGAGTTTTTAAACCTTATTAGTCAATAAAAATGATTACTCTTTCCTTAGGATATTTGCATAGATTACCCTTCTTTCCCAGTAAGAACTCAATAGCTATTAAACTAAAAATAATATCACTGTGTACCTACCAATCATTATGGTTTCAAATCAATTACAAAAAATAGCTTAAAATAAATCCCATCCTTGGATGTTTTAGGCCAAATCCAAATTAATTTGCTCTATGTGTATAAGGATTATTGGAGATTGTTTGTATTGAAAAATCCAAAAGAGAACTGGAGAGACAAGATACTTTGAAAAAGAGTAAAAGCAACAAAGAAAATGTTATGACGAGTGTTTTCCTTAAACGATACGTAAATATATTTATAAAATGGAGATTAAGTTAATATTGAAAAGAATAATGTTTACAGTTTTTGTTTTTTAACTGAAAAATAGTTGATATGTTAGTTTGATGTGTACAACATAGTGACTTGATAATTATATACTTTACAAAATGCTCGCCATGATAATAATCTGTTACCATAAAAGATTATTACAGTATTATTTACTCTACGTGCAATGCTGTATCTATCATCCCTTGACTTATTTATTTTATAAGTGGAAGTTTATTGGTCTTATACCTTCACTTATTTTTCTTATTCCTTCACCCTTTCTCCTCTAGCAACAACCAATTTTTTTTCTGTATTTATATGTTTCTTTTTTTTTTTTTTTGTTCACTTTCTTGGAGGATTCTACATATAAGTGAAATCATATGGTATTTGTCTTTCTCTGACTCACTTCCCTTAGCATAATGCCCACTAGGTCCATCCGTGCTGTTGTGAATAACAAGATTTCATTCCTTTTTATGGCTGAGTACATTCCATTGTGACATACAACATTTTCTATATTCATCTATCAGTGGACTTCTACATTTCTTCCATATCTTGTCTATTGTATATAAGGCTGCAGTAACATGGGGCTTCATTTATCTTTTCAAATTGGTGTTTTCATTTTCTTCAGGTAAATGCCCAGGAGTGAAATTACTGGGTCATATGGATTTCTATTTTTCATTTTTTGAGGGAACTCCACATTGCTTTCTATAATGGCTGTACCAATTTATAATCCCACTAACAGAATATGAGGGTTCCCTTTCTTCCATATTCTCACCAATTGTTATTATTCCTGTCTTTTTGATAGTAGCCATTGTGGTTGGCAGGAAATGATCTCTTATTGTGGTTTTTATTTGCATTTCCCTGATGATTATTGATGTTGAACATCTTTTCATATGTCGGTTGACTGCTTTGGAAAAATTCTATTTTATGTCTTCTTTGGAAAAATTCTATTCAGGTCCTCTGTGCATTTTTTAATGAGAATGTTTTTGAGTGTTGAGCTTTGTAAATTTTTTAATATATTTTTGATATTAACCCATCTCAAATATATCATTTGCAAATATCTTCTCCCTTTTGGTGGTGATTTTATTCACTGGGCAAATATTCTTTTAGTTTAATGTAGTTCCAGTTGTTTAATTTCTTTTCTTTTTTCTTTTCTTTTTTTCCCTTTGGAGGCATATCCAGAAAATATTGCTAAGGCTGATGTCTAAGAGATGCTATATGTTTTCTTTTAAGAATTTTATGGTTTCGGGCCTTATTTTAGGTCTTTAATCCATTTTGAGTTCATTTTTGTTTATAGTATAAGAAACTAGTCCACTTTTATTCTTTTGCAGGTAGCTGTCCACTTTACCCAACACCATTTATTGAAAAGACTCTTTTCCATATCATATATTTTTGTCTCCTTTGTTGTATAGTAATAGACTATATAAATGTAAGTTTATTTCTGGGCTCTTTGTTCTGTTCCATTGACCTATGTATAGATTTTCACCATTAAGTAGACGTTAGCTGTGGGGTTGTCATATATGGCCTTTATTAGGAGGTATGTTCCCACTATACATACTTTGCTCAGAGTTTTTATCATGAATAGATGTTGAATTTTGTCAAATGCTTTTCTACCTCTATTGGGTTATGATTTTTATCCTTCATTTTATTAATGTGGTATATTATTTTGATTTATGAATGTTGAATCATCCTTGCATCTCTGGAATAAATCTCACTTGATTGTCATGAATGATCCTTTCAGTGTATTTTGTAATTTGGTTAATATGTTGTGGAGGATTTTTGCATCCATGTTCATCAGGGATATTGCTCTATAATTTTCTTTATGGTATCTTTGTTCGGTTTTGGCATCAGGGTAATGTTAGCCTCCTAAATGAAATGGAAGAATTCTTTCCTCTTCTATTTTTTAGGCTAGTTTGAAAAGGATATGTGTTAACTCTTCTTTAAGTATTTGGTCAAATTCACCCATGAAGCTATCTGGTCCTCTTTTGTTTTGCGGAATTTTTTTAAATTACCAGTTCAATTTTGTTACTAGTAATTCATTCAGATATTGTTTTTTCTTTTTTAAAATTTTTTATAGTTTATTTATTTTTGAGAGCACGAGTGGGGGAGGGGCAGAGAGAGAGGGAGAAACAGAATCTAAAACAGGCTCCAGGCTCTGAACTGTCAGCACAGAACCCGATGCGGGGGTTGAACCCACAAACTGAGATCATGACCTGAGCTGAAGTCAGACGCTTAACCAACTGAGCCACCCAGGTACCTCAAGATATTGTTTTTTCTTGATTCAGGCTTGGAATACTGTATGTTTCCAAGAATTTATCCATTTCTTTAAGGTGTCTATTTGTTGGCATATTATTTTTCATAGCAATTCCTTATAATCCATTGAATTCCTGTGGTATTGGTTGTAACCTCTCATTTTTGATTTTATCTTTTTGAATCTTCTCTTTTTATCTAATAAGTCTGGCTAAAGGTTTATCAATTTTATTTATCTTTTCAAAGAGCAAGTTCTCAGTTTCATTGATCTTTTCTATTTTTTATTTTTTTTATTTTGTTTTGTTTTTGTCTGTATTTTATTTACTTCCATTCTTATCTTTATTATTTCCTTTCTTCTATTAACTTTGAGCTTAGTTCTTTTTCTAGTTCCTTTTGGTATAAGGCTAAATTATTTACTTGAGATTTTTCTTGCTTCTTGAGATCAGCCTGTATTGCTATAAATGTCCCTCTTAGAACTGATTTTACTGCATCCCAAAGGTTTTGGACAGTTGTGTTTTCATTTGCCTCCATATATTTTTTTTCCCGCTTTGGCTTTTTTGTTGTTGTTGTTGTTGTTGATTTTAGTTTCCACATGTTTGTGTTTTTTCTATTTCTTATCTTGTAATTTATCTTACAATATCTGGTTTCAAAGTGTGGTACATAAAAGTGCATGTTATGTTTCAGTCATTTAATTGAGACTTGTTTTATGACCTAATATATGACTATCCTTCCAGATTTCTAATTTATTCTTTTATATCCTCTAATCTGCTATTGCTTCCCTTTAATATATATTTCACTTTAGTTATTGCATTCTTCAGTTTTGGATGGTTCTTTTTATATTTTCTATCTCCTTAAATTATCACTGATTTTATCTACTTTTCTCTTAAGTTTAGTGAGTATCTTTATGACCACTACTTGGAACTCTTTATCAGGTAGATTGCTTATCTCCATTGTGCTTTACTCTTTTTCTGGGTTTTGTCTTGTTCTTTCATTTGGATATTTCTCTGTCTCCTCATTTTGTTTCACTCTTTGTGTTTGTTACTATATATTGGGTAGGTCAGCTACAACCCTGGTGTTGAAAGTAGTAGTCTTATGTAGAAGATTTCCTTTGGTGCCCAGTAGTGTGATACCCCTGGTCATGAGAACCAGGCATTTCAGAGGTGGCCCCTATGTGCACTGTGTGTCCTCTATTGTTGTGGCTGAGCTGGAACTGCTACATGACTGATGGGCAGGACCAGTGCTCAGTTTATCTGCCTGGAATGATCAGCCTTGACTACTGCAGACACACTAGTAGACAGGGCTTGCCCCTGGCAAGGTAACTGAAAGGCTCCATTCCAGCTACTGCAGTTGCAGTGCTAGGTGGGTCTATCTCCTACTGTAGCTGAGTGAGAGACCCAGCTGTGGCTACTGCAGGTGGGCTGCTGTGCAGGACCAGCTTCCCACCCCTCCAAGGCAGAACTTGATCTGGGGGTGTACCATGTCTGGCCAGGGTTGCCTGGCAGATGTAGCAGGACAGTAGTCACTCTAGGGGGATGCTAATCCCGACTGAGGCTGCCTGTTGAGTGTGGCCAGGTGGGAGGGGCACTTGCTGGGGGAGATCGGTTCAGTGAGGTGGGTCAATGGTGAAATACTTGGACTGGGCAATCAGTGCTAGGAAGGTAGATGGAAAGTGTAAGGACTGTTTTCTGCAAGTGTCTGGCTAGCTAGATTGAAAGAGGTCTGGAAAAGTGGTGCCCACCAGTACCTCCATCCCCAGAGGAAGCTTCTGCAGATCCCTGCAGATCCATGTCCCACATATTCTAAAAATAGTCCTTCTCCTTCACAGGTGCTTTTCAAACTGCTGCTTCCCCACTGGGTCTTGATCCAAAGGGATATAGCATACTGGCCCTTTAAGAGTAGAGATTCAGTATCCTTTAACCTTCTGGCTCTCCCACAATTAAGTCTTGCCAGTTTTCAAAGGTGTCTGAGCCAAGCCCTACCAGTTTTCAAAGCAAGACTTTATGGGGGATTGTCTTCCTAGTACAGGCTCCCAGGGCCAGAGTGGGATTTGAGGCTTGATGTCCTTCTCAGGAAGTACCCATGTCTGTGATATCTCTCCTACCTGTAGGCTGTTGTCACATTGAGGGTTTGGATCCCTATCACATCTCTTCCCTTCCTACCCTTCTTGGTGTAGGCTTTTTTTTTTTTTTTTTTTAGTGCCATTAGGTATGGAAGATGTGCTCTGCTAGTCTCAGTATCATTTTCGGAGTGAATTGCATTACATGTAGTTGTTGCATCAGTATGTCTATGGAAGAAGGTGAGCTAAGGTCCTGCTATGCTAACATCTTCCTTAAATGTTTATAGTTTTTTTTAATATAATTTATTGTCAAGTTAGTTGTCATACAGCATATTCAGTGTGTTCTTGGCTTCATGAGTAGATTCCAATAATTCATCACTTACCTACAACACCCAGTACTCATCCCAACAAGTGCCCTCCTCAATGCCCATCACCCATTTTCCTTTTCTCCTGCACCCCCCATCAACCCTCATTCTGTTCTCTGTATTTAAGAGTCTCTTATGGTTTGCCTCCCTCTCTATTTGAAATTATTTTTACCCTTTCTCTTCCCTCATGGCCTTCTGTTAAGTTTCTCAAATTCCACATATGAGTTAAAACATATGATACCTGTCTTTCTCTGACTGACTTATTTCACTTAGCACAATACCCTCCAGTTCCATCCATGTTGTTGCAAATGGCAAGATTTCATACTTTATCATTGCCAAGTAATATTCCATTCCATGTATACCACTTCTTTATCCATTCATCAGTTGATGCACATTTGGGCTCTTTCCATTATTTTGCTATTGTTGAGAGCACTGCTATAAACATTGGGGTACTTGTGCTCCTATGAATCAGCACTCCTATATCCTTCGGTTAAATTCCTAGTAGTGCTATTGCTGGGTTGTAGGGTAATTTTATTTTTATTTTTTTGAAGAATCTTCACACAGTTTTCCAGAGTGGTTGTACCAGTTTGCATTCCCACCAACAGTGCAAGAGGGTTCCTGTTTTCCACATCCTCGCCAACATCTGTTTTTTCCTGAGTTGTTAATTTTAGCCACTCTGACCAGTGTGAGGTGGAATCTCAATATGGTTTTGATTTGTATTTCCCTGATGTTGAGTGACATTGAGCATCTTTTCATGTGTCTTTTGGACATCTGGATACCTTTGAAAAAGTGTCTATTCATGTCCTCTACCCATTTCTTCACTGGATTATTTAGTTTTTGGGTGTTGAGTTTGTAAGTTCTCTATAGATTTTGGATACTAACCCTGTATGATATGCTCTTTGCAAATATCTTCTCCTATTCCATCAGTTGCCTTTTAGTTTTGTTGATTGTTTCCTTTGCAGTTAAGAAGATTTTTGTCTTGATGAGGTCCCAATAGTTCATTTTTGCTTTTCTTTTCCTTGCCTTCACAGACATGTTGAGTAAGAAGTTGCTGTGGCTGAGGTCAAAGAGGTTGTTGCCTCTAGGGTTTTGATGGTTTCCTGTCTCACATTTAGGTCTTTCATCTGTTTTGAGTTTATTTTTTGTATGGTAGAAGAAAGTGGTCCAGTTTCATTCTTTTGCATGTTGCTGTCCAGTTCTCCTAGCACCATTTGCCAAAGAGATTGTCTTTTTTCCGTTGGATACTCTTTCCTGCTTTGTCAAAGACTAATTGACCATACATTTGTGAGTTCAGTTCTGGGTTCTCTATTCCATTGGTCTATGTGTCTGCTTTTGTGTCAAAACCAAACTGTCTTGATGACTACAGCTTTGTAGTAAAGGCTAAGTCCAGGATTGTGATGCCTCCCACTTTTGTGTTTTTTTTTTTTTCAATATTACTTTGGCTATTCAGGGGCTTTTGTGGTTCCATACAAATTTTAGGATTGTTCTAGCTCTGAGAAGAATGCTGGTGCAATTTTGATTGGGATTGCATCGAATGTGTAGATTGCTTTGGGTAATAATGACATTTTAACAATGTTTATTCTTCCAGTACATGTACATGGAATGTTTCTCCATTTCTTTGTGTCTTCTTCAATTTCCTTCATACATTTTCTATAGTTTTCAGCATACAGATATTTTACATCTTTGGTTAGGTTTATTCCTAGGTATTTTATGGTTCTTGGTGCAATTGTAAATGGGGTCGATTTCTTGATTTCTCTTTCTGTTGCTTCATTATTGGTGTATAGAAATGCAGCCAACTTCTGTACATTCTTTGTATCCTGTGACTTTGCTGAATTTATCTATCAGTGCTAGAAGCATTTTGGTGGAGTCTTTTGGGTTTGCCTTGTAGAGTATCATGTCATCTGTGAACGGTGAAAGTTTGACTTCTTCTTTGCCAATTTTGATGCCTTTTATTTCATTATGTTGTCTAATTGCTGAGACTAGGACTTCCAATACTATGTTAAACAACAGTGGTGAGAGTGGACATCAATGTCATATCCCTGATCTTAGCGGTAAAGCTCTCAGTTTTTCCCCATTGAGGATGATATTAACTGTGGGCTTTTCATAAATGGCTTTTATGATGTTTAAGTATGATCCCTCTATCCTGACTTTCTTGAGGGTTTTTATTAAGAAATGATGCTGTATTTTGTCAACTGTTTTTTCTGCATCTGTTGACAGGATCATGTGGTACTTTTCCTTTCTTCTATTAATGTGATGTATCACATTGATTGATTTGCAAATATTGAACCAGGCCTGTAACCCAGGAATGAATCCCAGTTGATCATGGTGAATAATTCTTTTTATATGCTGTTGAATTCGATTTTCTAGTATCTTCCTAAGAACTTTTTCATCCATGTTGACCAGGGATATTGGCCTGTAATTTCCTTTTTTAGTGGTGTCTCTGTCTGGTTTGGGAATCAAGGTAATACTGGCTTCATAGAATGAGTCTGGAAACTTTCCTTCCATTTCTATTTTTTGGAACAGCTTGAGAAGGATAGATATTAACTCTGCTTTAAATGTCTGGTAGAATTCTCCTGGGAAGCCATCTGGCTTGGACTCTTATTTGTTGGAAGATTTTTGATAGCTGATTCAATTTCTTGGCTGGTTATGGGTCTGTTCAAATTTTCTATTTCTTCCCATTTAAGTATTTGTTGTGTGTGGGTGTCTAGGAATTTGTCTATTTCTTCCATGTTGTCCAGTTTGTTGGCATATAATTTTTCATAGTGGTCTCTAATAGTTGTATTTCTGTAGTGTTGGTTGTGATTTGTCCTCTTTCATTTGTGATTTTATCTGGGTACTAACTCTTTTTGAGAAGTCTGGCTAGGGATTTGTGAATTTTATTTAAAAAAAAAAACAGCTCTTAGATTCATTGATCTGTGTTGTTTTGTTTGTTGTTATTTTGGGAGGTTCTATATTTATTTCTGTTCTAATCTTTATTTTTCTTCTTCTGCTGGCTTTGGGGTTTCTTTGTTGTTATTCTTCTAGTTCCTTTAGGTGTGTGGTTAGTTTTGTATTTGGGATTTTTCTTGTTTCTTGAGATAGGCCTGGATTGCGATGTATTTTCTTTTTAGGACTTCCTTTGCTGTAGTCCTACATGGACTGCTGTAGTCTACAGTCCAAAGAGTTTGGACTGCCATGCTTTCATTTTCATTTGCTTCTATGTATTTTTAAATTTCTTCTTTAATTGCCTGGTTGACCCATTCATTCTTTAGTAGGATGTTCTTTAACCTCCATGCATTTGCAGGCTATCCAATTTTTTTTTCTTGTAGTTGATTTCACGTTTCATAGCATTGTGGTCTGAAAATATGCATGGTATGATCTCTATTCTTTTATATTTAGTGAGGGCTATTTTGTGAGCCAGTATGTTATCTATCTTGGAGAATATTCCATGTGCACTCGAGAAGAATGTGTAGTCTGCTGCTTTTGTATGAAAAATTCTGAATATGTCTGTCAAGTCCATCAGGTCCAGTGTATCATTCAAGGCCATCGTTTCTTAATTGACTTTTCTGCCTAGATGATATGTCCATTGCTGTAACTGGAGTATTAAAATCCCTGCAATTAATGTATTCTTATCAATAAGATTGTGTTTGTGATTAATTGATTTATATATTTGGTTGCTCTCAAACTAGGTGCACAAACATTCATAATTGTTAGTTTTTCTTGATGGATAGACCCTGTAATTATGATATAATGCCCTTCTTTATCTCTTGTTACACACTTTAGCTTAAAATCTAGTTTGTCTGATATAAGTATAGCTACTCCAGCTTTCTTTTGACTTCCAGTAGCATGATAGATATTTCTCCATCCCCTCACTTTCAATCTGAAGGTGTCCTCAAGTCTAAAATGAGTCTCTTATAGATAGCACATGGATGGATCTTGTTTTTTTGTTTGTTTATCCATTCTGATACCCTATGTGTTTTGATTGGGGCATTTAGTCTATTTATATTTGAGTAATGATTGGAAGATATGGATTTAGTGTCATTGTGTTTTCTGTAGGTTTCATACTTGTGGTGAGGTCTCTGGTCCTTTGTAGTCTTTGCAGCATTCTGCTTAGAGTCCTCCTTGGGATCTCTTTCAGGGATGATTTAGTGGTCATGAACTCCTTGAGTTTTTGTTTGTCTGGGAAAGCCTTTATTTCTCCTTCTATTCTGGATGACAGCCTTCCTGGATAAAGAACTGTTGGCTGCATATTTTTCCTATTCATCACATTGAATATTTCCTGCCACTCTCTTCTAACCTGTCACATTTCAGTGGACAGCTCTGCTACTAGCCTTATGTGTCTACCCCTGTAGGTTAAGGCCTGTTTGTCCCTAGCTTCTTTAAGAATTCTCTCTTTGTCTTTGTATTTTGCCAGTTTCACTATGATATGCCATGGATAAGGCCTATTCTTATTGAATCTGAAAGGAGTTCACTGCACCTCCTGGATTTGGATGATTGCTTCCTTCCCCAGATTAGGGAAGTTTTCAGCTATTTGTTCAAATAAATCTTCTGCTCCTTTCTCTCTCTCTTCTTCTTATAGAACTCCTATGATACAAATATTATTACATTTCATTGAATCAATTAGTTCTCTAATTCTCCCCTCGTGGTCTAGTATTTTCTTATCTCTCTTTTTCTCGGCTTCCCCATTTTCCATAATTTTATCTTCTATTTGATTTATTCTCCCCTCTGCTTCCTCCATCCTTGTTGTCTCTGCATCTAGTTTAGTTTGCACCTCACTTACAATGTTTCTTAATTCATTGTGACTATTTCTTAGCTCCTTGATCTCTGCAGCAATAGATTCTCTACTGTCTTCTATGCTTTTTTCAAGCCCAGCTATTAATCTTATGGCTATTATTCTAAATCTTGATCAGATATATTGTTTATATCTGTTTTGACCAATTCTCTAGATCTCATTTCTTCCTGTAATTTCTTTGGAGAAGAATTCTTCCATTTTATCATTTTGGCTATTTTTCTGTCCTTTGTGTGTTTTAATAGCTTGTTATGTGTCCTACACCTACAAGCACTACTATATTACAAAGGGGTCATACACTGTCCAGGGCCTGACCCATCAGGAGGTGTTTTTGGAGTATGTTGCATGCTCTCTGTTGCGACTCTGGTTTCTTGGTCTCCTTGCTTGTAGTGGTGATTTGAACATTCCACCAGGTGTGCTTTTATTTGTTCATTGAAATAAACCCGGAAAAAATTTTTAAAGGAGAGGGCAGTGGAAAAAGCATTATCCCATACAAAAAGAGAAATTACAGGGGTGGTGAAAAAGAAAAGAAAAGAAAAGGAAGAAAGAAAAAATGACCAGGCAGAGAATCAGAGAAACTATCCTGCTTAATCTAGAGAGAGAGAAGGGAAAATAGAGAAGAAGATACAGAAGAGGTGTGAAAAGAATAGATTGAAAATGTCTAAAGAAACCAACAACCAGAATATATATATAAAAGAATTGACCAAGAATCAAATCAGAAAATACAAAGCCACTGGACGGATATCTTATGGTGCCTTGACATCATTGGCTGTGCTGGTCTGGAGGAGGGACTGTCTGGTTGGTCAGTGTCAATCTTGCTTTGGTAGATAAGCAGTTACCAGGCACAGAGGGGTGGGGTTTGGTGTAAGTTTTCCTGCCTCCACTGTGGGCCAGTTGTCTGTTTCCTGAAGCCCCACCTTGTTGGTGATGGGGAGAAAAATGGCCACACCCCAGTCTATCACCCCCAGATGGGTGTCTCAAACCACTCTGTTCATGCTGTCTTCACAGTGCCATACGGGAACAAGTGGGCAGGTTTGTTGGCTCCACAGTTTCCTGCACCTCCTAGGTGCTCAGTTGAGATTCAAACCTTGATGTCCTAAAGGATCACGTGCACCCTAGTTCTGGGGTAGTGCCACTCCATGGAGCTGACAAAGGGCCTCAGGCTGGCAGGCCCTTCCAGGGTCTTTTGTCCTTGGAGAGGGTATGTATATACCTACTTCCCACAGCACTCAAGGAAGGGGACTGCTCTCTCCAACTGCATCTCTGACCTGGCTACTGAGTCCAGGGGTTGGCTCCCCTCCTCCCCAGGCACAAGTGCAGGGTGTGTGGCCCCAGTCCAGAGTAAGACCCACAACCCTGGATCCTCACTCTTAATGCTATTTGCAAGTTACAAATTGCTTCTTTTTCCATTTTTTCCATACCTCAGTCTGGTCTGTGGTCTGGGGTGGTTTTCCACTTGTCCAAATATAATCCTATACTTCCACAGTCTCTCTTTCTTTTCCTTCTGTCTCTCTACAGAATGGGGTCCCTCCCTTCCATGCCTATGCTGCCCATTTTATCTCTCCCAGTTTGCAGTCACACACCTATGGCCCACCAAGTTGTCCCCGTGGGACCCTGGAGATGTTTCTGTCACTTTGTAGCTCAGATTCCTAGAATTCCAAGTCTTCTGGCCTCAATAGTGCTGTGTTTGAGGGACGAGGGAACTTCAGTCCCCCTACTTCTCCACCATGTTGACTCCCTCCTAAAGTGTTTACAGTTTTAAGCAGTGACAAGCAAAATAATAAACATGATTATTCTCAGCTTCAAAAGTATATCACATTTCTCTATAAGGTAATATCTACACCAGTTAGATATGCCACCTCTTTTTGAGTTGTTAAGGTGTGCTTAATAATGTGTCATAAAACGTGTGTTTGATGTTTTTGAGTGTACTAGGGCTTGACATTTGATGGAAACTGGATATTGACATATTTGCATTTGAGTCAGAATTTGGCAATTGTGTTGTCACATTTATTTTTAAATCTATAGTATTTGAATTTTCCTGAGGATTGAAGACTCTTGTTGAAGTGGAACTAGAAATAAGATCCTACTTTTTTCTATTCAAAATCCAGACTATTTTTGTTTTAAAAAAATTCCAACATGTCCCTGTAATCAGTGTGGCTTGAATCCATATTGTGAGAAAAACAGCTGTGGTTTCTGAGAAAACTCTCCAGAAAAATTCTATGGTATGAGTACTTGTGGCATATTTCAGTATCTTTCTCTCCATCTGTGAATAAAACAAAACAATAATAGCAACCTAAAAAAAAAAACCCCAATAAGCCAAATTATGCAAATTTCATGTTTAAAACTCAAAAACAGCCAAGACTGGTCAAATCATAGTGGAAAAAGGAGAGGAATGTCAAAAGTTCCTAGAGACAAAATATCTTAGAAAATGATCCCAGAATATCTCTTTGACTCTTGCTTATGAAAGGTATACTCTGAAAGCTATAAAAATACTAGGGGTAACCAAGAATGAGATGGAAGAGAATTAGGTATAAGGAAGGAGAGGAGGAAGTACGCAGTGTATGAAGGAAGCCTACTACTAGTAGATATCCCAAACACTACAAGTCATATACATGCATGACTTAAAGCTCAGGGATTAACCTCGAGAAGCATAGATTGTGTCCCTTTACTGAGATTGTTGAGAGACTTGGGGATGACAGTGCTAGGAGCAAAAACTAATCCTGGATGTGGTTAGAATCAGAGAATATAGGAGACAGGCTAAACACCGCCTCTATGGCAGCCAGGCAAACAAGTTTCTTCAGAAAATCTGAAAGGTTAATCAGGACTTTCCCCTCACTGACACAAAGTCATGCCCTGTAAAATAGCTGGCTCAGCAAAATCTAACTTATTTGAAGGTGAACAACAAAATAAAGAAGAGGAAGAGAAAAGAGAAGGGTAAAAATAAGAAAGGAAAGGGAATGGGAAAAGGAAGAAGGAGAAGAAGAATTGGTACTTCATCCATAGAAGAAAGAATAGAAAAAATATTTGGAAAAAAAAGAAAACTGTATAAATATATATTTTAGAACCTATTTGTTAGAAAATATATTGCTCAAAATGGAAAAAATATATGATCTACAATTTCTATGCAAATGGAAAAAATAATAAAACAGTTGCTTCTAAGAAGATGAGCACAAAGCACACACTCAGAAGCTTAAGGAGGAAATGAGACTATGAAAGTAACTGTGACTATTCTAAACATACCAATCAAAACAATGAATGGTCTAAATATTCCAATTAAAAGACAGATTTCAGACCCAAATATATGTCTGTAGAAGAAATCCACTTTAAGTATAAACTCAGATTAAAAATAAAGGGTTAGAGAAAGATATGCCATGTTAATGGCAATCAAGAGACAAACTACCTTAATTTTATACAAAGCAGTCTTCAGAATAAGGAAGATTATTAAGTATGAAGAGGGGTATAACACAATGGTAAAGAAGCCTATTCTCCAAAAAGTCATAATATTCACAAGTGCACCTAATATAAGGACATCAAAATAAGTGAGGAAATATCTCAAGGAAAAATAGGCAAATCCTCTCTTATAGCTGAAGAGTTCAACACTCATCTTTCAGTTATTGATAAATCCAGCAGGGAGAAAATCAATAAGGATATAGTTGATATGAACATCACTATCAGTCTATTTGATCTAATTCACATTCATAGAATAGGCCATTCAAAAAGAGCAGAATAAACATTCTTCTCAAGCTTACATAAAACATTTATCAAGATAGACTACATTCTGGGCTACAAAATGTAGCTGAACAAATTTAAAAGAATAGAAATCATACAAAGTATGTTCTCACACCACAGTGGAATTAAACTAGAAACCAATCACAGGAAAATATCCTAGTATTTGAAGATATGTAACATATTTTCATATAACACATGGGTCAAGGAGTTTAAATTATATTAAAATAAAAATACAACTTCTCAAAATTTGTGGAATGCAGTGAATATAGTGCATGGAGGAAAATGTATGATGTTAAATGCACATATTGGAAAAAAAGAAAGACCTGAATCAAGTTTTCATCTTAGGAAAATCGAGAAAAAAGGCAATTTAAACCTAAAATGAAACAGATGGAAAAAGGAAAAATTAGAGCAGAAGTCAATGAAGTTGAAAACGGTAAAAAAAAAAAAAAAAAAAAAAAAAAAAAAAAAAAAGAGAGAGAGAGGGAGAGAGAAAATCAACAAAGCCAAATGATAGTTATTAGAAAAATCCATAAAATTGATAAATATCTAGCTAGTTTAACAAAGAAAAAAATAAGTTGCAAATCATCACAAAAAGTGAAAAAGGATTGTCATGGGTATTAAAAGGTTAATAAAGAAATTCAAGGAGAAACTCTATGTCCACAAATTTGATAATGGAGCAATTCCTTTAAAAGACACAAACTACCCAAACCAAAAAAGGAGAAATATATGAAAAGAATAGCCCATAAGCAATAATTCATAATCTTCCAAAAAATAAAGCACCAAGCTCAGACGGTTTCAGTGGTAAAATTTACCATACATTTAAGACATAAATGATACCAGTGCCCCACAATCTTCCAGAAGCAGAGGGAATACTTTCTAACTCATTGTATGAAGCCAGCATTACCTTAATATCAAAGCCAGAAAAAAGGAAAACTACAGACTACTCTCTCTTATGACCATAGATGCAAAATCCCCAATAAAATATTAGCAAATCAAATAGAACAATGAATGAAAAGAATTATACACTATGACCAAGTGGGATTTATTCCAGGTATGCAAGGCAGGATCAACATTAGAAAATCAATCAGCACAATCACCATATTAACACACTAAAAAGGAAAATCATATGATTATATCAACTGATGTGGGAAAAGAATTTGATTAAATTTAACACTTATTAATGATAAAAGTAAAGCAAGGCAGGAGTACAAGGGGGTTCTTCAATTTGGAAAGGAAAGATGCAATGAATGGTGTTGGGACAACTGGATAAGCATTTAGAAAAAGTAACTCTGGTCTATACATTACCTCATGCACTAGAATATACCTCAAATGCCTCCTATACTTAAAATGTTTAAATTAATTAATAAAACATTGGAAAATACCTTTAAACCTTGTGTCAGGGAAAGTCTTTCTTACCATTACTCAAAGCCTAGAAGTTATAAAAACATGATTGATGAATTTGACTGTGTGTAACTTCCATATTGCAAAACCTAAAAGAAAAACAGTATTTTCAATATAACAAGATAAAAGATAAGTTGAAAAAAGTATTTAAAACATATTACAAACAAAGGCTAAAATGTAAAGAACTCTTGGAAATCCATAAGTATCAAAAATCCAAAGAATATGAATAGACAATTAAAAAAAGTGAAACACAAATTGTTCTTAAACATATAAATGGTATTCAACTTTATTCCCAAGAAGAGAAGATGCAAATTAATATTACACTGAGGAGTTGCTTTCTATGCATCAATTTGGGAAAAATGAAATGCTTGAGAGTGGACCTTATTGCTCAGGTTTGGTGAACTAGATACTCTCATTCACTGATGCCATTAATGTAGGTTTTTACGATTTTTATATTTGGAAGTACAGGCATACATCTTCAGTGGGTTTGGTTCTAGATCACCTGCAATAAGGTGAATATCATGATACAGTGATATTCAAAATAAATATTTTGTTTTCCCAGAGCATATGAAAGTTATATTATTAGTATACCATAGTTTTTAAGTGTATAGTTGCATTATGTCTAAAAAAGCCCTAAGTTCATACCTTAATTTAAAAAATACTTTATTACTTAAAAAAATGATAACCATCATCTGACCTTTCAGTGAGTGAGTCCTATGTTTTACCTGGTGGAGGGTCTTGCCTTGATGTTGATGGCTGCTAGGTGATGAGGGTGGTGTTTGCTGAAGACTGGGGTGGCTGTGGCAATTACTTAAAATAAGACAACAATGAAGTTTGCAGCATTTACTGATTCTTCCTTTCACTTGAAAACTTAGAGTTCATTGTAGGGTTTCTAAGTGGTTTAATTTCAATATTATTGTGTCTCAGGGAAAAGAGAGACCTGAGAAGAGGGGAAAGATGGGAATGGCACCCAAAATAATTACAATAGTAACATCAAAGATCACTGATCACAAAGTACCATAACAAATATAATGACAGTGAAAAAGTTTGAAATATTGTGAGGATTACCCAAATGTGACAGACACAAAGTGAGCTAAAGCTGTTGGAAAAACAGTACTAATAGACTTGCTCATTGCAGGATTGTCATAAACCTTCAATTTATATATAAAAAAAATGCAGCATCGGGGGGAGCCTTGGGTGGCTCAATTGGTTAAGCGACCAACTCTTGATTTTGGCTCAGGTCATGATCTCATGGTTTGTGGGTTTGAGCCCCACGTCAGGCTCTGTGCTGGCAGTGCTGAGCCTGCTTGAGATTTTCTCTCCCTCTCTCTGCCCCTCCCTGCTCTCTCTCTCTCTCTGTCTGTCTCTCTCTCTCTCTTTCTCTCTTTCTCTCTCTCTCAAAATAAATAAACTAAATAAATTTTTAAAAATAAATGCAGCATCTGTGAAGCACATGTATAGTGAAATGGAATAAAATGAGGTATGCTTGTATATAAAATTTACAAAGGTATAGACTCTTTAATTCAGTGATCACAATTCAAGTAGTTAGTTTCTCCTATAGATATAATTGCACCTATGTGAAATAATTTATGTTCAAGTTTAATGAAGAAGTGACACATTATGTATCATATTAATAGACTGAAAACCCATTTTTTCTATCAATAGGGGAATTAGTTAAATTAGAATGCATCTATACAATAGAATATTTTGCAACTGTGAAAAAAAGAAGCTATAGATTGGCATGAAAAAATCTTCAAGATATAAAAAGTAAGGGGCACATGGGTGGCTCAGTCCATTAAGAATCCAACTTCAGCTCAGGTCATGGTCTCATAGTTCGTGGGTTCAAGCCCTGTGTCGGGCTCTGTGTCAACAGGTCAGAGCCTGGAGCCTGCTTTGGATTCTGTGTTTCCCTCTCTCTCTGCCCCTCCCCAGCTCATACTCACTCACTCTCTCTCTCTCTCTCTCTTTCTCTCTCAAAAATAAATATTAAAAATAGATATGACACATAAAAATACTGCACAGAATTGTGAATGCTATATCTGTCATAAAAAGAGGAGAAAATAAAACTGTAGTTGATCTTTGAGCAATGAATTATCTGTGTATAACTTTTGACTCCCTAAAACAACAGGTAATTATGAGCTGGTGACCAGAAGCCTTATCAATAACAAATAGCTGAGTGGCACATATTTTGTATATTATACATATTGCATGGTATATTTTATAATGTAAGCTAGAGAAAAGAAGATGTTACTAAGAAAATAATAAGGAAGAGAAACTGCATTTACAGTAGTGTACCAAATAATCAATAATCTGCATATAAGTGGAACTACACAGTTCAAACTCCTATTGGTCAAGAGTCAACTGTATATATTTATAACCTCTTGGTATTTGTGTGTGTGTGTGTGTATATATATATATATATATATATATATATATATATATAAAATCTCTGAGGGAATATGCAAGAAACTTATAACAGTGGTTACATGTCTGGGGAGATAAGTAAGACATGACAGACTTTTTTTTGAACCACACATATTTAGTGCCTAGGTCTTTAAAAAGCTTTAATGTCACCATGAAAGACTGTAAGTTTTGAGATGCACGTCCCTGCCTCAACATCCATACTAGGTCTTTGGGTCTAGGTGCTGCCACAGATGCTTACTAGCATGTCCCAGCTGGCTTACTCTAGGTCAATCTAGGTGGAAGATGGTAGAATGGGTAAATAAAAAGAACTGTGTTTTCAAATATTTATAACTCTTGGGATTCAGGCAGTTTTGTACTGTCCCAAATTGAGCATGACATTGAAAGAAGGAAAATTCTAACATTCCCTTCTGACTCAGAAAACCACTTTGGCTGAGCAGACAGGTTTAGAGATCTAATAGGAAGGATATAATAGGGGAAATTAAGATTACTAGACTGACAGATATGATAAAGGCACTATCTCTCCAGCTCTTAGGTTTCAATGAGTCATAAATCCACAATTCTTGTTTTAAGGTCTATAAAAACAAGTAATAATGTATTGGTCCCTGGTGTCCAGCAGGAGGGGATGAATTTTTCAGGCTAAGTCTCTGCTAGATTGATTCCAGAGAACCGTGGCCCTGAAAGCCACCACATGGAGCACTGGAAGTAGCAAAGACCAGTCTGTGGAGATACTCTGAGGTCAAGACTGGTGGATAAAAACCTGGAAGGGAACATAAATAACAATATATCCACTACAGGCCATAAAACAACAAGGAAAACTAGTGGATTCAAACAAGTAAAAGTGAAAGGAAACAGAAGTTTTCCTGAAACTGAAGGATACCTTAGATAAAGATTTTTAAGTAGCTAAAAAATTAAAAACATGAAAGAAAATTTACCAGTTTGTTGGCACTGAACATGGGACACCTGAGATATTGCAAAAATGGTCTCTGTTCTCCACCCCTCTTTGTGCTCCTGCCCTTTGCAATGCAACTTTGCAATGCTCTCTCTCAAAAGGAGAAGTCTCTTAATCTACTCCCTTGAATCTGAGCTGGCCTTGTGACTTGCTTTGATTAACAGAGTGTCCAGAAGTGATGATGTGACAGTTTCAAATGTTGACCCCAAGAGATCTTGTGGACATTGCACTGTCTCTGTCACTCCCTTAAGAACAATTCTGGGCTAAACTTCTGGAAAATGAGAAATTACCAAATCCAGTGCTAAGTCATTCTTACTGAAGACACCCTAGACCAGCTAGCCCCCAGCCAATCCTGACTGAGATCAGCAGAATGCTCTATCAATCATCCCTTCAATTCATGAGAAATAATAAATGGTGGTTGTTTTAAGCCACTGAACATTGGGGTTGTTGTTACCCAGCAATAGATAATGATCCAAGAGATGAACATAAGGAAAGAGAGAAAGAGTGAGGGAGAGGAAAGTGGGAGAGGAATACCACTCCCAGGGTACTCATTCTTACCTAATAAGAGTGTCCAGGGGCTCCTGGGTGGTTCAGTTGGTTAAGCATCTGACTTTGGCTCAGGTTTATATCTCTTGCTTGGTGAGTTCCAGCCCCGCATTGGGCTCTCTGCTGTCAGACCAGATCCTGCTTCAGATCCTCCATCTCCTTCTCTCTCTCTGCCCCTTCGCCACTCATGCTCTATCTCTCTCAAAAATAAATAAGCATAAAAAAAAGTGTGTGTCTCACCACTCCTCAGTGGTTTAAATGTTGGTAAAATAGGAGTTAAGTTAATCATTTCATCAGTTTGAGGTCACAGTAATTAGAAACTAAAGTGTCATCATGACTATGTGGCTGGCAATAACAAATTGTTTCAGCATTGCACTAAGTATTGTATAACCACTATGCCACCTTTCTCTCACAGTAATCCTGTAGAATAGGTAATTTCATCCAGTCACAAATAGGTTTAGGAAACTGAACAGACTTAGAATAAAGTAGCCTGTAAATGGCAGAGTTGGATCAGCATTTCTATTTCATGAATCCAAATTCTGATAGTGCAAAGGTAATGAAGGAACTGGCATGGGATGTGTCTCAAATTCTTATTATCCTGAAAATTTTTATAGGATAGTAGCAGGGTCTCATTCATTTATGCCATATTTACCAAAGCTTCAGTGTTTACTTGTATTGTAAGGTTGGAAATATTATTTAAGCACTTGTACTTTAGTTTTCTCAACTATAAAATGGTGATTTTCATCATAAATGACTTATAAGAATTAATAGCATACTACATGTAGACTAATTTGATCAATGTTTGACACATAGACAGTAACAAATAAATGTTACCATAACAGTAGTTGTATAAAATAATCAATGGCTGGCACAGATGACATGATAATTGAACATTAGTTGAAACCGATAAGAAACAAACTAAATTATCTCTCCTGTAATCCTATTAACTTGAACTTTTTCTGTTGTGTTGGACATAAATAGGCATTTCTTCAAATATGTGTGCTAAATTCTTTAAATGATTTGGTGAGAAACAAGTGTGATGATTCCCTTAGTGCTTTTAATCTCTGATTTAATAATGACTCCACCATTAATGAAGCAAGTGATGGGTACTAATGAGAGCGCTTCTGATGAGCAGCAGGTGTTGTATGGAAATGGTGAATCAATAAATTCTACACCTGAAACTAATATTACATTGTATGTTAGTTAACTAACTGGAATTTAAATAAAATAAAAAAAAAACACCAAAACTAATGAAAACAAGAATTCTCTTTCCTAAATCAGAATAAATAAGTAAATGTAATAAAAAACACCTTGCCTGTTGACATAATTGCTGCTTTTCATTCTGGAATAGAAGACTACAAACCAAACATAAGAGATAATCTTAGAGGAAAATTGTAAGTATAGACTGTGTCAACAAAATGCCAAAACAAATCAGGCATTTCAATAAAAGTTTCAGTCATTTAGACATCATTCCACTTGTTGTTAAATGTCCAGATTGACTGAGGTTTTCACTGACAGGGCTACCCTTTTTTTTTTTAATGTTTATTTTTGAGAGAGACAGAGAGAGAGAGAGAGAGAGAGAGAGAGAAGGGTAAGTGGGGAGGGGTAGAGAGAGACACATGCACAGAATATGAAGCCAGCTTCAGGTTCTGAACTGTCAGCACAGAGCCTGATGCGGGGCTCGAACCCACAACCATGAGATCATGACCTGACCTGAAGTCAGATGCTTAACCAACTGAATCACCCAGGCACCCCCACAGGGCTACCTTTAACAGAATTTAGCAGGTTGTTGTTTGTATTGCAGATATATCATCGTGTTCTCCAACTTACCATATGTAGACTCAGGCAATTTAGAATCACACTCCTCAGATAAAGTGAAATTGACTATCACCACATCTTAAATTAGGAATTAAAAAATAATCTACTGTGATTCATCAATGGTAGTTAATGAAACCATTCTGTCAGTGATAAAAATCTTTTCCCATGGAAAAAATATGATTTTATTTGCTTACATTCAAAAGGTATAAGAATGGGCTCAGATTCTTTGGATATTTGACCATAATCTACACTTAATTTTTATTGACATTTAAATTATTTCAGGTAAAACCTAAGAGAAACAGTACTAGATAAGTCATTATGGGAATATAAAATATATATGCCAGATAACACTCCTTGAGACATTCATCTGATCCCTCAGCACTAAGACTTCTCCCCTATCATAGCTAACTATCATAAAGTTTTTGAAAAACAACTTTGTATAATCTATAAACAAATGAGAGAAAGCGGGAGATTCCTACCAAGCAGCCAAGCCTTACCTCTCTCTGACTGTGTGTGTATTTAGGAACACCTTGGATGTTCTTCAGCACAGGGCATGCTTCACCTTCTCCTTCTGCCTGAGGGCATGCTGCACTACCACAGGGTTTCCCAGCTGCAGCACGATTGCCATGGCTGTGGGCGGATGTTGTGGGGAGATATCCTGCCATGTGGGGATAGCTAGTAGCACCCCCCACCTCTACCCACCAAATGCCAGTAGCAACGCCTCTTCAATCCAGTTGTGTCAATCAAAAATGTCTCCAGACATTACCAAATGCATTCCAGGGGGCAAAAAATCCCCCTAGTTGGAACTACTAAATTATAGTCTTCAGGAAACTGCCACCGCAATCTTTACCACACCGATTCCCCCTACACACCCACTTTAATGATACACATGGAGTTCTGAATCTGGTGCAATGATCTCAGTTCAAGTCACTACATCTATGGAAATGAATCTGTACTTTTGATCTTGCACTTATGATAGAGGTTCTATTATGCAATTTATGTTGTTTGTATTACCATTAACTAGGACGTTTTTATGATGGTCTAATCTGGCCACTTGCTATGTACACATCAAAATATCAAGATATAAAGGGCGGGAAAGGTGGTAAATTGAAGAGTCTATAAACTTAAACCCAGCATACAAAAAGAACTTGTATATTGGGTGATGTACTTGTAATAGACACATATTAGGTAATGTATGTATATACAGAAGTGCAAGCATACACACACACCTCCATGCAGACCACATTCATTATTGTTGAAGCCACAAAATCAGAACTCTTATAACTGCCAGAAATGTTTTAAAATGAGAAAATTAGCACAGTTCATACAGAAGAAAAATTGTGTAATTTCTTTGTGGAATAGCAGTCTTCTATGTGGCACTTTGCTAAAAGTTGATGATAAGAGAATGGAATGGTGAAAAAAGTTTACACTTTTAACTAGAAAGGCTAATATTAGGATTTCCAGCTGATGGAAGTCTGTTTAACCTCACCAAAGGGGATCCCCAGAAATCTGCTTCCTAACTGAGTTCCACATTGGTCCTAGAGCTAGAGGAAAGTTGTTGCTTCCCACTTTCAAGAGCCACTTAATTTCACACTACAGAGTGATTGGCAGTGGGAAATATACACTATTTTTCTTTGGAAACAGAAAAGTGGCTGAGAAAGGAAAATCAAAATGGATGACAGAGCAATTCCTAAATTCTGAGAGATTCGCTCAAAAAAAGCATCATAAATAAGACTCCAACATTCTGGTCCAGCTGCTTCCTGAGTCCTTCCTCTGACCTGATGCATGAGGTATCAGTCCTATACATACTCCTAACAAAATTCTGTTCACAAACTCCCTTTGCAAAAATAACTGGATTAAAACAGCAGTCACATCACCAAAAAGTAACAAACAGAATCAGAGAGATTTAAGTCTAAACACAAATTTAAGCTTTTTTTTAGCGAAATCATTTGAAGAATTTGGCACATATATTTGAAGAATTGTCCCCTTAAGTCTAACAAGGCAGAGAAAGTTCCAGTTTAGAAGAATAAATGAAAAATAAAGAATAAATAAAAATAACGCTATAATCTTAAAATACATCATATTTAAATGTCTAAAGCAAACCCTCAGTATTTTCAGTCAACCCTCTGTTTTCAGGTTAGTCTTGGCTTTGTAATTCTTTTTAAGGAGAACGAGACATTATTTCTTTAATATTTCCATAAATAAGAGACTCATTTGAATGATTGTCCCAAAGAAAAGAAGTTTGGTCCAGTGATAAATTGGTACTACTATTTCCATAAACAGAAATCTGTGAGAAATTTAAATGACCTTTCTCTAGCTTCAAAAAATTAGTTCCACTAGAAAACCTCTGTTGAAAGAGCAGCAAATCACCCTTGCACAAAAGAATGCACTGTGTATTGCCTTTCAGTGTCCAGCTCCCAGAGCTTTGCTTTGTAGCACTGGATGGCTTAACAATAGACTTCAACTGCATCGGAAGCACAGAACATTTCACAGACCCAAAAAGGTGCTTTCAGGTAAGAGCTACAATTATACATAAATGTGAGGGATAAAACTTCCCCAAAGTAGAGAAAATAGGTAGGAAAGAATGATGATGGCTGAGCTAAGGTTGTAGAAGAAAAGCAAAAGTAGTGGAGAGTGTTTAAAAATGTACACCAAGTTTTGAAATGGGAAGACGAAGGGAGAGATAGAATTGGGCTTCAGACTCACGTTCCTATCAATCTTGAATTCAAAATAAGCCCTGACCCATCTTTGTTCAATTTTTTCCAGTATGCCAAACATTATGTGTTTAAATAATGGCTTCAACCAACATTAAAGATTTGTTCTGATCATTTTCCTAAAGTAAAGGAAGTTTGGTCTAAGAATGACTTAGTACCACTTCTGTAAATAGAAATTTGTGAGAAACTTAAAACAATTTTTTTTCAGTTTTACTGAGAAATAACAGACATATAGCACTGTGTAAGTTTAGGTGTACAGCCTGATGGTTTGAGTTGTACATTTTGTGAAATAATCACAATAGGTTCAGCCAACATCCATCTTCTCATACATATCCAATAAAAAGAAAAAAAAAGAAAAGGAAAAATAAACGTTCTCCCTATGATGAAACCTCATAGGATTTATTCTCTTAACTTTCTTATATATCATTCACAGTGTTAGCTATAGTGATTATGTTACACCTTATATCCCTAGTACTCACTTATCTTGTAATTGGAGGTTTATATCTTTTGACCACCTGCCTCCAACTTCTCTCCCCCCACACTCTGCCTCCAGTAACCACAAATGTGATTTTTCTATGAGTTTTTTTTTAAGATTATACATGTAAGTGAGATCATACAGTATTTGTCTTTCTTTGTCGGGCCTATTTCACTTAGCATAATGCCTTCACGTTCCATTCATGCTTCACAAATGATAGGTTTTTATTTTTTTACAATAGAATAATATTCTATTGCACATATATACCACAACTTATTCATTCATTCACATATGGACACATAGGTTGCTTCCATGTCCTGGCTATTGTAAATAGAACATTGGGGTTCAGGTAACTTTTCAAGTTAGTGTTTTCATTTCCTTTGAATATATACCCAGAAGTGTAATTGCTGGGTCATACAGTAATATGGTAGTTCCTTTTTTTTTTTTTTTTTTTTTTTTTGGTTAGAATCATACTGTTATCTGTCTATAGTGGCTGTACAAATTTATATGCCTACCGACAGTTCACAAGGGCTCCCTTTTCTCCACAACCACACCAGCATTTGTTATCCGTGAGAAACTTTTTCTAGCTATGACAGACCAGGTGACAGTTGTAAGAATATCCCTGGAAGAACTGAATACAACACCACAAATTGACCAAAGGCTCCAACTCCTGAGATTTAAAATTCATTGTGTATTTTAAACAGAGGCCATCCCTCTCATGGGACTGTTAGCAGAGCATGAGGTGGGAGTTGAAGTGTAGGGAGAGATACCAAGGTAGACCAGGGTTCCCTTTATACCTAAACGACTCCTTTCTACAGCAGGGGAGTAAAATTTCTTCTAACCTTCTATTTCCTCCTCCAGTGTCAGACTAGCATCTTGGTCATATCACTCTCCCAGCCTTTCTAAAATTGCTCCCTCACTGCTTCCCCCAGATAGTCCTTGTCTTTGGGAAATAGATTTTTTCAAGAAACTTCATCATCCCCATTACTACCGCATGAGACATGCAGTGGAAGCACCCAGAGATTCTTGTCCCTTCTGAGTGGCAATCACTACTGTCTGAAGAGCCAGACTAGCCTTCTGGGTACCTCATACCACCCTGCTATACTCTGAGTACCTGAACCAATAGGTTCCTCTTTCTACATATTTTTAAAAACATAGAAGAGTTCCATTAGTCTCAAAATGAATGAGGTAAACTAGAAAATAAAAGCAGTTTTCTTGACTGTATCACCGATCTCCTTTTACTCTAGAGCACTAATTCTCTTATGGAAGAACTATTACAATTACTAACTAAACAAACACAATATCTTTTTGTAAAATGTTTGTTTTTTTGGGGGGGGAGAGAGAGAGTTTGTGTGCATGTGTGTACACATGAGGAGGAGAGGAGCCGAGAGAGAAGGAGAGAGAGAGAGTCCCAAAAAGGCTCTGTGCTGACAGCAAGGATTGATTTCACAAACTGGGAGATTATGACTTGAGCTGAAATCAAGAGTTGGACACTTAACCAACTGAGCCACCCAGGTGCTCCAACATAACAATTTCTAACTAATAATGACTCTAGCTTGTACAGTTTAATAATTTCTTATAGATAAATAGTCCTTTCAAGATTCAAAGTTCTCATCAGATTTACTTTCCATTTAAGGGGCTGTCCTATTTTGTTCTCATTTCCAAGATCGTGTCTGAGTATAGGGAGAAATAAGGATAACCTTATGGCTTTTGGGTACTGGACTGATGGCTGTGTTTCATCTTCCTCTGCCTAAGGAGAGTCATCTAACATGACTCTGGTTAGCATCAATTCTCAATTCTTTTTCTGCTGAACTCTCCATGAATTGTTTAACTCATGGTCTTTTCATTCTCCTTGATAAAGGAAAGACATGGCAGTTCCAGGGGTTAGCTATCTCCTTCTGACCAGACACCCTACCTTTGTTCTTGCTAATTATATGTCCCAAGTTATGGCAACGACTCTCTTGTAATCCCAAATTCGGGAAGTCTACCCAGAAGCCCTCTATTCTGGGGTCACTTTACCACTCATGATGGTTATCTCTGTTTGCCAGCCTGTACTTTCAGCCATATCCTGTGTCCTTGTTGGGCATACTCAGGAACTTTTGGATCCCCTTTGTTCTATGCAGGTTCTGAGGAGGTTGGAGTTCAACACCTCTATGTATATTTCCCTCAGCCATTTCTAATATACTTTTCTGTGTCTCTTTAGAAATGACACCACACTGACTATGTGGTTTCTTTGAGGGCTTTGCATTTTCCAGAGAAATATCCCCCAACAGAGAGATAGATACCCTTTTATGTTGGGGTTTTGTCTCCCCAAAAACATCTAAGTTTATATACCTTCAGGACTTCCAACCTTCTACTCAAAAAGAGAAATCAGTTACCTAGTGTCATTTTTTAACTACACAGCTCATCTCTCAGTCAGTGTCTATAATCAGAGGAAAGGCTTTCAACTTCCTTTTTTGTGGTGACTGAATATTTCTGAATGCAGTATAATCCTCTGCTCTGTGTTCTACAATGCTGCTCCTTTTTTTGAGCAACTGGCCTCATGGCCTTGCTTTTATTGCAAAAGGGCTACTGGGGAAGGAAAAGAACAAAACTAGATTACTGAAATAGAAGATATACTAGGAGATGTTCCAACACCATTTACTCTCATTGGAGTGACTTTCACCCTTTTAACTTCTTTAGCAAGATGGTGTCTTGCATATATTTATTTTTTAAAAAATTAAGTATCATTAAGTAATCTACAAGGCATTTACTGTTACCATCGCTATTTTATAGATATTAAAAATGAGACACAGAGAAGTGGCATTATTTATCCTAGATTTCTTAACCAGGTAGTGGTATATCTAACATTTTAACTCAGCCTTATCTGAGTTTGGGGCCCTCAATTCTTTGGCTTCATGCATAGGAAAGCCCATGGCCTATCATGCATTCTATCTCCTCTATTTCTTCTTCTTTAACATAATCTTCTGGTTGAGAAAAGGAAAGGGGTGAGGGAGAAAAATTCTAATGCCAGGGTTCCCATAATTAACTCCTTTCTTCAGCCTCATCTCCCTCAGATGGGTATGCAAATAATCCCAAGGCATTTTCTCAATACCCTGACATGCCTTTGTAGGGGAGGAAAGCTTTCCCTTCTTCCCTTTTTAGGTTCTTCGGCTGGTCTAATAACTAAATTGACACAGATTAATAGGAGGAAGAAAATTTAATTAGGGAAGTTCATAGAAATATAGGCCTCAAAATGTGACCTAAGCAGACAAGTTTTATACATTATTAGACACATAAACAAATTTATGAAGAATTGATAAGACAGAGAAGTTTGGGCTTGGAGTAGTAAATTAGTGAGGAAGTCACAAAATTGGTTTATACAGCTTTGTAGGCTCTCAATTCCCTATCTCCGATGGTGAGGATGTGTCTCTACTTCCTGGTACAGAGAAATTACCTTTCACATGGAAGATTTATTTCCCACTTTCAGGGGAACAAAGGACAGTCAAAATGTTTTTCATGCACTGGCTGCTTCTTAAGTAACTTTAATTCTAAATATTCAATATGGCAAGGTGTATATTTTGGGACAGTCTGTCCTGAACCCCATCACTTTTTTCTTGGATAACACTCCTATTTTTTTGTTGTTATTGTTCCAAGTTTTTTTTTTTTTTAATTAACATACAGGGTAATATTGGTTTCAGGAATAGAAGTGATTCATCACTTACATATAACACCCAGTGCTCATCATGAGTACCCTCCTTAATATCCATCCCCATCCCTGCTCACCTCCTTCCATCAACCTTCAGTTTGTTCTCTATTGTTTAGAGTCTAGTATGATTTGCCTATCTCTCTCTCTTTTATCCGTTCCCCTGTGTTCATCTGTTTTGTTTTATTTTGTTTCTTAAATTCCACATATGAGTGAAATCATATGTATTTGCCTTTCTCTGACTGACTTATTTCACTTAGCATAATACACTTTAGCTTCATCCGTGCCATTAGAAATGGCAAGATTTTATTCTTTTCGATGCCAAGTACTAGTCCACATCTTATTTAACCGTTCATCAGTCGATGGATATTCAGGCCTTTCCCATAATTTAGCTATTGTTGATAATGCTATTATAAACATTGGGGTGCATGTGCCCCTTCGAATCAGTATTTTTATATTCTTTGGGTTAATACTGAGTAGTGCAATTGCTGTGTCTTAGCGTAGATTTATCTTTAACTTTTTGAGGAATCTCCATACTGTTTTCCAGAGTGGCTTCACCAGTTTGCATTCCCACCAAAAGTGTAAGAGATTCCCGTTTCTCCTCATCCTTGCCAACATCTTTTGTTTCCTGTGTTAATTTTTGCCATTCTGACAGATATGAGGTGATATCTTAATGATGAGTGATGTTGAGCATTCCTTCATGTGCGTTAGTCATTTGTATGTCTTCTTTGGAGTAATGTCTGTTCATGTGTTGTGGCCATTTCTTAAATGGATTATTTTTTGGGGGGTGTTGAGTTTTTTAAGTTCTTTACAGATTTTGGATACTAAATCTTTATCAGATGTGGGGTGACAGTTCTATTCACTCATTCTTTTATGAGTGTAAACCTCTCAGCTCCTAAGAAGACCTGTGTCTATTTCTTCAGTGAAGTCTCTGAGCAGTTGTTCAAACCTTTCTTACACAGGAGTTTGATTAAAGCTTTGATATTATAAATAGCAACTACTAAGTACAGATCAAAGGAGAAACATTGTGAAAGGCCTCATTACTACTTTCCCCCCTTTTACCCTAATGCACAGACACAGAAGACAACAATAGGGAAGAAAAAGAAGATGGAAAAGATATGAACAAAAAATGAAAAACATCAGAATTAGGCCATTAACAAAGTCACATATTTGGAAGCATTTTACTCAACACTATGGTTAAGGAGAGGTTGACAATTAAAGCTAATTTCATAAGTATATTTATAAGTATAATTTGTGGCTTAACAGTAGGTCATTTTAGTAAGGCACAGTTACTACATTATTCTCCAAAAAAGGTCTTTTGTCTCCAAGTTTAAATAATATTTCTAACAAAGTCTGTTGCATATTTCCTTCTAATCAGTGTACAGACTATAATCTCTATTCTTTTCTAAAGTTGATGTATGTTTATTAACCAGAGGCCGAAGTTAGATGAGAGTAGTCAAGATCTGGATGATGTGGTATAAAAAAATAAGTAAAAATAAGTATTTTCACACAGCTGTAAGATAAAAGCCTAAGCAGACATTCAATCAAATATATTTTTGAAACTTCAATGTTACCCATTCAATGAAGTAGGAAGTAAGCACTTAGGTAATTTCATCTTAAAATGACATTTTTTAAAATGTTGCTCTAGGGAAAATGGGGAAAATTTTCTTGCTTTCATTTTGTGCAATTTGAACTACCCCAAATCAATATCTTGAACCTCTTAACTTGTAACATCATAAGAAATGACACTTAGCTGATTATTTCTCAAAATAGCACAAGTGGACCCACTTTGTCCAAACCACTCAACAGTACCTCTGCTACTTTAGCTGAGGTACAGTTTGATTAGTACAGAGAGAGAAAACTCTGACTTTAGAGAAATCCACATCTTAGTATGAATATCTTTTCCCTAATGGAGGCTTTTACTTTACCTTTTTGAAACCCATTTCTTTACTATAAGTCCAGAAATAATAGAATTGTATTGAGCTTTGAAGTTTTGGCTAATGATTGTGTAGTCATACTGATTTCTTAACTTCTCTTGGTGATATTCTGATATTGGTGACTAGAAAATTTATTTGTTATAATTTTGGTTACATTTGTTTACTTGTGCCAATAGAGAACAAAATTTCATAGTATCCATTTTCAAGCTTCCAGTGTTTGATTTCCATGCATATTCTACATAATCATTCTTTAGGCTACATGGAGGATATAAAGGAAAATGTAGAGTTCCTGTCTTCAGAAAACAATTTAATAGTAGAGTCAAAATAAAAGCATCTGAATTTTTAGTGGCAAAAAACAGAAATATATCTATTTTAATCAGGATATCAGATAGTCTACATATTTTCCTGGTAAGCCAAGGTTGGAGGCTGTGAAACCAGAAACAGTTCCCTAAATAACACTGAAGTACTGCTCAAAGGGAGATGGTAATGCTGCCACTGGAGCCAAACACTGTGACTGGTGACTATAGCCCTTTGGATGATGGGCTCTAGATTCTTCTGCCGGAAACTTTTCAATTGCTCCCCCCGAAACCAATTGGAGCTGCCACCACCATCACTTAAATGGTTCTTGTGAATAGGCTGCATTTTGACTTTATTATCTTCTAATTCAGAATTCAGCACAAATACATCTGAGTGGTCCCAGCCACTGCCTTCACCTTAGCTGAAAAAAGGTCTGGAAATACCAGTATCTTAATTCTGTAGTGGAAATTCACAAAGGAAGGAATTCCCCCAATACTGGAGGAGTGTTTAAAGGTTTGAAGTAGCATTCAAGAGGAATGACTATTAATCATTAGACAACAGTAAAGCAAATTAAGTACAATTGTCCCTTACCTCATAGTATAAAATGCTGAATTATGTGGTGTAGATTATATGTTTTCTAGCCAGCAGCAGCAGTCTTTAAGCAAGACTCTTTTAAAAAGTAATATTAGTTGAGCAATTACTATGTTATAAATGTTTTTGTGTATTATTTCATTTAATCATAAGAGATGATACCATTATAGCATTTGTGCTGAGCTAAATACTAGCCTCCCAAATATGTTTACATCTAAATCACCAAAACCTATGAATATGTTAAGAAATATTAATGTAAGTGTCTTAAAATGAGATGATTAAGGGCTCCTGGGTGGCTCAGTCAGTTGGGCGTCCGACTTCAGCTCAGGTCATGATCTCACAGTCCGTGGATTCGAGCCCCGCGTCGGGCTCTGTGCTGACAGCTCAGAGCCTGGAGCCTACTTCCAATTCTGTGTCTCCCTCTCTCTTTGCCCCTCCTCTGCTCACTCTCTATCTCTGTCTCTCATAATAAAATAAAGACATGAAAAAAAAATTTTTTTAATGAGATTATCCTGGATGATCCAAATGTGCCCAAATGTAATCATAAGGTCCTTATAAGAGGGGAGGTCAAAGTCATAAAGGACATGTCACAGAGAAGCAGGGTTGAAACAATGAACTTTAAAGGAGAAAAGGACCATGAGTCAAAGAATGCAGATGGCTTCAAGAAACTGGAAAAGGTAAAGAAATAGATTCTTTCCTAGAGTCTTGAGAAGGAATGTAGCTCTTTCTACATCCTGATTTTTTTCCTGTGAGATGCATTTTATACTTCTAGTCTTCAGAATTGTTAAGATAATAAATTTGCATGGTCTTAAGCCATCACGTTTGTGGTAATTTTTTCAAGCATCAATAGAAAACCAATACAACTCCATTTTACAGATATGGAAGCCAATTACATTAGAAAATATAATTCATATGCCCAAATTTTCATACCTAATGAGCATCAGAGCCAGGATTTAGAGTCATATTTGCCTGTCTCCAGAGTTTGCTCAATTACCTCTCATTTCTGCCCTTGATAATGCTATAGGCATTTGTTCTGCTGAGAACATGATTCTTAGGGGCAGGAGAAAAGAAAGAGTATCTCATAGCGTAATATTAAAGAATCAGCCAGATGTTAATAAGCAAATAAGGACTAAGAGAATTTTCCAAATAAAGTTTCAGAACTTATAGATGCAGAGCTCAGCAGTATAACACTTATTAAAATTCCAGTATAATTAACATGTAGTGTTATATTAGATTCAGATGTACAATATACTGATTCAGCAATTCTGTACATTACTCAGTGCTCATTGTGATAAAAATACTATTTAATCCTCTTCTTCTATTTAACCCATCCTCCCACCCCAACCCTTCTGGTAACTATCTGTTTATTCTCTATAGTTAAGAGACTATTTTTCTTGGTTTGTTTCTTTTCAGTTTTTTTTTCTTTTTACTTAAATTCCATTTATGAGCGAGATAATGTAATATTTGTCTTGTTCTAACTGACTTATTTCACTTAACATTGTACCCTCTAGATCCATCTATATTGTTGCAAATGGCAAGATTTCATTCTTATTTATGGCTGAGTAATATTCCATTGTGCATATATTCCACCTCCTCTTTATCCATTCATCAGTTGATAGACATTTGGGCTGCTTCCTTATTTTGGCTATTGTAAATAGTGTTGCAATAGACATACAGGTGCATATATCTTTTTGAATTAGTGTTTTCATATTCTCTGGGTAAATACCCAGGAGTGGAATTATTGTATTATATGATAGTTCTATTTTTAATGTTTTTTTAAATTTTTTTATTTTTAATGTTTTGAAGAACCTCTATACTGTTTTCCACAGTGGCTGCACCAGTTTGCATTCTCGCCAACAATGTGTGAGGGTTCTTTTTTCCCCAAATCATTGCCAACACTTGTTGTTTCTTGTTTTTTTTTTTCTACTTTAGCCATTCTGACAGGTGTGATGTGATATTTCATTGTGGTTTTGATTTGCATTTGTCTGATGATTATTGCTGTTATACATCTTTTCATGTATCTGTTGGCCATCTGTATGTCTGGATAAATGTCTGTTCATGTCTTCTGCCCATTTTTAAATTGGATTGTTTGTTTGATGGATGGTGAGGTGTAGAAGATTCTTTATATATTTTGGATACTAACCCTTTATCAGATATGTCATTTGCAAATATCTTCTCCCATTCGGTATGTTGCCTTTTAGTTTTGTTGTTTGTTTCCTTCACTGTGAAGAAGCTTTTAGTTTTACGTAATCCCAATGGTTTATTTTTGCTTTTGTTTCCCTTGCCTCAGGAGATATATCTAGAAAAATATTGCTATGGCTAATGTCAGATAAATTACTGTTGGCCCTCTATTCTAGGATTTTTATGGTTTCAGGTCTCAAAATTAGGCCTTCAATCCATTTTGAGTTTATTTTTGTGTATGATGTTAGTAAGTGGTCCAGTTTCATTCTTCAACGTGTAGCTGTCCAGTTTTCCCAACTCCATTTGTTGAAGAGATTGTCTTTTTCCCATTGCATAGTCTTTCCTCTTGTCAAAGTTTAATTGTCCATATAATTGTGAGTTTATTCTGGGTTTCTCTATTCATCTATGTATCTATTTTTGTGCCAGTACTAGACTGTTTTGATTACTATAGGTTTTCAGTGTATCTTGAAATCTGGGATTGAGATAATACCAGTTTTGTTCTTTTTCAAGATTGCTTTGGCTATTCAGGGTCTTTTGTGGTTCAATACAAATTTTAAGATTATTTGTTTTAGTCCAGTGAAAAATCTGTTGGTATTTTGATAGGAATTGCATTGAACCCATAGATTGCATTGGATAGTATGAACATTTTAAGAATATTTGTTCTTCCAAACTGGGGCTGGAATATCTTTCTATATTTTTGTGTTGTGTTCAATTTATATTGTCAATACTTTATAGTTTTCAGAATATATGTCTTTCACTTCTTTGGTTAAGTTTATTCCTAGTTATTTTATTCTTTTTGGTGCAATTGTAAATGGAAGTAATTCCTCAATTTCTCTTTATGCTATTTCATTATTAGTGCATAGAAATGCAACAGATTTCTGTACATTGATTTTGTATCCTGTGACTTTACTGAATTTATTTCTCAGTTCTAGTAGTTTTTTGGTGGAGTCCTTAGGGTTTTCTATCTATAGTTTGTTATCTGAAAATACTGAAAGTTTTACTTCTTTCTTACTAATCTGGATGTCTTCTCTTTTTCTTGTCTGATTGCTGTGGCTAGGACTTCAAATGCTATGCTGAATAAAATTGGTGAGAGTGGACATTTTTGTTTTATTCCTGATATTAGGGGAAAAGCTCTCAGTTTTTCACCACTGAGTATGATATTAGTTATGGGTTTTTTATATATGGTCTTTGTTTTGTTGAGGTATGTTCCCTCTAAACCTACTTTCTTGAGAGTTTTAATCATGAAATGATTGTTGTACTTTGCCATATGCTTTTTCTGCAGCCATAGAAATGATCATATGGATTGTAACCTTTCTCTTGTTGATGTGAGACATCCTGCTGATTGATTTATGAATATTGAGCCACCTTTGCATTGCAGGAATAAATATCACTTGATTGGGGTAAATGATTTTTGATTGCTAATATTTTGTTGAGTATTTTTTGTATCTATGTTTATAAGAGATAATGGTCTATAGTTCTCTTTTTTTTGTAGTGTCTATCTGATTTTAGTATCTGGGTAATGCTTGCTTCATAGAATGAATTTAAAAGATTTCCTTCCTCTTTTAATTTTTGGAATAGTTTGAGAAGAATCAGTATTAACTCTTCTTTAAGTATCTGCTAGAATTCACCTGTGAAGCTCTATGGTCCTGGACTTTTGTTTGTTGGAAGTTTTTGGATTCAATTTCATTGCAGGTAAATGGTCTGGTCAAATGTTCTACTTCTTCCTGATTCACTCTTGGGAGATTATATGTTTCTAGGAATTTATCTATTTCTTTAAAACTGTCCAATTTGTCGGCATATAGTTTTTCATACTATTCTTTTATAATCCTTTGCATTTCTGTTATGTCAATTTCACTTGTGATTTTATCTGAGTGTTCCCTTCCTTTCCTTCTCTCTCCGTGTCTTTCTTTTGATGAGTCCAGCTAAAGGTTAATCAATTTTGTTGATCTTTTCAAAGAACCAGCTTCTGGTTTCATTAATCTGTTCTATTGTTTTTTAGTTTCTATTTTGTTTATTTTACTCCAATCTTTATTATTTCTTCTTTCTACTGACTTTTGGTTTTATTTGGTCTTCTTTTTTCTAGCTCCTTTAGTTATAGAGTTAGGTTGTTTATATGAGATTGTCCTTGCATTCTTAAGTAGATCTTTATTATTATAAACATCCCTCTCACCACAGCTTTTTGCTGCATCCCAAACATTTTGGATTGTTGTGGTTTCATTTTCATTTGTCTTCATGTATTTTTTATTTCTTCTTTGATTTTTTTTTTTTGGTGACCTATTCATTGTTTAGTAGCATTTTATTTAACCTCTGTGTATTTGTGCTTTTTCCACTTTTTCTTGAGGTTGATTTATAGTTTCATAGCATTGGGATCAGATGCATGTTATGAATTCACTTTTTTTAAATTTATTGAGACGTGTGATGTGGCCTAGCATGTCATCTATTATAGAGAATGTTTCATGCACCCTTGAAAATAATTTGTGTTCCAATGTTTTGGGGTGGGATGTTCTGAATATATCTGTTAGAACCATCTTGTCCAATGTGTCATTCAAAGCCATTGTTTCCTTATTGATTTTCTGTTTAGATGATCTATCCATTGGTATAAGTGGGGGTGTTAAAGTCCCCTACTATTTTATTACTATCAGTTACTGCTTTATGTTCGTTATTAGTTGCTTTATGTATTTGGGTGCTTCCATGTTGGATATATATTTACAATTCTATCTTCTTGGATTTTTCCCATTGTGATTAAATAGTGTCCTTCTTTGTCTCTTGTTACAGTCTTTTATTTAAAGTCTGTTTTGTCCAATATAAATATTGCTACTTCAGCTTTCTTTTCACTTCTATTTTCATGATAAGCACTTTACTCTTTCATCATGTACAATCTGCAGGTGTCTTCAGGTCTGACATGAGACTCTTGTAGGCAGCACATCGATGGGTCTTGCATTTTAACCCATTCTATCACCCTATGTCTTTTGGAGTGTTTAGTCCATTTATATTCAAAGAAATTACTGGTAGGGATGTACTTATTGCCATGTTGTTCCTTGTTTTATGGTTGTTTTGTAGTTCTTTTATGTTTCTTTCTTTTCTTGCTCTCTTCTGTCATGGTTTGCTGGCTTTCTTTATTAATATATTTGGATTTCTTTCTCTTTAATTTTTGCATGTCTATTACTGGTTTTTGATTTGTGGTTATCATTAGGTTTGTATATATCATCTTGTGCACATAGCAGTCTATATTAAGTTGATGGTTACTTATGTATAAACCCATTCTTTACCCCTCTTCCCTCTCCTATCTATGTTTTAGGTATATGGTATCATACTTTACATCATTTTGTTTTGTGATTTCCTTGACTAATTTTTATAGGTATACTTAATTTTACTGCTTTGTGCTTCCCACTTTTCTTACTCCTACTTATGACCTTTCCTTTTCACTCAGAGTCCCCTTTAAAATTTCTCATAGGGCTAGTTTAATGGTGATGAATTCCTTCAACTTTCGTTTGTCTAGGAAACTGTATCTCTTCATTTGGTTCTGAATGATAGACTTGCTGGATAGAGTATTCTTAGTTGCAGGTATTTTTTTTTTCAACATTTCGAATATATCATGCTCCTCTCTTCTGGCCTGCAATGTTTCTGTTGACAAATAAGCTGATAGCCCTTTCTCTCAGTGCTTTTAAATTATCTCTTTATCCCTGCTTTTTGCCATTTTAATTACTATGTGTGTTGGTGTGGACTCCCTTGGGTTAATTTTGTTGGGGACTGTCTGTACTTCCTCAATCTAGATTTCCATTTCCTTTCCCAGACTTGGGAAATTTTCAGGTATTATTTCTTCAAATAAAATTTCTGTCCCTTTTTTTCTCTCTTCTCCTTCTTGGATCCCTATAATAATAATGCTTTTATGCTGAATGGTGTCACTGATTTACTTAGTCTATGTTCATTTTTATTATTATTTTTTCTCTCTTGTTCAACTTGATTACTTTCCATTGCTCTGTCATCAAGGCTACTAATCTATTCTTCTGCTTCCTCTAGTCTACTGTTTATTCTATCTAGTGTATTATTAATTTTAGTTACTGAGTTCTTCATCTCTGATTGGTTCTTTTTTGTTTTCTGTCTCTTTGAGGAGAGTCTCACAGAAGTCCTCCACTCTTTTCTCAAGTCCAATGAACTTTATGACCATTACCTTTTTTAAAATTTTATTTATTTATTTTGAGAGAGACAGAGACACTACGAGTTGGGGAGGGGCAGAGAGAGAGGGAGAATTCTAAGCAGGCTCCACACTGTTGGCACAGAGCCCAACATGGGACTCAAACCCGTGAAGCCATGAGATTATGACCTGAGCTGAAACCAAGAGTTGGATGCTTAACCGACTGAGCCATCCAGGCACACCTGTGACCATTACCTTAAATCCTCTATCAAGCATATTATTTATCCCCATTTCATTTAGCTTTCTTGCTGTCATTTTGTCCTGTTCTATCATATGGGACATATTCCTCTGTTTCCTCATTTTGCCTAAATTTCTATGTCTGTTTTTATGTATTAGGAAAGTCAGATACATCTTCTGCTCTTGAAGGTAATAGCCTTAAGAAGAGGAGATCTAGTGATGGCCTGCAGTGCACGGTCCCTTGTTCACCAGAACCTGGCCTTTCAAGAGTATCTCCTATGTGTGTAGCATGCAACCTACTGTTGTGACTGAGTTGCATTTGCCTTCAGTCTAGTCATCTACAATGACTGTCCTTGCCTGTTGTGGGCAGGATTTGGTCCTTGTATTGTTAGTGGGCCAGTCTGGGGTTGCCTTGGGCTTAAATTGAGTCAGACTCGGCATTTGCCAGAGATGCAGTAGCACCAAGCTGCAAGATGCATTCTCTTTTTTGTGCCCTGAGATCCTTTTGTTGGTGGGTGGGGCCTGAAAGGAGACCTGATGTTTCAGACTGGTATGTGTGGTTATCTTCCCCTCTCCCTGGAGAAGAAGACATTTTGGAGTGTTGTTGGCCCCTATTAGGGCTGTTGGCACCCTGCCAGGCTTGTGGCATTTTTATGGGTGAGCTCTGGCTAAGGGTGTATTGCATGGGGCAGGTCCACAAGGGAACACAGGGGTGGGGCAGGTCGTGCTAGCAAGGTCTGCACTGGTCTGCTCTGGGAGGAGGTATGCAGCTTCTTGGGGGGAAGTTCCTGCCCTGGCTTAGATGGAAGGATATTTCCACAGGGTGTGGAAACAGAGAGCAAGCTAGGTGGAAAGTGTTCCTATTGCATGCTGGTTCCCACAGGTGTCTGTTTATCTAGGGTATGGGGCAGGGGAGGGAAATGGAACCCACCAGCTCTTTTGTTCTTGGAGAAGTTACCCAAAGATCCCTACCCCTTAGCACATGCTCTGAGATTAGGCATTTTTCAACCTGCTGGTTCTATACTGTATCTCAGCTGGATTCCACCCTTTCAGCTCTCCCAGAACCAGGCCTGCTGATTTTTAAGGCTGGAGGTATTAAGCCCTACTCTGTTTTTCAAAGCCAAATGTTATAAGGATTCTCCATGTGGGTCCTCCATCTTTTCATTATAGCATTTTAAACTAGGCAAATAAAATCCCAGAATATTGCCTAGTTACTATATATACCAGAATATACCAAAGTACTAACCTGTGAGGAGAAAAGGTCACCTTTCTCCTGTGTGATGCTTCCACAGCAACTGCATTACCTATGTAACACTCTTGATCTCTCTGCATCCATGCCTCAGAGGTACAGGAATATCTTATATTATCACATAGATTTCAAGAGTAAATGAAGATGTGTATCTCATGCCCTTCTTCTTTTTCACCTTTTGGGATGCTGCCTACCTGCAAATAGTGTTCCTATCTTTTCTTCCATATCATAGCTTTATAGGGGTCATCTCTCACATGGGAACCTCTGTTGTTTAATGCTGCCTGAGACTGAGATGTAAATCTTCCTTGATAGGAAATATAGTATTAATGAATCTTCTCCAGTGTAGCATTTATTGTTAGCAAAGATGACATTTTTCCTTTCCCTTGGTCTCCCTTTAACTTTTCAGAACTAATTGGAAGAGAGTGCTATGTATTGATCCATCTAAAATCAGCTTACACAACTTTGAAGTCACTTTAGGGCAATGCTTTCCACCTATGTATGTTGTTGTTTATTTGTTTTGTTTAGTTTTGCAAATACTAACATCTTTTAATTACTTCCATTTTCTTGAAACTGATAATTTAAAAAAAATCCTATTTGAGGACATAGTTGCCTTAATTGCATCTTTCAAATGTTTGACTACTCCCAGGAAATAGATGAATGACCCTTAGGGGTTGAAGCCTTAGACCAAAACAGCAGTTGACTGTCTATAACTGATACAATTTGGATATCTATTCTGAAATCTTTCTTTTGCTCTCAGAAGGTAAAGGTACACGTTAGCCTAAACAGAATCATGTCCTCTCTGAAATATTTAAGATATAACTCATACTTTGCTAAATATGTTACAATTTTTAATTTTAAAAGTAGGATTATCTGACAAAATTAATACTAGTATAGTTTGATATTTTTCAAAGATTCAAATATGTAATATGCCATATTATTATAAGTAATCTTCACTAGAATTTTACAGAGTTTCATTAAATTTCTAATCATACTGTTACCTAATCACTTCCTGGATCTTGAACATAGAAATCAACTAAGTTCCATTCAAAGTGTCTGTCATTGCCAAACAGTCAGCTACCCTCTTATACAAGTTTATCATTTGTCTTAGCTCATTGAATGGGATAGAATGGGATAGAAATACATTTCCTGATCTTCATTTGACCTGCTACTGACCACTTCATGTAACATATGACAACAAATGTCTATATCTGACTGTACTTATAAACATGAACTTATCCTTTATTTACCTCCTTGTTTTAGCTTCATTTTATATTTATCAGTTAAAATAGCCATGTCTATGCTTATATACATATGCATGCACACACATATCACACCTGTATCTCCACAGAAATATTCTTTTAAGGTAATTTGTTCATACTGACAGCATTCCTCTAGGATCTGCTTTTCACATGACTCAATATAAACTGATAATGTTTTAATTTATTTAAAATAAATTTTAATGTAAAAACAAACAGAAGAGTTGGAGAAGCCATTTAAAAGAAACCAGATCTTTTTTATGCGAATTTGATTATAGTTCCCTACCAAGTAAGCTTTAGCTTAAGATGGACAAATAATGACCTCACAGCAAATTATCACATCTTTCACAAGAGCAGAGCTGTTTTGGAATGCTATGAAGCCCCAGATTCTCCCACGGGGAGCAGTCACAGTAAATCATTCCATGTTTCAGGAACCAGACACCTCTTTTTAAAGAGAAGGGTCAAATTTAAAAGTAGTAGATCTTAAGAATTCTTACCATATACACAGTCTCTCAGTCTCTCTCTCTCTCTCTCTCTCTCCCTCTCTCCCTCTCTCTCTCTCTCTCTCACACACACACACACACACACACACACACACACATATGTTAACTATTTAAATTATATGAGGTAATAGATGTGCTAATTGTCTCAATCTTGGTAATCATTATATAATGCATATGTATATCATATCATCATGTCATACACTTTAAATATATACAATTACATTTGTCAATTATTTTTCCATGAAATTAAAAAATTAAGTTTTAAAAATTTAAATAAATAATTTCAGTTACTTCTTTTGGGATAAAAATTAGATAAAAATTGAACAGGAAAAATAAAAGCAGTAAAGAAAACTAAATTTAAGCACATCCCATTCTGAAGCATCCATAAGACAACATTGCCAATTCTGCATTTTCTGTGTGGCACATGGTTCAGCCATTGCATCATTGTTTGCAGTGAATAGATCCAAATTGTTTTCTCAAGTTTTTTTTTTTTTTTTGGTGAGTTGTGTATAATTTTTTTATTTCTTACCTGCCAAGGATAACACCTGGTACTGAATTGGCTATTTTAAAATTATAATTTTAAAAATGATGCTGTGATCAGTTAGTACAAACCATAAAGTACCATGATTTAAGATGACAAAATATTTCATTTTAGTGGTAACCATTTCAATTTGTTGCAATTTATAAGCATCCAGTCTTCATTAAAATTTTGTGGATTACTGTTAATTTGGAACAGCGGCTATCCTAAATACATGCTAAATTTACCTTTGTTGCTTTAAAAATACACTAAGATTTGGTCTTCAACCCAGATGAGTTAAATAAGAATCTCCTATTGGGATGTAGACATTTTTTTTTTTAGATATCTTTAGGCAATTTCAGTGTCAAACAGTTGAAAATCATTGGCTTGGGTGATGCTGTTATGATAATGATGGCTGCATCAACTCTTCTGCATCTGACCATTTTTTTTCAAGGAAAGTTAAAGAATTGAGTCTGATCATTAAGACGTCATTTAGAAATTACTAGACATGACTCTCAGTGAGTTAAAGCATGAAAAAAAAGGAAATTGCTAAAGCCTAGATGACAGCTGCCATCCTACAAACTATCATCAGTTACACTGATTCTTTTAATGAACAGTGTTCATTTATAATAAATTTTAATGTTTTCAATGTAGTCCTAAAATATTAGAATTTTTTCTCCTCTTAAGTCTTTGACTATGAATTTACCATTTCATCTAAGTCAATTCCAAAGTCAGATATATCATTAGGTCTATTTGTTTATAAAGCTTACTAATAAGGCTATTCAAATCTTTTATAACCTCATTGATTTTATCTGCTCATTTTATCAGTTGTTAAGAGTGTTATATTAACATCACCTTTTATTATTGTGTATTTTTCAATCTTTTTTTTATACGTGATGGTCAAGGTCATATTATAAGTGCAAAATTTCAACCAGTTTATCATCATGGTCAGCTGGAACTTTTAGTGTTATGTTGTGACCCTCTTTATCTTTAGCAATGCTTTTGTGAATAAAGTCTATTTTGAATAATATTAGTTATTAGTTTTCTTTTCATTATTATTGCTTGATATAATTTTCTACACTTTGATTTTCAAACTTTCTAAGACATCATGGCTTATGTTTATCTCATTTAATCAACCTATTCCTGGAATAATTTTCTAATGAAATCAGACAATTATTAAAACCAAATGGTTTGGTCTATTTATATTTTTTGTGATTGTTGATATTTTTATTTAATCTTTGTATGAGTTTCCTATTTGTATCATATTTTCTGCTTTTTTCCTTTCCCCTCAATTTTCTTGCTTGGTTAGATTAAGTTTGTTTTTCCTTTTTCTAATTTTATTTCTCTAGACATTGCCTTCTTTCCTAATCTTGTTCTCCTGGGGATAGCCAGGGCAGTGTGATGAGACCATTAGAACCGTAAGTTGACTGAAAATGGTTAGGCACTCAGGACAAGCCTGTAACAGGAGACTGAGATTGTTGTAGCTGAGTCATATTAATAGTTGCTCTCCAGGTCAAGACTCATGAATTCCTGGCACTGAGGCCTATAATTCCAAGGATCTTGCCTTCTCTCAGATTTATTCTTTAGCTCCTTTTAGAATTAAGAGAACACTCTTGTAGCTGTCTAACAAATTTCATTTTTATTTAATCTGGCTAGAGTAAATGCCTGTTACTTAAGGACAACAGAAACTTTGCACAGTATACTTCTTGATTTTAATTCATTGTATTCAATTTTAATACAGTTTTTATGTCAGAATTAGCAATTGCATTCCCAAATTGAAGGTACTTGAGATCAAAACTGTTTGTTACTGCTATTCTTTTTAATGGGTGAAAAAATAACTATAAAGAAGTTTTCTAAGCATAGTAGGAAAAACAAGAAAAGGTTATGAAGACCACCACTTTGGTTTTCTGAGTTCTTGGATATATATTTTTTTGTTGTTATTGTTGTTGTTGTTAGGGACAGTTGACATATTTGGAGGGGGGTGAGGTAAGAATCAAATAAAACTTTATGTTTGTTATGTATCTCTTTTAATCTTTATAATACCCATTCTGGAGCTATTGCCCTTAGTTCACAGATGAAGATATTGTGTCTAAATGGCATTAAGCAATTTTCCCAAATTCATCCTGTTATTAAGTGGTTGATTCAGGATTCCAACTCACAGTCTGATTGTAAGAACTTCTAAGCTTTTTCTATGTTGCCAGCATACCTCACTATCATGAAACTGAAAGTACTTCTTTCTTGGTGGCAAAGCAAGAGACTTATAAAGTTATATTCTCGATTCCATTTCTTAACAAAAATTCTTTAAACCAAAGTCAAAGTTTCTAATCCTTTTTGTGAATCACACTGGGTTGGAATCCCTCCATGTTCTAGTCTCTAGTAAGATGTTAATCCTCTGTAGTTACAAATTAGGGTACCCCAGTTATTGCTCATTCTTGATTGTTCATGTGAGAGACTTTCCTCTAGAGTTATACCATGGACTCTCTTACATATGATCTTTTACTTTCTCCTTCAGAAAGAGAAGCAGCTTAGCTGTATGGGAAGTTAGAAAAAGAAACTGTGCCAGATGCCTGGGTGGCTCAGTAGATTGAGCATCTGACTTCAGCTCAGGTCATGATCTCATGACTGGCTCACGGGTTCAAACCCCGAGTTAGGCTCTGTGCTGACAGCTCAGAGCCTGGAGCCTGCTTGGGATTCTGTGTCTCCTTCTCTCCCTGCCCCTCCCCAACTCATGCTCTGTGTCTCTGTGTCTCTGTGTCTCTGTCTCTCTCTGTCTCTCTCTCTCAAAAATAAATAAACATAAAAAAATAAAAACCTGCACCAAGAAATCTCAGCTCCTGTTTTTTTGTAAGTCAGCCTGCCTAGGAATCCCATATCTTCTCTGCTCCTTTATGTCATACATGTTACATAGGAAGCATGTAACAGTCTAGCAGAGGATGGCTAATTCTAGAGCTAAGTAGTGGAAACCGCACTTTGCTGCACAACATGCAATTCAAAATCTCTAGAGGTCATAAATCTGACTACTGCTTGATATCTGTTAAAGTCCTTTGTCCATAAATCAATTCATATGGAGGAAAGCTTTGCTGTTCATTAGACTCCTCAAGCACCAAAACTAAATTTGTTCTTGAATCTTCTTGTTGGGGGAAGATTTTCCCCACATTATCCATGTTTTGTCATGAAACTAAACCTTCTCTCAGGTTGGTGCCTCATTCAAAAATGATAATAGGCATCACTATGTTTATTTTACAAACACATCTGTAAAAGAGGTGCTATAAATATACCCATTTATCATATGATGAAATAAACTTAAAGAGCTTACATATCTTGCATCAGTGATACAATAAATACATTCTAAATTCAGTTCTTGGACTTGTTCCACTTTTCTCCAATGTCCATGCTTTGAAGGTTAGTCTGTATATGTATAAAAAAATATAGGAGAGAAAAGTTTTCCTCCATCCTCTTTGGGTCCTTGGCTAAGTCTTAATGTTAAACTGGCAAAGACGAGAGAAAAGCATACAAATGTTATTGAATTTTTTACATGTATGAGGAGCATTCAAAGAGAGTGAATAATCTAAGAAGTGACCAGAGCAAGAAGCATTTACACCTTTTAAATAAAGAAACAATAATTTGTGAAGAATTGACAAGACAAAGAGGTTTGGGTTACGGGATACTTAACCAGGACTAGATAGACTTTAATCTTCCTTAACTAGGAAGATAAAAGTTAGGTTAACAAGGCTTGTTTACAGATTCCCTTCATGTCATCTCTGGACTAAGTCTATTTCCAGCAAAAGAAGAATATATTTCCTGCCTTCAGGCAGAAGGCTGCATTAATTGTTTCTTAATTTCCTTCAGCTCAAAGTAATTTTATGACATATTTTGGGGTAACACATTCTGGGTTCCTTTATTTTCAAGAATACTTGAAAGTTTTTCTTTACACAATTTAGACAACTATATGTGGTAGCCCTCTCTAGTACCATTGGGAGGGTAGTTGATGAGGTGGGGTAGAGTGCAGAAGTCAGAAAATAAATTAATATGTTATAAAATCTAAGTGGTGATTTAGTATATTAAGCTTCAGTATATAACGATGTATTCCTCAGAAAGTTACCTGGTTATCATCTAGCGTAATCTAGATTACAGATGCCTATAAAACAGTGAATTTAGTGAATGTTAGTTGAGCTTAACCAACTCAGTTTCATGGTTTAATAATTGATGCACTACAAAAAGATTAATCTGGAACATATTTAGCTGTTATTAAACAGTTGCTAAATATCTTTATTTTAAACAACCATATACCTGAAGGCTTATAAATTTACTAGAAATTTAGCATTTATATTAGGACATTTGTCATAAATTTTAAAAGTGAAGGCTTTGTCCTCACATTGTGGATTACATTGTACTGCTATTTTGGCCTTTCTTATTGTTATAACACTATAAATTAGAACACTTAACTACATTTACTCAATGTAATTAGTTAAAGTATTTAATGTTTTTTTCTACCTCTTATATTCTGAAATTGAAAGAGAAATCATTTATTATTCACAATATTCAGGATGTCTGATTTCTACAGTAGCAGAAAAAAATTCAATTTCTTGAAATTTCATATACAAAAATTTTAAAATCCTGTCTCTAGGTAACTCAGTTATCTGAATGCTTGATTTTCTTTATGTCCCTTTATCTTTCCATCTTAACTTTATCTTACTCTGCTCACATTTGGTAGGATGTTCCCAAAGACTTAGGAAAGGAAAAGTCTAGCTAATGAGATTTTAATGAGAAATTTCTACATTTAAAGCTTTGCACCAGGTGCTACTGAGACAATACACATTGTAAAGTACATACTATCTACTATGTGCTCACCCATAAGCAAACATTATGGTTTCTTATTTTAGCTGAAGCTGACTCCCAATATTCTAGTTTAGACAATTAATAGGATGGTAGAATAACTACTTGATAGAATACTGGGACAGACAGAGATTTAAGGGAAAAAAAATGAATTCCTGCCTCGTAGCACAAGGCACATAACAGATGAATGGGTTAGGTAGAGGTGAGGGAAGATGATAGGAACTGAAGAATCATTAACATATTGATGGTCTTCGCTATCAATTAAATTATCAGAATGACTGAGATTACCTAGAATGTAGTATCAAAGGGTAGAGAAGGTGGACCAAGAAAGAAACATGAGTAATACCAAGACTGAAAAGATAAAGAGCCTGTGAAGGAGAACAGATAACTTGGTCAAAGAGTAAAAAGAAAGTATGGTAACTGGTGGAGAGTTTTAAGGAGAGGGTGCTAAGCTGTAAAAGTATAAAATAAGTTAAAGACTGGGGTACCTGGTGGCTCAGTCAGTTAAGCTTCTGACTTCAGCTCCAGTCATGATCTAGAAGTCCGTGAGTTTGAGACCCACGTCAGGCTCTGCACTGACAGCTCGGAGCCTGGAGCCTGCTTCAGGTTCTGTGTGTCTCTCTCTCTGCCCTTCCCCTGCTTTCTCTCTCTCTCTCAAAAATAAATAAAACATTAAAAATTTTTAAATAAAAAAATAAGTTAAAGACTAAAGACTACCCACTGGATTTAGCCATTAGCTCGCTGAAGACCATAAAAGACTAAATTAAATACAGGGCTATTCTATAATTCTCACTGTATTGAGTTGATATGTATATAGGAGATGAGAAAGTTTTAAGTAAGTTTACTCTTCCAAAAAGTGGGGAAAATGAAAAAAAAAATGAAAGAATCCAACTATGGTGGTAGAAAACTTAAACAAATTGAAAGGAAAAAGTAAGTAGAAAGTAAGGATGAGGAAAGTACATATAACTGATTAGCAATTTTCTAGGTGGAGATAAGAGGAAATGACATTATAATCATGGTTATAGAAAAAGTAGAGTAGGAGGATCAACCAACCCATCTGTCAAACTGGCCAAAATAATATAAGGTAGTGTATTATATTGGTAGGGCTGCCATAACAAAGTGGCATGTTTTGGGTGCTTAAACATCAGAATAATTTTTTCAAAGTCCTGGAGATCAAGGTGTAGGTGGGGTCACTTTTTTTTTTTTTTCTGAGAACTATCAACTTGGCTTATAAATGATCATCTCCTCCCTGTGTTCTCACATAGTCTTCCCTCTGCACATCTCTGTGTCTAGATTTTCTCATTTTGTAAAGACAATCAGTTGTGAGGATAATGGTCCACCCTAATGACTTTATTTTAACCTAAGTACCTCTTTAAAGATTGTATCTCCAAATACAGTTACATTCTCAGGTAGTAGGATTTAGGAATTCAACATATAAATTTGGGGGGAGTGGGAGGGAACACAGTTTATTCCACAACACATGAGTGCATACACCTAATAATTCAGGGAGGGGAAAAAAAGGCAAATTGAGTATCTAACCAAGCTTTTAACACACATTTTTTTTTGAGCATGCTTCTGAAATACAGGTTTGGTAATAAGAATCATATGAACAGAAGAACAGTAGAAAGTATCTTGTTTTAGTCAGTTTGGGCTGCTTTAACAAAATACTATAGGCTAGGTGGCTTAAAACAGAATTTTATATTTTTACAGTTTTGGAGGCTGGAATCTTCAGATAAGGATACTAACATGGTTGGGTTGGGGGCTAGTGAGAAAGTTCTCTTCCTGGTTTAGAGATATCCATCTTCTTGATGTGTCTTCACATGGCAGAAAAAAAGATAATCTTTTTTTGATTAATGGCAATTGCCATTTATGAGGGCTCCATCTTCATGACCTAATGGCCTCCAAAAGGCCCACCTCCAGGTACCATCACCCTGAGGATTAGGGCTTCAACATAGGAATTTGGTGGTAACACAAGCATTTTACAGTAAGTAATATTCAATATGAAGTGTCAGTATGTAGAGGACACAAGAGATTTAGACCCTGCTGGAATCTCTGCTGTTTTATTTTCAACCATATTTTCAAATCTACTTTCTGGCAATAGAGAAAGATTGTCATTAAAGGTAATGCTTTAGGGACCATGGTATTGAGTCACTGACAAATTGCTTTTGTATTAAAAAGTGAAAATGCTGAAATGTTCTGCTGTATTTCAAAAATTTTCTCTTCCATTGATAGCATCTTAAAGCAAAATAAAGTAACAGTTACAAAGAATTTATGTCTAACACTACATATGTTTCTAGTGATTGGCAAATGTAATATAATTAGAAAGCAAAGAACTTTTAAGAACTAGTAATATGGAGTTTTATTAAGGAAAAAAAATCAATGCACATGATTGTGGAGGCAGTGTTTTAGGAGTAAGATTGAGTAGGTCAAAGAAATAATTCTTCAAAATATTTGCTTTTGCCTACCTATATTTATATGACTGGCTTAAAATGTTTCTTTGCTATTGTAAATATCTTCAACCATTATATCAATTTGGTTCTTAAATTTATTTTTATTTAAGTCGTTTAAGCTACTAACTTAAGCGGTGATAAATTCCTAGAAGAAATCAGGCACATCCTTAGTATCTTAGATAGTAAATAATTATGCAACTTAAAATTTTTAATAGCCAAAGCAAAATTCAAGGTATTTGTGATAATAGGTAAAATGTATTAAACCCTTTATTTTCTTTAAAAAAATTTTAATGTTATATTTATTTCTGAGAGAGAGAGAGCGAGAGAGCACGCGTGCAGAGGAAGGGCAATGAGAGGGAGACACAGAATCCAAAGCAGGCTCCAGCCTTTGAGCTGTCAGCACAAAGCCTGATGAGGGCCTTGAACCTACAAACCACTGAATCATGACCTGAACAGAAGTTGGATGCTTAACTGACTGAACCATCCAGGCACCCCAAAACTCTTTATCTTCTTAAGTTTTATATATATGAAATTTTTATTATTGAAAGAGTCAACATACAATATTATATTAGTCCCTGGCGTACAACATAGTAGTTATAGTCACCATCTGTCACTATACAACATTATAACAATATTATTGAGTATATTCCCTATGCTGTACTTTTCATCCCTATGACTTATTGATTTAATAAGTGGAGTTTCTACCTTTTAATCCCCTTCACCTATTTTGCTAGTCCTCATCCCCTCCCATCTGGAACCACCAGTTAATTCTCTGTATTTATCAGTTTGTTTCTGGTTTGTTTGTTTGCTTGTCCATTTGTTTTTTCTATTCCACATATGAGTGAAAGCATATGGTATTTGTCTTTGAAAGTTTCACTTATTTCATTTAACATAATCCCCTCTAGGTCCATCTTTGCCGCTACAAATAACAAGATCTCTTTTTTAGAGCTAAGTAGGATTACATTGTATGTGTGTGTATATATATCACATCTTTATTCATTTATCTCTTGATGGACACTTGGGTAGCTTTCATATTTGGCTATTGCAAATAATGCTGCATTAGATATATATATATATATATCTTTTGAATTAGTTTTCTAAAATTTTATTTATTACTTTATTTTCTTTATTATTAGTGTATTAATTTAATTTAATTATTAATTACTGCATTGTATGATATTTCTATTTTTAATTTTTTGATGAAATTACAGTTTTCCATTGTGGTTGCAACAGTTGTCATTTTGACCAATAGTACACATGGGTTCCTTTTCTCCATATCCTTTCAACCCTTGTTTTTTTTTTGTTTTTTTGTTTTTTTGTTTTTGTTTTTTGGATAAAGACTGCATTGAATCTGTAGATTTCTTGGGTAGTATGAACATTTTAAAAATATTCTTAAAGATCATGAGCATGGTATATTTTTCCATTTGTGCCATTTTCAATTTTTTTCATCAATATTTTATAGTTTTCAGGGTATAAGTCTTTCACCTACTTGGTTAAGTTTATTCCTAGGTATTTTATTCTTTCTGGTGTAAGTGAATGAAGTATTGCTTTCTTTATTTCTCTTTCTGCTAATTCATTATTAGTGCATAGAAATGTAACAAATTTCTGTATATTAATTTCGTATGCTGCAACTTTACTGAATTCGTGTATTAGTTCTAATAGGGGTTTTTTTTTGGTGGAATCTTAAGGATTTTCTAAATAAAATATTATATTATATGCAAATGGTGACAGTTCCTTACCAATTTGGATGCTTTTTTTTTCTTTCTTTTTGATTGCTATGGTTTGGACTTCCAGTAATATGTTAAATAAAAGTGGTGAGACTGGATGTTTTTGTCTTGTTCTTGATCACAGATAAAAATATTTGAGTTTTCACCATTAAATATGATGTTAACTGTGGGTTTGTCATATATAGCCTTTATTATGTATTATGTTTAGGTATGATTCATCTAAACCCACTTTGCTGAGACTTTTTTTTTTTTATCATAAATGGATGTTGAATTTTGTCAAATGCTTTTCCTGCATCTGTTAAGATACTCATATGGTTTTTATCCTTCATTTTGTTAATGTGATGTATCACAATGATTGATTTGTAGATAATGAACAATCCTTGCATTGCTGGAATAAATCTCATTTAATTGTGGTAGATGATCTTTTTAATGTACTGTTGATTTGCTAGTATTTTGTTGAAAATTTTTGCATCTGAGTTCATCAGGGATGGCCTGTAGTATTGTTTTTATGTATTGTCTTTGTCTAGTTTTGGTATCAGGATAATGCTGGCCTCATAGAATGAATTTGGAAGTTCTCCTTCCTTTTCTAGTTTTTGGAGTAGTTTGAGAAGAGTAGGTATTAACTCTAAGTGTTTGGTAGAATTCACTGTGAAGCCATTTGATTCTGGACTTTTATTTAATGGGAATTTTTTTTTTTATTACGAGTTCAATTGCATTACTAGTAATCTGTTCAAGTTCTCTATTTCTTCCTGATTAAGTTTTGGAAGATTATATCCTTCTAGTAATTTATCCATTTCTTCTTGGTTGTCCAACTTGTTAGCACATAAATTTTTGTAGTATTATAATCCTTTGTATTTTTGTTGTGTCAGTTGTGGCCTTTCCTCCCTCATTTATGGTTTTATTTATTTGAGTTTTCTTTTTTTTCTAATGAATCTTGTTAAAGTTTTATCAATTTTAACTTTCAAAGGACCATCCCTTGGTTTCATTGATCATTTCTATTTTCTTTTAGTGTCTATTTCATTTATTTTTACTCTAATATTTATTATTTTCTTCTATCTACTAACTTTGGGCTTTGCTTTTTCTTCTTTTTTTTAGTTCCTTTAGGTATGAAGTTATATCATTTATTTAAGATTTTCTAGTTTCTTGAGGTATGCCTATATTGCTATAAACTTCCTGTTTTCTTTAGAATTGCTTTTGCTGCATCCCAAAGGTTTTGAATTATTGTGCTTCTGTTTTCATTTGTCTCTATGTATTTTTTAATTTCCTCTTTATTTCTTCATTGACCAAGTCAGTTTTAGTCACATATTGTTTAGCCTGTATGTGTTTGTGGGTTTTTTTTTTCTTTTTCATTTTTATTCTTGCAATTCATTTCTAGTTTCATGGTGTTTTGGTCAAAAAAGATCTTTGATAAAATTTCAGCCTTTTTAAATATACTGAGACTAGTTTTATGGCCTAGCATGTGATCTGTCCTGAGTAACGTTCATGTGCATTTGAAAAGAATGTGTATTCTGCTGTTTGGGGATAGAATATTTTATGTATATAAATATCCATTGATGTAATATGTCAGTTAAGGTCATTGTTTCCTTACTGAAGTTCTGTCTGTCTGATTAATCTATCCATGCATGTAAGTGGAGTGTTGAAATCTCCTATGATTGCTATATTACTGTCAATTTCTCTTTGTATGTTATTTGCTTTATGTATTTAGTTTCTTTCATATTGAGTGCATAGATATTGTTACATTGTTACATCCTCTTGTCAGATTGATCCTTTTATCATTATGTAATGTCCTTCTTTGTCTCGTTTGACAGTCTTTTATTTTATTTTATTTTTAAATGTTTATTTCTTTTTGAGAGAGACGGATAGAGCGTGAGTGGGGGAGGGGCAGAGAGCAAGGGAGAGACAGAATCCGAAGCAGGCTCCAGGCTCCAAGCCTTTCAGTGCAGAGCTTGATGTAGGGCTCGATCCCATGAACCGTGAGATCATGACCTGAGCCAAAGTCAGACGCTTAACCAACTGACCCACTCAGACACCCCAACAGTCTTTATTTTAAAGTCTGTTTTGTCTAATATAAGTATTGGTACCCTCGCTTTATTTTTTACACTTTCATTTTCATGGTATATGTTTTGTCTATTTCTGTATTCTTAGTCTATATGTGTTTTTAGATCTGAAGTTAATCTCTTGTAGGAAGCATATAGACATATCTTTTTTTTTAATTCACTCATTGGCCCTGTATCAATTAAGTAGAGCATTTAGACCATTTAATTTTCAAGTAATTATTTATAGGTATGTACTTATTGCCATTTTGTTAATTGTTTTTTGTTTTTTTTTTATATAACTTCTCTGTTCCTGTCTTCTCTTATTTGTATCCCTTTCAACTGATGATTTCTTTTAGTGCTATGCTTGGATTCCTTTCTTTTTATTTTATTTTTTTATGTATTATGTTTTTGGATTGTGGTTACCATGAGGTTCATATATATTTTCCTAAATTTATAGCAATCTATATTAAGTTGATAGTCACTTAAGTTTGAATACATTCTAACAGCACTACATTTTTACTTTCCCTATCCTTGTTTTATGTATATGATGTCATAGTTTACATCTTTTTATTTTTTAAGTCCCTTCATCAAATTTTTAGATATAATTGATTTTACTAATTCTGTCTTATAACATTCATACTAGCTTTATAAGTGATTGATCTACTACTTTTATTGTGTGTTTGTTTATACTTGTGAAATTTTTTCCCTTTCATATTTTTCTTCTAATTGAGACCTCTTGATTCTTTTTCCTTTTTTCTTTACTTTTTAACATTTCTTGTAAGTCTGGTTTAATGGTAATAAACTCTTAATTTTTTGTTTGTCTGAGTGAAATAAATCAGTCAGAGAAAGATAGACATCATATGTTTTCACTCATATATGGGTCTGGAAACTCTTTATCACTCCCTCAATTCTGAGTGATCACCTTGTCAGGTAGAGTGTTTTTGATTGTAAGTTTTTCTTTCAGCGCTTTGAATATATCATGCCACTTCTTCTGGCTGGCAAAATTTCTGGTGAAAAATCAGCTGATAGCCTTATAGACTTTCCCTTATAGGTAACTTTCTGTTTCTCTCACTGCTTTTAAGATTCATTAGCATGTTTCTGTCTCTCCTGTCATGCGATCCTCTATCCTTTGTTGTACAGAAGCTGTTTAGTCAGCACTCAGTTCTTCAGGAGAGTTTGCTTTACCTGTAGGTGTAGATTCAGTGTGTCTGTGGAGGAGGTGAGTTCAAAACTTCCTATGTCTTCACTTTGAACCTATGCATATATGTTTTTTAATTTTTAAGAAAAAATAATGTTTATTTATTTCTGAGAGAGAGAGAGAGAGAGCGAGTGAGTGTACAGGTTAGGGAGGGGCAGAGAGAGAGGGAAGACACAGAATCCGAAGTAGGCTCCAGGCTCTGAGCTGTCAGCATAGAGCCCAATGTGGGGCTCGAACTCACAAGCTGTGAAATCATGACCTGAGGTGAAGTTGGAAGCCTAACTGACTGAGTGACCAAGGCGTCCCAAGTCTATGTATATTTTTTAAATACACTGAAGCATTTACTCCACGAAGACAGAGAGTTTGTTTGTTTAGTTTACTGTTGAGTTTCATTGCTATAATTGTTCTTGGCATCTAATAGTCACTCAGTAAAAGTTAAATAAATGTTCTCAAAGAAAATAGAACTACTAGGCAATGACTTAGAGCTATTATTTTAGTGGTGATTTGGAATTATTATTATTGTAATGTAATAGTCATGTATTAAGAGTCTAGGCTATAAGAGTTTTCTCCTATGTTCAATGATGACAGATTGTAATTTTTAAAATGGTTTATTTATTTATTTATTTATTTAGAGAGAGCAGAGCAAGTGGGAGAGGGGCAAAGAGAATGGGGAGAGAGAATCCCAAGCAATCTCTTTGCTGTCAGCATAAAGCCCAACCTTGGGCTCAATCTCACGAACCTGTGAGATCATGACCTGAGCCAAAATCAAGAGTTGGACACTTGACCGACTAAGACACCCAGTCATGCCCAGATTGCAGTTTTTAATCTTATTTTTTAAAATTGAGATACGATTGGCAGGTAACATTACTTTTAGGTGTACAGCATAATGACTTGATATTTATATATTTTACAAAGTGATCACCATGATTAGTCCATTAACATCTACCATAACACATAATTAGTATTTTTTCCTGTGCTGAGAACTTAATATCTTGATTATCTATTTTCCTAGCATTGTTCAAATCTACAGTATAGTATTATTATTTATCTTTAATAACTGGACTTTTATCTGCCTATGAATTTTGTTTTATCCTTTTCTAGACTGTTAGAGATCAGTTCTTGCTGTTATCAAAGTATCTTGCTGGCAATGTAAATAATGATTTTTTTGTCTTGAAATTTCTTATCACAGAAGTCTGAACCAGCAAGAACTAGACTCTTTTATTCTCTTTTATTCGTAGTGTCAACCCTAGTACCTGGACCGGTAGGCTATTCATAAAAATAGTTGAATTAATTAACATCAAGTGTATCTTTGAAGAACAGACTTACCCGTATCAGTCTCTCTTGCTTTCATTAGGAAAATCATTTGATATTTTCTCTTTATTTTGTTTTACACCATTTTCCAAAAGGTATGTGTAGGGTTTTTTTTTGTTTGCTTTAATTTGTAGATTCTACGTATCTGAAAGAAGTGGGGAGGATTTCTATCAGCAAAAGAAGCTATTGTAAAACACTTCTGAATATGATTAGAATAAAAAGGAATTAGATTTACAGTAATCCTTCTCTGTAGAATTGGCACAGATTAAATCATACATAATTCTTTTTGATCAAATGCAATTTAGAATAATAATAAGAAGAACTAGAATAAAAATATATCTAGATATACAATGAGAAGAAATTGTCTTCTCATCTCTTAAAGGAGATATTTATTAAAAAGTGTTTCAACTTTGCACATTTCTATTTCACAAAAATGAAAATCTGTGCATAAAATTATATTGATGAATTAGGTAATTTAAAAATATCATTCCACTTTTTAACACATTTTAAACATTGTCTGATGCTACATAAATCAACCACACTGCATTATCTCTGTCCTCAATGTCTTATTCCAGAAAAAGTACACTTAAGAAATCACATACATATACAATGATCAGTATGACACAAACAATTATGCCTAAATGAAAAATTATCAGTGAATTAAAACTAAATTATTTGAATCAAAAGGGTAAATAGTCACTTTTCCCTGAAAGATTTAAAAACATAAATTTCCATGCAAAATATATAATCTCAAATCCAAAGTTTAAAAATTTTGTTATTTGATTCTTTTGAGAGAATTGCTCATTTTAAAATTTTAATTAAATTATCTTCATAATGAATTTTAAAATAAGCTGTGATCTTGTTCCTTGTTTTTTCCTTATACTTTGCCAATGTCACTCTGCCTGTTTCCAGAAGGCAAGTGTTTTTATTATTTTTTTTAGTAAAACATAATTCTAAGATGAACAATTTTAGAAGCATCTATTCCAAGTTGAACTAATTACTAGCTCATCTGGAAAAATTACTGCCATATAACTGGAGGTTGTACCCAGAACTATACACAGGATTATTGAATCAGTTAAATAACACATACAATCTGTATGAATTGTTTTCTTTAGTTCTGAATAAGAGCACAATCACTGAGCTAGCTTAAACACAATCCCCAATACAGAATTTGTTCAAATCATATTTCAGGAATCTAATTGAAGCCAGGGAAAAAATTAAACCTTGCTCTTCTTGTGGGAGCTCTTGACCTCAACAGCAGGACTTTTTGAACTTGTAACTAGAATTCTGCTGCCATGTCTCAGCTCTCAACTCTCAGCCTGTCCTTATTCTCAGATGAAGTTCTTAATCATGTACACATGTGTGTGCATGTATGATAAAGAGAGAGAGGAGAGGGAGGAAATGGAGATTTAAATGGCTCAAAGTATTCAGATGTCCACATCTCATCTGGTCAAGATCCTTGGAGTAGGATGACAGAAGGAAACATAGTGACATGATAATAACAGCCAGCATTTTTTGACAACTGTGTACCAGGCATTGTTCTAAGCATTTTTACCCATTATCTCATGTAAGCCTCTCAATGATCTAGAATCTCTTTACTATTATATCATTTTATATCTAAAAAAACTGAAACACAGATGCAGTAATAAAAATGACCAAAATTACACAGTTTTTAAGTGATGGAGCTTTTACTATAATGAAGACCATCTGTTTCCAGAGACTATGTATTAAAAACTATACCCTGCTGAACATAATTTGGGGTCACAGTTGGCCCAAGAGGTGGGCTAAGCATATTCCACAGTAAGCGTCTATTAAAATGTCTTTTTTTGCCCAGGAAGCTGAAAAATAATAAAAACAGATTCATGTAACACTTTCTGTTAATCTGTGATGACCTTCATAATATCCAATAATTGTGCATATCAGATAAAGTGGAGTTAATATCTTCATTTTACAGATGAAGCAACTGAGTCTCAGAACGACTGATCAAAATTTGCCATAATGTTAATACATAACAGAATTTAGATAGAATGCTCAGGACCACTTAAGACAGATCTCTTTGCAGTTTGTCCCACCAGTCGGTCAACATGACATCCCCTGCTGGAAAACACTCAAGCACTTGACCTGAGCTTTTCTTTCCAAATGACAGTGTATTTTTTTTTTTTGACAAGCGTTTCTGTAGTTTATTTACAAAATTAGAAAAGAAATTTTAAATGTATAAAAGAATAAGCACTTGACAAGTTAATAAACATGAAACTTTTTCTGAGATTGCTTGATATGAATTCATGCATAGAAATTAGAAAGCTTCTGTATGTAACACATACACACACTAATTCATTTTTAGATAAAAAATTAGGAAGAACTAAAAGCATCATAATGTTACCCTACGTCTGATATACTCATTTATTTTAGCTGAAATGTTAGTTGCCTGTCAAATAGACCAGACCACATTCCCCAGGTCAGTCTATAAATAGTGAAAGTGAAGCTTAACGCTTACTGTGGGTATTGGAAAGATTGCCTAAATTGAGCAAAAGCTGAATGATCTTAAGGCGAGGGAGAAAGTATAGGGTGAAAGGAGTGCACAAGAAATCCTTTGTACTACACAGTGTTTGTCTCAGAAATTAGAAGTCAGAGATGAGTTACTGTGGTCTCCTGATTGAGCCCTAAAGAAGAACGGTCCATAGGCAGAACATGCAGGAACATCTTTCATTAATAACAGTCCAATTGTGGGTCATAGGCACCACTACTTTTTAAAATGTATCCTTTGTCACAGAGACAAAAGAGGTTGATGAGGGATGTTCTCCCCATTTATACTGGACACAGCTTATCTTTGGAGAATCTGTGTTGTAAGAGAACATACACCTGATGGATTAAAGAAGCTATGTATTAATAATAGCTGGGGTCATCAATGGAGTCGTAAAGGCAATAGCAGGAGACCATTCCCACGAAATGAAGTGAGAAGGCTGATGTAGATGCTCAACCCTGCCATGTGGCATTCCCAGTATTGCTTTGGGTCTGAAGTCTTGGCTTAATAGATGAGATCACAAGCCTCTTAATTATCAATTTTATATATGGGCGTTTTCACTTTACAGATTTTCAGCTTGTTTTCTCTTAACCCCCTATAGCAATTTTACAATTAACATCAAGTAATCTCTCTCATTCATAAGAAATGTCATGTTATGTAACTGATGAAGATTAACATTTAGGAATTTTATAGCTATAAGAGCCTGGTATGCAGCATATATTACTGGAGATGTTTATGACAAAAACAACCCAAATATGGTCTCTAAGTTATATTTGAAGTAGAAATTCTTCAGCCAATCCCCATTCGTACTTTTCCTGCACCATATGGTCCTAAAATTCTGTGATTAAATATAGGAAAATTAAACATTACTTCTGAAGTGGAAATGTTGACAGTTATCTTTCTTATTGCAATCTTTTCAGTTTTAGATTAACTATACAGTCATTGTGTGGAAGAAAGGATTCTTGGAGAAGGGCTCCTGTGAAGGTTACATGTATTATTTTTTAATGCTTGTCAGCTCTTCAGAGCTCTCCTGGCAACCACTGTAATATGAAATATGGATTTCACAAACAAAAGCAGAAGCTCAAACTCATTATTTTTTTTCTTTTTGTATTAGTTCTGCCAAATCCTTGATGCCTGAAATAGGAAAAAAATTTTATGTTTTTTTCTTGTAAAAGCTATCAGATCACTCCATCCACTTGAAGACCATTATTACTCCAGGAAAAGTTTCTTCATAGGATGAAAGGTGAAACTAATGTCAGTTCATAATTTTAAATCATTGTAAATAGGATGATGGTGCTGAGGAATGGAAGAGCAAAGGGTTAGAAAAGGTCAGAATCTTTAGAATTTTGTTCCTTACCTTGTTGCTAAAAAATATTGAGTACATCACTCCCTTTTATTTCTAATTATTTTTTGTCCCATTAAGATTCCAACCATCCATCCATCCATCCATCCATCTATTCATTCTTACTTTCTACAAATATTAGCTTCTACATGCTACCCCAACCTGGATGCTATAAAAGTAAAAACAAACAAACAAACAAACAAACAAAAAAAAAACCAAGTACTTAACTACAAGGATCTCAAAATCTGCTGGCATGGCAGACAGGTAGACATAAATAATGAAACTATAATGTGATAATTTCTAAAATGACTAAAATACTACCCCAACCCAGAAGAGCCATAATGTACACCTTAGGGAGGAGGAGATTTTATTATATGGTAACAAAGAAGCCACAAATGTTTATTTTTACTTATGCACATCTTCATTCAAAGACACTTAAATGTTTAAAGTAGTATATTTAAAAATTAAAAAGGGGCACCTGGGTGGTCCTAAGTCAGTTAAATGTCCAACTTTGGCTCAGGTCATGATCTTGTAGTTTATGAGTTTGAGCCCCAAGTTGGACTCTGTGCTGACAGCTCAGAGCCTGAAGCCTTCTTTGGATTCTGTGTCTCCCTCTCTCTCAGCCCCTCACCTGCTCACACTATGTCTCTCCCTCTCTCTCTCTCTCTCTCTCAAAAATAAATAAACATAAACAAATTTAAAATTGTATAGACAATTAAAGTGAATATTAAGAGAGTTGTTGAAAATGGAGTTTATTTTTTTTTCCTTAATGTTTATTTTATTTTTGTGAGAGAGAGAGAAACAGAGCATGAGCAGGGGAGGGGCAGAGATAGAGGGAGACACAGAATTCAAAGCAGACTCCAGGCTCTGAGCTGTCAGCACAGAGCCCAACGTGGGGCCGGAACTCACAAACTGTGAGATCATGACCTGAGCCAAAGTCAGACACTTAACCGACTGAGCCACCCAGGCATCCTGAAAATGGAGTTTAAAATAAACTGAAAACATAGCCTTAAGAAATATGTCCTCAGGTCTTTCAATAATGCCATTTTTGAGATCATCATAATGAAACAAATCTAACATCCTTCCCATATCGCACATTATGGCCATTCAATTAGATAGAATGGTCTTTAGCATTCATAATTTTTAAAGAATTACTTCCTCAGCATTCATTTAATAAATATTTAGTGAATGCCAAAATATCATTTTGGATATTAACATGACAGGAGCTTCATGAGTTGTTTCAGAGAGATAACATCTCTCCTAGGTAGTCAAATTAAAAGCATAGAAAACTCATATATGACTTTCTCATGCAGATGATAGTGCCTAAAGATCAAACTGAATTCTTTTCTCTTTTCTATCTACTATGTCTACATAATATTTCACCCCAAACCCTATTGTTATGAAAGTAGGATATTTACACATTTATATCTTTATAGATTCCTGAACTAAATAGGCTTTAACTTGGCCAATTTGCCTCCTATTTTTGTCAAGTTAATATTATTCACCATATTGTATTCAGTAATATAAAGACATAAATCTCATTGAGGATAGCAAAAATGACAATCATTGTTTAGCACATTTTTTGCATAGTATAAAACTAATGGGGTAGTCATAAACATATAAGCCTGAATGAAGAGACTATGGATCAGACTTACTTCCCACTGTGTCTATGTTGTACTGCTTTTTAATGGTCTTTAGGAGTGATGGGGCCAGAGAATACCCGTGAAAGCACAGGTGAGCTAGGTTGCTGTGCTTTTTCCCTAAGGGATTTGATGGTTCCTACTGTCACCCATCCTGGACAAATAAGACACTAGGTTGACTGAGTTCTTTTTGAAAGCTGGGGAGAAAACTCTCTGGGTCTGAGTAGAAATAGGAGATAGAGAACAGAAAGGAAATCTTCTAGATTTTATGTGATTCTAGATATCAAGAGAAGGATGGTATGATCTTCCCGAAACTACAGAGTTGATATAAACCAGAGACTCAATAAGAGACCCAAGAATATGTCTGACCTTGACAGTAGTTTTTTTTAGGTAGCTTATTATAGTCCCCTTTTATCATGTATTTACCTTCAACCTTGTATAAGTCAACTCTGGTTTCAATTTGGCTGCGGAAAATTGGAGATGGGAAAATTCCTGTGTGATGAGTTTCTGTTCCCTAGACACTAAGTTGCAGGCAGCATGGCAGCCATGGTTGAAGAGAGTGGAGAGGCCATATCATCAGACACATCAGAAGCTGAGATTAGGTCACTATGGCAAGATGTGGAGAATGCAGTGAAATGGTGAACGGGAACTTCATCTTGAACACAACTAAGACCCTGGAAATATTTGTTAAAATTGCCAGAAGATACCTTGGGTTTGGGCTACGTTGAATTTAACCCATTTGGCTCAGCCATTATAATTCTGTAGTAAAAATTAAGTGCTATGATATTTTGTAGTCCTAAACTCCAGAGGCCTATGATATACGGTTTCTTAGATAATTTCTGTGTTTATTTGTTGTTGTTGTTGTTTATTTGGTAAGTTTTTGCACTGCACAACTGTAGAGGTACCATTTACATCATAGCTTATTCAGATGATGCCCTCTGGAATTGTGCAGAGTATTATCTGCATATATCTTTTCAGTGACTTTGTCAAGCAGCTTTTGGTTTCCAGCTCTATGTGCATCAATTCCTTACATGCAGAAGTTAATTTAATGCACCATATATCTTATCTTTAATGTTCTTGGGAACCATCTGAATTCTGTAGCTTAGATTTCTCATTCTACTATTGACAATCTGTCTCCATAGCCGGATAGACCTGTTACAAATACAAATCACTTTTTTAAAAAGCATCATTGTCATACACAATCCAAATTACATCTAAGTTTTGCCAGTGTTTCTATTTCATGAAAAATTTGATTTTTACTTCTATTTTTCATTTTCTATCTTTTAGTATCTTCTGATGGCACTGAAATGCCTAAAGAAGCAGGTAAATATATTTTCCTGGCTTTGCTTACTGATTAAAAAAATAGTAAAGCTATGTACATTTCAATTTTACAGAAGGGGTAATAAACTTTATCAGGTCTGAAAATTTGTCACCAGGTATATGGGAACTGTCTTGGGCAAATTGTCTTCATTCAAGTTTGAAATATGCTATTATATTTAAAATTAAACATATTTTTATTATTTATTACCAGTGAATGTAGTTGGCTTTATGATTCAAATATGCTTTCAAAATGTAGTTTCATAATTGCATGGGAGAAGGGAGTTTGTTCTCCTTGGGCTTTATATCAAATTGTTTGGTTTTAAGTAGATGGTGATTTTCTGTCTATGTGTGACTCTTATGCCCATCTTTTTAGGTTAATGACATAGTCCATCTTCTGAATGTGAGAGAGGAAGCTGATGATTAAGAGTTCAATTTTGGATTTTCTTTTGCCAGAGCTTTCTTTCATTTAAACTTGTGGAATTTTTTATTTAACTTCCCCCTTCCTCCTTATCCTCCATCCTAACCCTTTCTGTTTTCCTGGATTTTCTTAGTGTTTAAGCCAATAACTATGCATGTTCATAATATAAATATTCAACCCAAGAGTTAGGCATCCAAGTCAAAACTGGATATTGTTTGTATCTTTTGCTTTGTCAGGGTAGCTTCCAGATGATTGCTCTCTTGATTTTCTTTTCCTTTAACATTTGCTTTTTTTCCCTAATTTACAATTGTTTTGACCTTTTGAAAGTCTAATTCACTTTACTTAAAATAAATAATGGTGCCTTGGGCTTTGAACTGCTTTTAATAATACCTTTTGATTGTTGCTACTAAATGTTTTTCAATACTCTCCAACTCTAAATGTCTTTTTAAAAATGTATAATAACCTAGCTAGTATTAATCAACAAAACTCTAATTATTATTTTGGCCTCCATTTGTCTCTGCTTTTGCCACTTTCCAGCTCTAAAGCACCTTCTAGACACTTCAAAATGTAGAGTCCACTCATTTTTAACCATTTTATGTATTTTTTACATTTAATTTTTTGAAAAAAAATGTTATGGTAAGAACACTTAGCATGAGATCTACCCTCTTAAATTTTTAAGTGTACAAAACATTGTGGCCTTTGGGTACAATCAATGTTGCACAGAAAATCTCTAAGTTTAGAGATTGACTTGGTTGACTGGAACTTTACACCCATTAATTATTTACTGCCCTTCCCCTAGCCTCTAGCAACCAACATTCTCCTCTTTGGTTTATGAATTTGACTTATATGAATTTCACATAATTTTTATTTATATGAATTTATTTTTCCATTTACATGAATTTTAGACACTTCATATAAGTGGAATCATGCAGTATCTGTATTTCTGTGACTGCCTTACTTCATGTAGCATAATGTCCTCATAGTTTATTCAGGTTGTCGCATATGGCAAGATTTCCTTCTTATTTAAGGCCACATATTATTCCACTGTGTGTGTATACATTTTTTAATTCCATTCATCTGTTGATGGACATTTAGATTCTTTCCATATCTTGGCAATTGGTAACAGTGCTTCCATGAACACAAGAGTACTAATACTTGATTTCAATCTTGATTTCAATGCTTTTGGATAAAAATACCCACAAGAGAGTTTGCTGGATTTTATGGTAGTTCTGGTTTTAAGTATTGAAGAACCTCCATTTAGTCATTAAGTGGTTGCACCATCTTGCATTCCCACCAAAAATACCAAGCAAAAAGAGAAAAAAATGCTTAGGAATAAACTTAACTAAGGAGGTGAAAGACGTGTATACTGAAAAATACAAAACATTAATGAAAGAAATTAAAGATACAAACAAATGGAAAGACATTGGATGTTTATGGAGTGGTGTTATTAAAATATCCATACTACCCAAACATATCTACAGATTCAGTGCAATCCCTATTAAAATCCCAATGGCATTTTTTTCAGAACTAGAAAAACAATTCAACCAATTTATATTCTAACACAATCTACATTCATCTGGAAACTAATGATAAAGCTTTACAAGTGACAAAACTATATAATGAAAATAAAAATGCCTTGCCACTTACTCTGGTAACTTACTCTAGGCAGCTATAAATAGCATTGTTAAAATGAGCTGTGGCATTTCCTTCTGCTGGGAATACTTGAGGCTTTCTTTTGCATGCAATTGAAAGAGGATTGTGTCCCTCACAATCCTACATTCTATATTGCTCTGACTGTCATTATTAGAAAGAATAAAACTTCCTAATAATGCATTTCCCAAAACATTAATTCAGAATATAATATGATGGGCAATTGGCAATTTAGTTATCTACTTTTTAAAAATTGAAATAACAGTATCTCTTGCGTTATGTGAATAAAATATTTCTGGTTGCCATTTCCAGTGTTAAAATCATATATTTGATTATAGCACAATTAAACTGTACATAAGCAATTAAATGAAACATTCTATTATTTTTTAAATTTCAAAATGTGTATAACAAATATGTAACATGAATTGTAAATGAGATAGAAAATGAAAGATATACAGCAGATCAACCTTCTAACCCACAAAATAAATATTTAAAATATCCACCCTTTTTTTCTAGTTATTAACTATATTTAAAGAAACAGAGTTTCTAAAATATCAAATGATTTTTTCTTTTTTATAATTCTAGCTCCCAAATCATCATCTCCTTCCATCTTTTCCCCCAATTCAATCAAAAACATTTATTGCTTTAGGGAAATGTTGGCTCCTGCTAGACCAAAGTCATCATTGCTTAGTTTGGAGTATGAGGCTAACTTCTTTGAGTTTCATGGGAAATAGTGCTTTTGAAAGTCATACTTATTAAGAAAGAAGCCTTCTAAATTCCAAGTTTCCTTTTACTATATTGGGTCAAGCCTAGTTGCACTGACTCATAGAATCTTATAATAAATAGATTTATGGACAAGGACAGTCTTAATTTTCGCCTTTTATTCAATTGTCACAACCAGTTTAGCACTTTTACTTCTCTAGTTTATATATTCACCTTAACTACAGGAGTGGATAAGAATAATGTAAAATAAGTTCCTATGCAACATGAATGGAAATTTGATATGTCCTTTACCCTTGAAGACGAAGAAATAAGGCAGAAGAACCTCATCACTACTTCTTCTGGTGGTCATTGAATGGACCATTGAATATATCCAAATAGGTTTAATGGAGGAAACTAATGCATGTGTGTCTTGGGGTGAGAAAATGAGTGCTATTTTGCTTCTTACTTCTTCCCTATATCCTATATCTATATCTTTTCCTATATCCTATATTTGGAAAGTTTGTGTGGTCAGCATGATACCACATTCCACCTGGTGTCCTCTATTATATTCAAAGTGGCTCAGAGAGTATCCCAGATTCCCCACTACTTACATATGGTGTAAAGGAGGATTCCAAAGTTCTCATAAACCTAGTGACACACTTAGAAATGATTACATCATCAGGGCACCTGGGTGGCTCATTCGGTTAAGCATCCGACTTTGGCTTAGGTCATGATCTCATGGCTTGTGGGTTTGAGCCACGCATTGGAGCTCAGAGCCTGGAGCCTTCTTTGGATTCTGTGTGTGTGTGTGTGTGTGTGTGTGTGTGTGTGTGTGTCTCCACCCCTCCCCCACTCACAATAAGTTTCTCTCTCTCTCAAAAATAAATAAATGTTAAAAAATTAAAAAAAAAGAAATGATGAAATAATCTATTGAGCCACAGTAGGTCCAGGGTCAGAACAAGGAAGTCTCAGAGACTAAATGAGAGATGACAGGCTTTAGCAATTGTGACCAGTCACTAGATCACATAAGAGACTTAATTATGGACTCAAGATTCTTCCCTGCCATCATGAAAATACAAATATTTTTCTGGCATCCAACAACACCTTCTTTTGAAGGGCAAAAGCAGAGATCCAACACTAATAGGGAGTTTGGTCTTTGATTAGACTGACATCCCAGTGTTTGAGCTGAGCTTTTTCCTGCACTCTATGTCTTTATCCTACATCTTTACATAAACACATACACACACACTCACACAAATATACATCTTTCCTAACATAAGTATATTTGATTTTGAAATATAACCATGACATGTCCATGGTGTAAAAGGTTTAGAAAATTTGGATTCTTTAGTATGCATTCATGGATCAGTGAATTGCTGAAGGTCATATAATTGGTAAACATACAGATAAACAACAAAACTAGCATTTTATCCAGTACCATTTAATAACTAGTGTCCTTTCCTCAAACAAAAGCATTGATTAAAATCCTTTGCTTTTTCATCATTGCAAATATAGAAGTCATTGCTTCATTGTCTTATTTACCTAAAAAATATTTAGTCCCATTATGAGTCAGTATTGCTATGAATAATTTGAATGGAAAGGTGAATAAGACATGCTCTACAATTAAGAGTTTACAATTTGATGTGAGAATCAGAAATGTTAACAAATATAATGCATTATTATCACAAAAGAGAGGAAGAAATTGATGCATAAATTATTCAAATCCAAAATTGTTTATCAATTTATTATAGATTATAGTATAACTGAGAGGTCATAAACTTTGATAATTGTTGAGTGCAGCTCCATAGAGTCTAAATTTCTATTTGGCTAAAAGAATATCGCTCTAAGTATTCCTCTTCCCAAATATTCCTGAGAATCTTCAGTGATACTACAAAAAATAAACCAGATAAAGATCTTTTAATCTTTCCTAGTGGGGGATACTAGGAATTGCTGGGTCAGAAAGGGAGCATTGAGATGTCATGTATGATTAGAAGTGCATCTTCTGACTAAAATCCCTTCCTCCAGGACAGCTGCACCTGTCCACCCTCTGTTATATTTGCTGCTTTGCTGTACAGTGTCAAAGCTATGTCCAGACTGCTGTAATCTCCCTCAGATGTCTGAGTGGGATGTCTAGCACTTTGTCATCTCTCCATGAAAGAGGCCTTCCTGTTTTGTGCCTAGCTTTTTATAAGCAAGTTCTTTTATTTATATTAGAATTTGTACATTTATTCATTCAAGAAATAAATCTGAGGCAACCATTACATGCTAGTCACCCTCCATCTTAGCAAGAGAGTACAGAACAGGTTCAAGTCACTGATGACTAAGAACTGTCTTGACATTTAAATGGACACAAGCTGCTACACAGCTTTCACCAGAATTCTTCATGTGTAAGGATTTTTCTTAAAGGGCCTGTATTCATCTATTCTACAGTACGATGTATAAATTAAGGCACTTAGGATGGGATTGGAATTCTTTTTTTTCCAGTCCTTATGTAGTGCTGGGAATAAAGTAGGTTCAAAATATATATTGAAAAAGTGGTCCATACAGTTGATCAGACATGACTTTATACTGATTATGGGTAAGGTTCAAATCTGGGAACCAGAAAATTCAGGAAATATTTTTGTAGGTGAAGCATTTTTCTACATCTGAGCCCAGATTTAACCCATGCATATATGGTCAGTTAATTTATGACAAAGAAGTAAGAATATAGAATGGGTAAATGATGGTCTCTTTAATAAATGATGTTGGGAAAACTGGACTACTATCTTACATCCTATATAAGAAGTAGCTCAAAATGGATTACATACGTGAATATTAGACCTGAAACAATAAAACTCCTACAAGAAAACATAGGTGGTAAATTCCTTGACATCAGTCTTAGAAGTGTTTTTTTTCTTTTCTTTTTTTTCTTTTTGGATCTGACTCCAAAGGTAAGGGCAACAAAAATAAATAAGGAGGACATATTAAAGCTAAAAATCTTCTATACAATGAAGGAAACCATCAACAAAATAAAAAGGCAACCTATTGAATTGAATAGATATTTGAAAATAAAATATCCATTAAGTTAATATCCAAAATATATAAAGAACTCATTCAACTCAATACCAAAAGAACAAATAATCCTAGTAAAAAGTGGCAGAAGGTCTAAATAGACATTTTTCCAAAGAAGACATATAGATGGCCAACTAGCACATGAAAAAATGCTCAGTACCACTAGTCATCTTGGGCAAACGCAAATTAAAGCCATAATAAGGTGTCACCTCATGCCTGTCAGAAGGGCTATTATCAAAAAGATAAGAAATAACACGTGTTGGCAAGGATGTAGACAAAGGGGAACCCCCGTACACTATTGGTGGGAATGTAAAATGGAATAACCACTATGAAAATCAATATGGGGAGGTGGGTGCCTGGGTGGCTCAGTTAAGCTTCTGACTCTATCTTAGGTCATGTTCTCATGATTTGTGAGTTCCAGCCCCGCATCAGACTCTGTACTGTCAGCACAGAGCCTGCTTCAGATCCTCTGTCTCCCTCTCTCCCCACCCCTCCTCTGCCCTCTCTCTCTTTCTCTCAAAAATAAACATTAAAAAAATAATAAAAACAAATGAACAAAAAGAAAAGCAATATGGAACTTCCTCAAAAAGTTTAAAATGGAACTACCATATGATCCTGCAATTCAGTTTCTGGGTATTTATCTAAGGAAAACAAAAAATACTAAGTCAAAAAGATATATACACTTTTATGTTTACTGAAGAATTGTTTAGAATAGCAAAAATATGAAAACAACCTAAATGCCCATCAGTTGATGTATGGATAAAGGAATCATATGCTATTTTTCATCCATTAAAAAAAAGGATGAAATCTTGCCATTTGTAACAAAATGGATAGACATTGAGGATATTGTGTTAAATGAAATAAGTCAGATAAAAAACAAGATAGACCCACAAACAAAACAACCCCCTGCCCCAGACTCATAGATACAGAGAACAGAATGGGTTGCCAGAAGGGACCAGAGTAGAGGGCGGTACAAAATGGGTGAATGGGCACAAAGGTACAAACTTCCAGTTATAGAATAAGTAAGTGATAGGGCTATAATATACATCACAGGGAATACAGCCAATAATATTGTACAAAAATGTATGGTTTACAGATGGCAACTGGATATATTGAGGTGATCAGCCACAATGTACACAACGGTCAAATCACTGTATTATATCCATGAAACTAACAGAATATTGTATATTAATTATATCTCAATTTTTAAAAGAACCAAAAATGAAAGAATAGGCAAAAGAATTCCTCTACATCTGTGTTTACAATTAGAAAATCACTCTTCTTAGAAAAAAAAGTAAAGAATATCCAAGTTGGGGGTGGGGAATGGAATTATTTTATTATGTACCAGGTTATTACAATCTTAATTTTAGTTAAAATAGACTGTTTTATATGAAATTAAGAACTAGAATAATTTTATAGAAGATCATAGTTAGCTTCTCTAATACTTCTGAAATTAGATGTCATTCAGAATTTAGATATTTCAAGTCTAGAAGAGATAATAAGGTCTACACATAATAAATTATATTGCACATGCTGAAGGGTCTAGGGCAGCAATGCCAAGATCAAAGCCAGGAATAGTTTCTGGCAGCAAAATACATGACAATTCACACTAAATAAAACAATGGGGGCGCCTGGGTGGCTCAGTTGGTTGTGTCCGACTTCGGCTCAGGTCATGATCTCATGGTTCGTGGGTTCCAGCCCCTTGTCGGGCTCTGTGCTGACCGCTCAGAGCCTGGAGCCCGCTTCGGATTCTGTGTCTCCCTCTCTCTCTCTGCCCCTCCCCTGCTCATTCTCTGTCTCTCAAAATAAAATAAAGACATAAAAAATTAAAAAACAATGAAGATTATAAACTGTCTTATGTCCATTCAAATTAGGTTTTGCAGCAAAAGATAAGGGACAGTTCAGGTTTTATTACCAAGTGAATTACAAATCTCACTTTGGTTTTCAGAATTTTTGTATTTTGGAAAGGGAGATAAGAGATTATGGATCTCTGTTGCTTTATTTACTAATCTGTAAAGATGATTAGAGGGGTGCCTGGGTGGCTCATTCGGCTAAATGGCCGACTTCAGTCAGGTCATGATCTCACAGTCTGTGGGTTCGAGCCCCACTTCAGGCTCTGTGCTGACAGCTCAGAGCCTGGAGCCTGCTTCAGATTCTGTGTCTCCCTCTCTCTGCCCCTCCCCTGCTCACTCTCTGTCTCTCTCTCTCTCTCTCCAAATAAAATAAAGACATAAAAAATTTAAAAAAAAAGATAATTAGAATTACCAGAACTTTATCTTGATGTACAGATCAACCAGATACAGGTAGCTTTGGCAGCCTGGGCAATATTTGTAGTAGTTGACACATACACTTATATTAGAAACCAGAGGTGGGTAAATTATCACAAATGCTTCTTTTTGCCTGATTCTAAGACTCAACACTGTCTCAGTTTTACTCCTACCTCACTAGCTGCTCATTCACATTTTCCTTGGTTGTTGCCTCATCTTTTTGACTGCTGAATTGAAGAGCTACACTATTTGAATGTATGCCTCTTGGAATGTACCTACTCCATTGGTAATCAGTCCCATTTGGTTTTAGGGCTTATTTAGGCCATACAAATGTTTTCTAATCTAGACTTTCTTAACTCCAGACTCATTAATATCACTGTCTTCTAAACATCTCCACTTAAATTTAAGGGAAACAAACAGATGAACATGGGGGGGAGGCAAACCAGAAAATAGATTCTTAACTATAGAGAACAAACTGAGGGTTGCTGGAGGGGAGGTAGGTGGGGGGAATGGGTTAAAGGGGTGATGAGTATTGAGGGCACTTGTGATGAGCACTGGGTATTATATGTAAGTGATAAATCACTAACTTCTACACCTGAAACTAATATACGTTGTATGTTAACTGAAATTTAAATAAAAACTTGAAACCACAAAAAATGCATAAGAATAAAATAACCTTATTTAATTAACTAGTTAATTAAATGACTCCACTTAATTAAATGACTCCACTTAAATGACTAATGGGCATTTTCAAACAAAACATGTCCAAAACTAAACTTATTATCCTACAAATCCTATTTCTTATTGCAGTCTTTCAAAAAGGTTTCATGGCTGTGCCAGACACAAGTAGTTGTTCTGTTGTTTTAGCTGCCATATTATTTATATGTCTACAACAGCCTTTGTCACCTTATACCATAATTTGTTTACATTTTTCCCCCACTAGACTCTACTCTTCTTTCTAATTTTGCTTGACATTAGTTGAGATAGATTGTTTGATTATCAAGCCATAATTCCTTTTTAATCATTATTTTTATTAACTTTCAACTCTTGAGTGTATTTTTTAAAGTATAACTAACATACAGTGTTTTATTAGTTCCAGGTGTACAATTTAATGATTCAACAATTCCATACATTACTCAGTGCCCATCACTTTAAGAGTACTCAAGCCATATATATTAACAATGGTATGCTATAACATCATGGCTGCCAAGATTAGAGGATTTATAGCCATTTAAAATAATTACCTTAAGATAAAATAATTAACATATATGATGTATATTTATACAATGTATATAAATTATTATATTTGCCATTATTTAAACAATATTCTTACTTGGATTTTTTCTGACACTAGCTTTTATTGTACCCGATAATGAGATTTGGAGAAAGAAGCTAATTGTTTTCTTAAATATCTTTGGGGGCTTGTCATTATCTACTAAAAATAACATGAGTTGTTAAGATCAGATTGGCTTAAGATGGTGTGTAATACCTTACTTTTATATTTTATGTATCAAACAAAAGAATGTGAAATTGGCTTATTGTTTGTATTCCCTTCTCAGTCTATCATCACATTTTCTTTGGTGGGTGGGAAGGGGGAGGAATATGTCCATAGGCTTATCTAGAAAACTTCTAATTTATGAAAGGGATATAAAGTTTTCTAAACTATATTAAATTCTTAAATGTCAAAGATATTTTAAAGATTAATAACAAATTATGCATGAAATATATTTATGGCATGTAACTGGTGACTGAATAAGCTTTTTTAATTAAATTTTTCATTTTGAGATAATTGCAGATTCACATGCAGTTTAAGAAATAATACAGAGGTATTTTGTACCCTATGTCTAGTTTTCCCCATTAGAAATGTCTGCCAAAACTATAGTACATTATCACAACCAAGATACTAACACTGACAACTGTAGTTGATGCAAACTACAGAACAATCCCATAGCCATGTTCTTGTTGCCATTTTATAGCCAAAACCACTTTCTTCCTATACCTCTTCTCCATCCTTAACCAACTGGAAATCACTCATCTATTTTACATGACAGTTTTGTTATTTTAAGAACTTTATATGAATGGAATCATACAGTTTATAGCCTTCAGAGATTAGCTCTTTCACTCATAATAATAATTCTCCAGAGATTCTTCCATATTGTTGTGTATCAATAGTTTTGGTGGTGTTGTTGTTCTTTATTTTGTTTCGCTAGGTAGTGTTCTATATGGATATACAACAGCTTGTTAAAACTTTCACCTACTGATGGACATCTGAGTTGCTTTCAGTTTTGGCTATTATGAATAAAGCTGCTCTGAACATTTGTGTACAGTTTTTGTGTAAACTTAAGTCTTCATTTCTCTGGGATAAATGCCCAGTAGTAAAATTGTTAAGTCTTGTGCTATTTGTGTGTTTAGTTTATTAAGAAATTGCCAAACCATTTTCCAGAGTACCTGTATTATTTGTGTTTCCCCCAGGCTCTACAGAACCTTATGGATGAGACCCTAACCAGAGAGCATTCTGGGGATAGAACATTCCATGTGGCAAAGCTATGGGAGCAGAATCACAACCCCAGTGAGTCCAGAAGGCAGAGCATCTAGACAAAGAGACTAGACTATTCTCAAGCCTTAAGATCTCAGAGAGTTTTCCTTGCTATGTTTTGCATTTTCTTGGGACCTGTCACCTTTAACTTTTGCAGTGGGGACGTCAATAGTAGCTATGTCTGTTTATGCGGTTATATTTGGGGAGGACATAACTTGTCTAGTATCATTGGTTCACAGCTGGAAAGGAATTTTGCCTCAGGATAAATTATACTTTGACTCTCACCCATATCTGATTTAGTTGGTATTTAGAGAAGAATTTGGACTTTAGATATTAGAGTTGATGATGAAATGAGTTAAGACTTTTGGGGATACTGGAATGGAATGGATATATATTGCATATGAGAAGGACATGAATTTGAGGGGAACAGGAACAGAATGTTATGGACTGCATGCTTATGTCCCCTCAAAATTCATATGTTGAAACCCCAGTGGTGGTTCTTGGGAATGGCACCTGAAGTTGAAGTTGGAAGTCCCATGGTGGGATTAGTGTGCTTAGAAGAGACTTTCAGCCTCCAGAACTGAGAGGTTCTGATAAATAAGTGTTTATTGTTTAAGTGACACAGTCTAGGTTATTTGTTATAGCAGTTTGAGCTAACTAAGTGTTATATCTTTTTAAAATGTTTGATAAAAGTATCTACTTAAATCAGCTGGGCCCAGGCTTTTTTTTTTTTTTTCAGGAAAGTTTTAAATGAGAAATTCAGTTTTCTTAATAGTTATAGGGCTATGCTAAAATGTTCTATTTTAAATTGAGTGAGTTAGGGCGCCTGGGTGGCTCAGTCGCTTAAGTGACCGACTTCAGCTCAGGTCATGATCTCACGGTTGTGGGTTCGAGCTCTGCGTCTGGCTCTGTGCTGACAGCTCAGAGACTGGAGCCTGCTTCAGATTCTGTGTGTCCCTCTCTCAGTGCCCCTCCCCCACTCGCTTTCTGTCTGTCTCTCAAAATAAAATAAAGATAAAAAAATTTTAAAAAGTATTAGTTTAAATTGAGTGAGTTGTGAAACCTTGTGCTTTCTAAGTAATTGGCCCATTTTATTTATGTTGTTAAATTTATACATGTGGAATTAAGGTATTTCCTTATTATCCTTCTGATGTCTGTAGGGTCTGTAGTTTCTGTTTTTTTTTTTATTCTTGATTCTAGAGGTTTGTTAATTGATCTTTTCAAAAACACATTTTTTGTTTCATTGATTTTCTCTATTTTTCTCCTTTCATTTTTATTGATTTATCTGTTTATTATTGTTTTTTCTGCCTGTCTTAAATTTATTTTGTTATTTTTCTAGTTTTTTGAGATAAAAGCTTAGATTATTGGTTTGGGACTTCTCCTATTTCCTAGTGTAGCATTTAGTGCTGTAAATTTCTCAGCACTCTTTTAGTTGCTTCTCACAAATTTTGATATGTTTCGTTTTCATCTTTCATTCAGTTTGATGTGATTTACGATTTAAAACATACTCTTTCACTGATGGATTATTATTTAGAAGTGTGTTGTTTAGTTTCTGTGTGTAGATTTTTTGGATGCCTTTCTGTTCTTGATATCCAGTTTTAGTTCATCATAAACAGAGAACATATTCTGTATGGTTTTAATCTTCTTTTTTTTATTATTATTATTTTTTTTTACACTTTATAGTTTATTGTCAGGTTGGTTTCCATATAACACCCAGTGCTCTTCCCCACAAGTGACCTCCACCAAGACCATCACCCCCCTTTACCTTTCCCCCTTCCCCTTTAAGTTTTTATTATTCTTATGGCCCAGGATATGGTCCATTTTGGTATATGTTTCATAGAATCTCAAAATGTGTATTTTGCTATTATTGAGTAGGTGTTTTATAAATATCAGTTCTTGTCCATTGATTGTATTATTAAGTTATATATATATATTTTTATTCCCTACATAGTTCTATTGACTGCTGAGAGAGGAATGTTTAAGTCTCCTACTATACTTATACATTGATTCATTCTCTCAATTTTATCAGTTTTTGATTCACATGTATTACAGACCTGTTTTTGGTTCATATGCATGTAAGATTACTATGTCTTCTTGGTGGATTGATCCTTTTTATCATGATGTAGAATCTATCTCTGTCTCTGTTAATTTTATTTGCTCTGAAGTCTAGTTTATTTGATATTAATATAAATACTCCTCCTTTTTTGATTAAGGTTTAGTTAGAAAACTTTCCCCCATCCTTTTACTTTTAACTTGCCTGTGCTGTTATAGTTGAAGAAATTTTCTTTTAGATAGCATATGTTTGGGTCATGCTTTTAATCAACTCTATCAATCTCTGCATTTTAAATGGGGTATTTAGACTATTTACATTTATTATAAATATTGCTATAGTAGGACTTAAGTCTGACAATTTATTTTTTTTTACCATTTGTTCTCTCTGCTTTTCATGTCTCTGCTTTCTTTCTCCTGCTTTCCTGTGAGTTAGTTGAATGTTTTTTTAGAATTTCATTTTTATTTATCTGTAGTATTTTTGACTGTATATTTTTGTATTTCTTCTAAGTATTACATTACATATACACAACTTATGTCTAACTGGTGTGATCATTTAATCAGTTTGAATGAAATGTAGAAACAGTATATCCCTTTAGTATATATCTCTTTATCCTTCTTCACTATCAATTTTCTTAAAGTTTTTAATATATATTTAGAACCACATCAGAAAATATTAAAAATTTTTGTTGCAACCATTAAACATAACTTAGAAAGTTCAAGAGGAGAAGAAAGTTTTAATGTACTTATCCATATTTTTCCTTTTATTTGTTCTTTATTCATGAAGTTCAAGTTTCTTCCTTCATTGTTTAAAGAGTTTTCTTTAGCCATCCATTTGAGGTAGGTCTACTGGTGACAAATTCTCTTAGTCTTGTTTTATTTGAGAATGTTTTAATTTCTATGTTTCTGAAGAATACTTTCATTGAATGTAGAATTCTAGTTTGACAGTTGTTTTGTTGTTGTTTTGGGTTTTTTTTTTTTCCTTTTTTTTCTTTCAGTGCTTAAAAAAAATGTGCCACATCTTTCTGGCTTCCATGATTGCTCATGAGAAATCTACTAGTATTCTCATTGTTTTATCCCTTATAAGTAATATATATTTTCTCTCTTGCTGTTTTCAAGTTATTTTCTGTGTCTTCAGTTTTCCAAATCTGTTGGTAATCCATACCTTAGCATGAATTTCTTTGTGTTTAATGTGCTTGGAGTTTGCTTAGCTTATTGTATTTGAAGGTTTATGGCTCTGGTTAAGTTTGGTATGACTTCAGCCAAATTACTTTATTCAAGTAATTTTCAGCCCTGTCTCCTCTCTCCTCTCCTTCCAGGCCTCTGATAGCACAAATGTTAGATTTTTATATATATAGTCCTACATATTCATGAGGCTCTGTTAATTTTGCTTAAAATCTGTTTTCTCTCTATTGTTCATATTGGGTAATTCTCCTTCATTATTTCTATTTCTCTATCTTCAGGATAACTGGTACTTTCCTCTGTTACTTCCATTCTGTTTTTGATCTTATCCATTGAGTTTTTATTTCCATTATTATATTTTTATTTGTAAAATTTCCATTTGATCCTTCTTTACAGTTTTTCTTTCTTTGCTGAAGATATATATTTTTCCATTTAGTTTTTCTTTCTTTGCTGAAGATATATATTTTCAATTTGTTATAAGCATATTTTTAATTGCTCATTTAAGAATTTTGATTATGACTGGTCTAAAATTTTTCCAGGTAATTTTAATATCTCTGTCATCTTAGTGTCAGAGTCTATTGGTTGTCTTTTTTCCATTCAAGTTGAGCTTTTCTTGGTTTTTGGAATGATGAGATTTTCTGCTGAAACCTGGACATCGTATGTATTATAAGACACTAGACCTTATTTAAGCCTATTGCTAGCTGGCTTTCTTTGATACCACTCTGGAAAGTGAAGGGGGAGACATCACCTATTACTGCTAGGTTTGGTAGAAGTCTAGGTTCCTCAATCATCCTCTGTTAACATCCAGGACTTCATTATTGCTGGGCAGTAGTGAGAGTCCTGATTCTCCTGGTGTCTTCTGAGGTTGCCCAACAAGGAGGGGGAGGAATGTCAAGTTACTATAACAGATTTACAATCAGGTCTTTACAGACCATAGTGAAGAGAGGCTTATTGACCAGTTGATATAAAATTCATAGCTCCCTATTGGCCTTTTCTTGCCACTATCAGAGAATGGGGTTTGGAGTTCTTTTCTACAACAAGGTGAGGGGGGATATCTAAGCTTTCCTCTCAGTCTTTGCTGTTATGGGTAAGAGTGAGGCCATATATTGTTCTGTGATATTTGGCTGGAGTAGAGCAGTTACTATTGAAAAGTTTTCTGTCTTGCTAGGCTACCCCTTTTCTGGTCATTTTACTGAATTAGTAGGCCTTTATTGAGGCTACTTTTTGTGTGCATATGTTGGAGTTTCCAGGTTGTTGGCCCCTCCAAATCTGGGGAATATGAGGCTAGAAGAAAATCACCATCATTGTTTGGGTTTCATAGTCCCTAGCCAGTCTGCTTTCCTTTTCTGCACCTTTCGGAGTCTCATATGTATCTTACATACTTTTTCACCATCCATATGTATATGTATACACACACACATACACATGCATGTATATACATAGATGTATATATAGGTATTAATGTCCAGGGTTTACAATTGTACTTCATAGAAGGAACAGGAAAAATATGTCTACTTCATTTTTTCAGAAGCAGAAGTTAACTCATGAATTCTTAAATGTTGCATTGCCTAACTGGTACAAAATATTTTCTCAGAAACAAAAAATTACAATGATATTGGTATACATATAATTATATCTGTGTGTTAAAGATAGATTCACATAGGTGTAGTTCTGTTTCCTTAGAAATGCTCATAATTTGAAGACAATCAGATTTGTGTGACAATCTGTTTTTGACTTTTAGTTTCCCACCTAGTTTTGTTGCCTGGAATACAAATTTATATTCTTTCCTTTGCTGCATGCTTCTTCTCACTACCTATGTTTGCTATTATTTCATTGGTGGTAGCATTGTCACTGTTGGTTACCTCAGAATCACTGCCCTCTGTTCTATTGTTGTCAAGTTCCCTTTTCCATTCTTCTCTTGATACTGAACCTGCAGCTAAAGAAATACTTCATCTCTCATCTAAATATTGTCATTCAATCAGTCTTGGAAATCACTGTCATTAAGAGATTATGTTGGACTCCAAATTTAGTTACCTTTTTGAAAGAGTTAAGAGCATGTTCTGGAGCTCTGCCAAAGAAATCCTGAGTGTCATGCTACATTCTGAAGCCAAAAAATAGAGAATATGACCTCCAAATGTTATGAAGCCAGGTGTTAGAACTCCCTGTCTTCCAGATAGACAGTACTATTCTTAAGAGCACAACAACAAAGTGGGGCTGGCAAAGCTGTTATTTGTGTTTGTACATGGTTTACAACACAACTGGTGCCCTGATTTTCAGTTGATGGATTACAATTTGGACACATACACTTAAGTTCTGGATTGCAGTCCATCAGGTCTTAATTAAAATGTATTTTTTTAGTTTTAAATGCTAAAAAGTAAAAATAAATAAATGCTAAAAAGAATAAAGAAAATTTGAAAATGAAAAGTGAATGTCCCCCCAATATTTTAATGGGTTAAAAAATTGTGAGAATTACTGAGGTGCCTGGGTGGCTCAGTTGATTGAGTGTCTGACTTTGGCTCAGGTCATGATATTGCAGTTTGTGAGTTCAAGCCCCACATCTGGCTTGCTGCTCCCAGCACATAGCCCACTTTGGATCTTCTGTTCCGGTCTCTCTCTGTCCCTCCCCTGTTGGAGCGCTCTCTCTCAAAAATAAATAAAACATTAAAAAAAAAAAAACCAAAGTGTGAGAATTGCTAAATGAGTTAAACTAGCATAGATTGCTTATAAGGGAAAATTGAATCATCAAAAAGTAGAATTTGAAGACATTAGGGACTACTTAAAGAAATAGATATCTCTCCATCTCTAACGATGACATATACTTTTTTCTGAGTTGTTTTTTAATAAAAAGAAAAAGGAAACACAAATACATGTATTCTTATAGAGTAAGTTATACTTTCCATAATGGATATTGGTAAATGCTAGCTGAAATTACTCCAGAGAAATAGACTTGTAGGTGGGAAATAACAGTATGTAATTTTCTTTGGCCCATTTTCAATGAAAAAACACATGAATTTGTATTCAAACCTCTCTGAATAACTCTTTCAGGATTTTCAAGGTGAGGCAAGCATAAGGAGCTTCTGAAACAATCTGCCCAGAGATCATTAAGCAATTCTTTTATTTATTTTACATATTTGGGTTTGCCTTTGTTACTTTTTGAATGGAGAATAGATTCTACAATTTTTGTTTATACGTATCAGATGAGATGGATCACAAGTGAAATTGAAGCTAAAATAGATTATAAGCCTTACTTCCCCATGATTCTGTCACAGAACTGAATAAAACTAGATTAGCAGGCTACTCTTTTGATAGTCCAGAGAAACTAGGGCATTAGCTTTCATTGTGTATTCTGTAAGAATCTTTTCTAGCTAAGCGGCCTATTAAGTCTCAAGGAAAGTCATTGAAGCTTAAATTTATGTGCAGACTTATACCATAAAATTGGAGTGATACATAAACATATTCAGTCATATTTTTAAATCAACCAATATTGTGAATTAATTGTAATCCCATTGGAAGATTTACAATACAATTCAACATGCCATTAAAACCCCATTTCATTTGCTGCAGAATAGATGCACATATGACTTACAACCCAACAACTAATGGGACTTTAAAATACTGTTATTTATCATTATGAATGTGAAACACACAACAGCAGACCTGATTTCCTATGCAGTAGACTTTTTCAGTGAACACGGGTAAAGGCACGCTTTCTCTTGCCTTTAGTTTATGTGGAAAATCATTACCTTGAGCTAATTTATTATAATATATTATTAAATTATTCTGAGTCACTTTGTGTATTTTAACTTGCTTTTATGCTCTCTGACTCTATTGCAGAACTATCTCTTGCATTTTCCATTTTTACCATCGGTAGTTGCTTCTCATGTGAAATGGGTGCAGGAAGAATGTTCATTATAGTTATATCTAAATGTAATGCAGGTCTCTTTATAAACTTCAAGAGAGAATGTCACTGAGATCTAAGTAAATTACAGAACTAAATGTAATTAAATAATATGTGTAATAAAAAATATAATCTTTGAATGCATATTCTGCATGAGACTGATAAATGCTTTACAAATATGAACTCATTTAATTCACTCAGCCTGCCTCCAGGGTAAGGATTAATATGACCATTTTAGAGGAAAGGGATTTGGAAAAGTTAAATAATTGATTCAACAATAAAGAATTAGTAATATATAACCTTCATAAATAAAGAATTAGTAAGAATTGTTATTCCCATTTTAGAGGAAAGGGATTTGGAAAAGTTAAATAATTGATTCAACAACAAAGAATTAGTAATATATAACCTCCATAAATCACTCCTCATACACATTCAAATGGTATATAATATTTCACTTTTACAAAAAGGAAAAACAGTCTTTATCTAATTTTCTGGTATGGTTTAGATCCTGACAATGGAGAAGACTGGTTTACATTGGTGATTTGGCACAGAAATATGTGTCTTCATGAACACAAGATTCAAAGACAGAAGGTGATGGGGCGTGGATTCTGCTAAATATAAGTGTATAATGGTGGTGTCTAGAATGCTCTATACACTCTAACACTGGATAAGAATAAGACTTTAAGAATTTTTAAATGGACAAAATCTTGCATAGATCTGCAAATAATAGGCTACAAATATCCAAAAGGGGAGCAGAGCTTAAAACATGCAAAGGCAAAGACATTGTTTTGAAAAATGTGTTTTATATAAAAGTAAAGTTTAGAAAATACAGTAAACATGGGCTCCAAACTAACAGATAAAAGATGAGAAGAAATGGACACAGAGATGGGAAAGGAGAACACAAAGAAAAAAGAAAAGAAGTTAAAATGCAATATCAAGAAGTAAAATCGGCAGTGATGGCAATAAAGGACAAAAAAAAGTACATTAAAAATTTAATTCAGTATGAACAAAGTGTTTAAAAGCTTCATATTGATGCAGAAATAAAAGGGAAAGCTCTGAGAATTACAAGAGCAGTGAAGAAAACAAACATTCATTGTATGGATAATGGACATGCCCAAAGAGAAAACCAGAGCACGTTAAATAGAAGCCGCTATCAAGTCAAAATATCCTGGTCCACAGATCAAAACTTTCCCCATTTGCAAAGCAAAATCGATGAAAAAGACTAGCACCTAGATCTATCCTGTCTTCCTGCCTTTTATTGTTATTTCAGAGATATAAGAAAAAACCCTGCATCCAGGTAGGTAAAATACATATAATAACCTAATTGTATACTTTTCATGAATGCTAAATTCAAGAAAAAAATTGTAACTCAATCTAACAAGAAAAACATTTGTGATCCAAGAAATCTATACTCAATCAGGTTGATTGATGAGCATAACTAAGATTTAAACCTGAAGTGTATATAATGGAATATCTCTCATTATAATCTCAATAAATATCTTACGAATTGTAATAAACTTAATTGAACCAGAATATAAGTGACCATATTATCAACTTACTCAGAAATTTAGCAGTTTTTTTTTTAAGGAAAGAGGCAAATCCTAAAGAAATAATGTATTGAATGAATTCATAAAAATAATCTTCAAATTGCAGTTTGTTCTAAGGGAAACCTCTGAGTCCTGAACATCCATGTTTTACCTCTATAAACACTATTAAAACTATTAAAATTTAACAAAAGTTCAGGAGAATGGGAAGTGAAGCCATATAAGGAGAGAAAATAGTTGAAAAAAAGACACATCTGATAAGAATTGTTACCCAAAATACAACAAAAAAACTTAAAAATCAACAATAACAAATAACAAACAACTTATTGAAAAAAATGGGCAAATAAGACCTTGACACCTCGCCAAAGAAGAAATACGGATGCAAATTATCATATTAAAAGCTGTTGCACATCATATGTCACTAGGAAGTTGTAAATCAAAACAATGAGATATAACTACATACCTATTATAATAGCCAAAATCCAGAACACTGGCAACACCAAATGCTGGTGAGGATGTGGAATAACAGAAACTTTTATTTATTGCTGATGGAAATGCAAAATGGCACAGTTGCTTTGATAGACCATTTGGGAGGTTTTACAAAACTAGTAGTAGTCTTTTTACCATATAATCCAGCAATTGTGCTCCTGGGTGTTTATTTACCCACAGGAGTTGAAAATTTATGGCCACATAAAAACTGCACATGGATATTTATAGCAGCTTTATCTATAATTGCCAAACCTGAAAACAATAAAAATATCTTCAGTTGGTGAATGGATAAGTAAACTGTGGAATATCCAGACAATGGGATATTGTTCAACACTAAAAATAAATGAGCTATCAAGACATGAAAAGGCATCAATTAACCTTAAATGCATGTTACTAAAGGAAAGAAGTCACTTAGTACTTCTGAAAAGGCTATATACTTCGTGATTCTAATTATATGATATTCTGAAGAAGACACAAAGATCATGGTTACTAGGGGTAGATAAGAAGGCAGGATGAGTGGAAAGAGCATGGAGATTCTTAGGGCAATGAAACTATTATTTGTGATACTATAATGGTGGATATCTGTCATTATACCTTTGTCAAAACACATAAAATGTATAACACCCACAGTGAACCTTATTCTAAACCTTGGGCTTTGGGTAATAATGATGTGTCAATATGGATTCATCCATTGTAACAAATGTATGGTTTACATGTTCTTGTTGACCTATAACTGGCCAAGTCTGTAGAGTTGTTAAATACCTTAAGCCCATTCTTTATACATATAGACAACTGAAAGCTAAGTTAGAGTTCAAATTTCCTAAATTTCAGTAGAGTGATTTGTTAAAAACTCTTGCTGCTGCTTTTATAAAGATGTTGTATATCAGAGTACAGTGCTTCTTTTCCTGCTATCATAGCATGTGGTCTTACATGAAACTTTGATGGTTTACCTCCTGATTTTAATGATCACGTAAGAGGTAGTCTTACCAAATACCATATGATTTCACTCATAGATGGAATTTAAAAAACAAAACAAAGAAAGAAGAAAAAGGAGACATACAAAAGAAAAAAGACTCAAATATTGAGAACAAACTGGTGGTTGCCAGATGGGAGATGGGTGAACTAGGTGGAGGGAATTTAGAATAAACTTATCATGATGAGCATTGAGTCATGTATAGAATTGGTGAGTCACTATATTGTACACCTGAAGCCAGTATAACACTTTAGGTTAATTATACTAGAATTAATTTTTTTAAAGGTAGTCTTTTCACACTAAGCATATATACATATGGAACATCATCAGGTGGAACACTGGCTGTGTAAGTTGTGCAATATTGTACAAGGCAAGGTAACTAGAAATGACTACGAATTAAGACTGTTATAAAAATTCATTAAAAATTTCCCATAAATATTCAAGGGAGCAATTCTGGACAGGAAATGATTACATTCAAAAGAGAATACAGTACAAATTATTGGGTGTATAAAAATAATAATGATATGGATGTGATATTTGAAAATCTTAATAACAGAGCTAACTTTTATGTGCTGAGCATTGTACAAAATGCTTTATAAGGATTATCTCATTTAACCTTCAAATAAATGTGCTTCATATTAATATGAGAAAACCAAGATTTAGAAATTTTAGAAAGTCACAGACCTTAATCAAGATGATTTAGTCTTCCCTAGTAGAGACTAAATTTAGATCCAGTTAGTCTGTGGGTGCTTTCATAGTCATAGCAAGAGATTGTTATAACTAAGTAATGCTCATGTAGTAATGATTCAGGACTCATTTAGTGAAATTTTATCACTTCAAATGTGCTGCCAAAATTTCCACCTTTCCAAATGTATCAGCAAAAAAATTGTACACCATTCACATTGACTGAGAACTAAAAAAGTATCATGCAAAGACGTTTAGAGCTCAAAGGGATCTCTGTAGGATCAATTAAATGGTTGCTTTAGATCTGCAGGCTAGACATTCCATTAGATTCACAGAAACCTGTATTAATATGGGCTCTCCAAGGAAGCCACCTGGCAACTTTTTAAATATAACTGTTGTAAGACCTAAAGTCCCTTAGTGAACAAGCTGCTGTAGGCTGGTGGTTAAGAGTCAGCAAGACTACCCACCTCTTTATGAACCATATTCCAGCACCATGCAGTAACAATGAGACAGCCACACTGCTGAGAAGAGGACATTGTCAGCAGGAGAGAGAAATTAATGACATGTGAATATGGCTGAAAAGAGGAAGAGCAAATGCTGAAAACAGCTATGAGTGTCTGAGTACAGCCTATCACCATGTTAGAGAGCAATTATCTAGCCCAACTCCCTTTTACTACCACTTCAGTTTCTGTAGAATCCGTTGCTCCCTTTCCACCACTGCACTGACACTACTTTATCTCTGGACCTCACCATCTCTCCCCTATGTGTCTGTAACACGTAGGCTCCCTGGCTCATGTCTCTGCAGGCTCAGGTTTCATGTTCTCTAAAGTGCTGCCATAGGTCTCTTTCAACAGGACACAACCAGTCTCATCCAAAAGTAGGCGCCATCTACTCTCCTCCATATTTTATTGCACAGCTTTGTTATCATTTTTATTTATTTATTTTGATATATTTCATGTTTATTTATTTTTTAGAGAGAGACAGAGCCTAAGCGGGGAAGGAGCAGAGAGAGAGGGAGACACAGAATCCAAAGCAGGCTCCAGGCTCTGAGCTGTCAGCCTAGAGCCGTACGCAGGGCTTGAACTCATGAATTATGAGATCATGACCTGAGCTGAAGTCGGATGCTTAACCAACTGAACCACCCAGGCGCTCCTCCTTTTTATTTTTATAACTAAGATTTATTGCCAAGGGCAATCATTTGCAGAATCCCAAAACAAAACATATAGGAGCAAAAATGATTGAAGGAAAAGACACAAATTTCTACCAGTTTAACTACTAGGTTTCCTCTACTTGTGCCTCATATTGCTGAAATATCAGCAAGCCTTGCAGGTCCTCCAAAGAATGTTAGAAATCCAAGGCCATTTGAAAGCCAATGATCTATTATAAAATGTCAACATTTCTGTCCAAAACAGAGTTTCCTTCATTGATCCCCTATAGCTCATTTCCAGTCATCTCCTGTCGTATTTATGTCCAAACGATTCGGAAGAGCATGGAGAAGCTGACCAGCCCATGCATTTCTTAGCATTCTGGATTTATACATACTGTTTCCACTGCACAGGAAGTACTACCACCACACCTTTTTCTCTGTTTTCTCTGTAACATCCAGAACTAGCACATACCTTCTCTGTAAAACCTTCTTCTTCCATTAGGCAAATCCATTAGTCTCTTCTGTCTTTTCCCACTATACCTTTCAAAAAATATTATCATTGCTTTTGAGTTACTTTATGGGAATTATTGGTATACATGATCATATATTTGTTATACTTTAAGCTCATCTAGTTCAGAGATGGTGTTACTCTTCTTTTGATTTAGGTACCTAGTATAGTGACTGGCATATGAAAGATGATAAATAAATGATTGCTATGCACATTGAAAATCTGAGACCCTGCCAGTGGTAAGGAGTTTGTCAACAATCATGCAGCTAATTATCAGCAAAGACAATTTTCCAATCCAGGTCCCCTAGCAAATATTTCAATGACCTTGGCCAAACACTATGTAGCCTCTAAACTGTCCAAATGAATTTAGAACCATCCTACCACTCTCCAAGTTCCCATTCCACCATTCACTTTCCCAACTGGATTTCTCCTGCAGCTGCATTTCTCCTAGGGCTGCAGTTAGAGTGAACAAGTGAATACTTAGGTAGTTGAAAGTGAATTCGTTTGTAGTGATATTGACAGACCAATTAGTCACATCAACAGACTTTTACTAGTTCACTGTGTATAAACTCTGATAAGCATTATGGATGAAATAAAAGAAATTGGGAGTTCATTCTTGTTTTCAAATAGGTAATTTTCTATTATGGGAGATGAGATGTATCTCCAATTATTATATACTATATGCTATATACTATATAGTATTATATATACATAATATATATCATATATAATGTATAAATGATAAATACGATTAGAGTAATACCAACTGATAGTCATAGGAGAGGGAGCTCTTCCAACACTAAGTTTTTTTTCTAAGGAGGGTTCTTGGCACAACTGATATTAGAAGTTGGACAAGATGGCAGAAAGTACCCCAACAAGTAAAAGGAACACAGAGAGACAGCAGAATTCCATAGAAGGCCTGGAGGTGCAAGAGTCAAATATCTAAACTGCACTCCTTGGATGCTGGGTTGGCTAGAAATACCTTGAGAACAGGACTGTATACACTCACATATATGGGGAACATGGCACGTGACTCAGTACGCAGTGCACATTAGACTATCAATAATGATCTATTGAATGACAAATCAAAAGGAGTCTATGAAACATACAGAAAGCTAAGTCTAAACAGATTGATAAATTCAAGAAATAGAAAATGATATCCATCCAGGGCATGGAGCAGATGTTCAGAGGGTCAACAGCTAGAAGCAGCATGTAAAGAAAGCTGACAGTAGGTCCTCAGCAAATACCCGGAACAGGTGTTAAAATTGATTGTGAGGTGACCCATGGAAAGGTTAGCTATGTCTAAAGGGCCAAAAATGAATCCATCAAGTAAAGTATATTTAGAAAGAACTAAAATCAGACTATTTAGTTATAACCTGGGAGGGGGTAGATTGGGGCTAGATTGGCAAACAGTTTACATAATTCAATTAAAATAATCTAAATGCCCATTAAAAAAATCTTTTCCTGATAGCATATATTATTCTCTTTTCATTAGTTGCAAAAGAATATTTCCTACTAAGGAATCCTCTACTATACCCATTTCTTTAAAATGTTTTTTATTTGAATATAGTTGACTCACAATGTTACATTAGTTTCATGTGTGCAACATAGTGACTCAACTTCTCTCTACATTATGCTATGTTCACCTCGAGTGTAGCTATACCCATTTTAAATGACAGATTTGATCCTTTGTATTATTCCAAGAGTAAGTTCTTATAGTAGGAATGATCTAGTGATTGTGCCTTATATTGATGTACTTACTGCAATAGATGTCCACCTTACCACTTCACCAACCCTTTCATGATCTGATCCCTTAATCAGACTCTAAAATTTTATTATGAGGAATATAAAATTATTCATCATGATTTAGTTTTAGAGGTAGAAAGTTTCTGAATTTGGCCTTCTTCACAATGGGCCATTTCTGACACTGTTCTTTGATTCTGGTTGAAATGTGATTAACTTTGATTCAATAGTACTGATTTAAATGTGCCATTTTTGCTTCACTGATTTTCAGTCAATTGATATTCATATTCCTACTTATTAGCTATAATGAAACAGAAATGGCTAATTTTCCTTCCAATGAGCAAAAGAATTTTCCTACATTTGATTTCATGGGAGAAGTAATTGTTTTTCTCTACTTCCATTCCTATTTCTGATGAAAACTTCTGTCATTTGAGAAATATTGTAAGTGAGGGAAGTGGCAAGTTCAACAAAATTACAACAAGTTCTGTGCTGTACATGAAAATTTATATTGTGTTTGTGAAATGGCTCATTGTTCCAAAGTAATAGATTTTTCTCCCATTTTCAAAGGATTATGTTTCCATGTACCCTATATCTTGTTTTATGTGCATGTGTGGGCACCTCCCCTCCCTCCACACACCCACACAACATACTGCACATTTAATGAGCATCCAAGTTGGTCTCATTTGGAGAATTATTGCTACTTACAAAAGAGGCACAAGAGAAATCTACTTCTGCAATAGGCCAACGAATTGACATATTGTGGCTGAAAGGGACTTTTTTAAAAGTCCCAGGATTCTAACTTAAATTGAAACAGTAGGAAGTATTACAGAAAATACAGTTTTCTGGGTTTCTTTTTATATTTTCCACAGTTAATAAGGGAACTGAACAATGTTGACTCTAGAAATATTTTCTGTAGAGAAGATTTTGTTTTAATTGGAGAGCAGCTTGGGGTATTACTATCATTAAGAATTTTAAGCCAAAATTGCCTGACAGAAGGTCAGGTTAACACTACATATTTTGAAAAATGTGAAGACAAAACAAAACCTAAAGTTTGAGGAATATTATGACAGAAAAGAGATGTTGGACATAAGCATGTATTACCTACTATACCAGCCAGTTTCTCAGTTCTTAATCTATGTTCACCACCCTCTTTCTTATTTATTCAATAAGTAGATAGCAGGGAATGAAAGGCAGGAGGAATAAACAATGAGTAAGGTTTTTTTTTGGAGGATATTGTAGATTATAGTCTAATGGGGAAGACATATAATTGTGCAAATGTAGTGAAGACCATAAGCTCAGGGTGAAAAGTAATTAATACTGGTAGTAGTAGTAGTAGTAGTAGTAGTAGCAGTAGTAGCTTTTATCAGTTTTTTGTTATCCAGCTTACTTTCTACTTTGAGCTCTCATTTTACCAGGGGACAGAAAGGAAATCTCAGGCAATTCTGTTATTTTTGATTAATTCAGAATAATCTCCTTTTATGGTTTTCCCTTGTCTTCCTAGGATTGTATTTGAGTTAGTAGTGAGAGGATGACAGATTTACATCATGCCATGGTGTCATGTGCGAGGTCCTTAGTTGTTATCTCTCCATATCGTCACCCAGTGTGTTATCTCTCACACCTGGTCTTGTTGATTAGTGGAGGCAGATTGCTAATGCATTCTCCTAGAACCCACCTCAAGGCCTGTTGGTCCCCATTGCTCTTTGATCAGATCTTTTCACTCAGACACTTAGTGCAGCATGCTGCTACTCCTATGACTGTCCCACAGTGGGAGGAGACTCTATGAATGTACCTGAGGAACATGCCGAGACACCACACTGGACTACACATTGACCACAATTCTATGAGACTCGTTGCCTTGTCAGCTCTACCCAGGATATGCAAGCCTTCTGTTAAGCTCTTAACCTCTCTGGAGTTTCATTACCCCAAACCTACCCATAAAAGGAACTTCTTATTAAGGACAATGAAAATTCTAAAGTCTTACTTTGCCACCAATTATCATTTTTAGCCTAGAGATAATAACCTTTGTCGTTTTATTTTTTTTATTTTTTTTAATGCTTTATTTTTTTTGAGAGAGAGAGAGAGAGGGGGAGACAGCGCGAGCAGTGGAGGGTCAGAGAGAGAAGGAGATACAGAATCCGAAGACAGGCTCCAGGCTCTGAGCTGGCAGCACAGAGCCTGACGCGGGGCTCGAACCCACGAACTGTGAAATCATGACCTGAGCTGAAGTCGGACGCTTAACCAACTGAGCCACCCAGGTGCCCCAATCTTTGTCTTTTTAGATGAGAGGAAGCAGTCTCCTGAATCTGTTGTCTATGGCTCTAGATTTTATGGTCTTTGATCCTTACAGCCATAGATTTTGATACTCAATACCAGGATTTATAAACAACCCCTCCATTTTTTTTAATAAAACCTTTGTTTCTTTAAACATTTTTGACATTGAGGACACAGAAGTCATAGTCCGATTTGATGGAGAAAAGCCATAGATCAAAATGAATTACAGAGCAAAAAAAATTATTATGTCAAAATATTATTATGTGACATAAGTAACTACAGAATGTGATAAGTATTATAACAGAAAATACTTTAGCAACATAGAACACATTACTGGCCAAATATTGATATTATAAATTACATGAAAAGAGACATTAGCTTTAATACCTTCTCTCTGATCTCCTTTACATCTAGAGTTTCTCTCATAAGACATATTTATGTTTATGGAGTCTACGTCATGTGAAAGTGTATATATCTATTATATCTCATTTATTTATCTTGGACCTAAACATAAAGATTTTTTTTTTGACCCCACACATCTCAGATGCAAATACATAGAGGATACTGGAATTATATTTGGTATTCAGAGTTCATTCCTTTCCAGAATCTAAACATCTTCAACTTCCCTAAATCTCAGCTACAATGAGCAAATATTTATTTTTAAGAATCCATAAACAAAATCCCATATACTTGCCCAGTGACTTTTTCTAGTGTTAGTTCCAGAATCTATAACCTATTGATCATTAAATATAAAAGGGTCCCAGAAAGCCAGAGATAATTTCTTCTTGGAGGTCTCAGAATGGACTGTGGTAAATCTATTATTATTTTATTTCTCACTATACCTCATATAAACTAACATATAACTTTCATAAATGAAATATAACACATTTGCTTAAAAAATTCAGTAAAATGTCACACTCAGAATAAAGCTAGATTTCAAATTCTTACATCAGTGGACCTAGAAATGTTTTGATGATAAATGGTCACTGTTAAGACAGATTTATATGATATTTCATAGTAGTTTCCCTTTTCTAATACAACGAAAGGAGAATCTCATTTTTCTTTTTACCCTCTGTTCAATTCTGTTTCAAAACCATTTACAGACAAAATTGTTAAAAGAAGCAAAATGTATCTTTGAAGAATTTTTTAAAATACTCTTAAATCCTTTAATAAGAAAACAGTTAATGTGAAATTGATTAAAAATTGAAAGTTGAATTAAAATTTGAGCTAGTTATTGTTTGTTAAATTTATGTTTCAACTCAAAGAACATTTTAGTCTTAAAATCTCTGAAACTTTGAAATCAATATTTCTTAATTATTTTTTTTGAATAGAAATATGGTGATATAAAAGAGACTACTCCAAAATCACCATTGATGAGAATATACAGTAAGAGACTGTAATTGAGACTGTAATCAAATGGCAGAAATAAGATGCTAAGCATTTAGGGACATTAAGTGTTCATTTTAATGCTGACCTAAGAGAATTGTAGTAAGTTTGGATTTGCATTTTCTCATTTTTACTAGGTAGTTAATAATACCTTATCTACCTTATCTACCTTATCAGACTATTGTATAAAATGGATATAAGCAGGGACATTCAAAAACTAAGGAATCTTATTAATACAAATGAAGAAAATCCATTATGTTAATAAACCCTGAGTATTTCTAAATTGCCTCCAGACATTTTCAGCACAACAATATGTGATTGTTCTTTGTGTTGCTAAATATGAAGGTATTATTTGTGGTCTATGTGACTGCTTTGTATTCACTTATAAAATGTTCAGAAAATATGAGTATAATAGAGTATACTCAAATCATCTTCATTTTTCTGAGGTGAATTCTGTTGAATGTTTGATCACAGGTGCATCAAATAGTTTTGTGTAAAGATATCTACTTATGTTCATTTGCTTAATCAAAAATACATAAAGACAGTCTAATGCAGCAGGATGCACAAAGAATGAAACTAAATCCAATTTTCCCTAGATTTTGTTTATTTGAACAATCTATTTTTAACCTGTATAGTTTTTATCCAAGAAATCCAAATTTCCATGAGCAGAACTGAACATAAAAGGACAGAAATTAACAGTTGTATCTAAAACCAGAATTTCAGGTTTCATATGAAATACATATTTTTCATGCACATTTGCTATCTTCTACAAAGAAAAGTGATGAAGCAATCACCCACCACTGCCAGGACAAGTGGGTTTACATGACTGTGCGATTGGTGGGCAGTAACGGATAAGCACAAACTGATGGGTGTGGTTACAGCTGGATAAGACTGAGGGGTAGGTAGACAGAGACTCTTTCCTGAATAGTGTGACATTTGAGAACTGGACCTTGAAAGAAACATATTGGTGAGTGCAGGTAAAAGAAATACAATTAGAAAAGGCCGGGAGACAGGAAACTGCAGGATCTATTTGTTGAAAAATGAGTAGTGTTTGGTGTGAAGGGATACAGAATATACCACCCCCAAAGATGCCACTTTGATAAATTTATTATTTTGAGTTTAGGCACTTGATAAAAAGCAAATAAAGGAAGAGGGTTTCTCTGAACTCTCTTTATCTGCATAAAGACAGATGCCCAAATAGGAACTCATCATTAAATCCCCTCTGTGGAGTTTCATCAACCAGAGAAGATTGACTCTTGCCACAGGAGAGAAGACTAGAGGTGACACCACGCCTTGATGGACTTTGTCAAAAACTATAAAATCTCCCATTACTCTTCTCAGGGCCTATTCATCTTTCCTAAAAATTATTTACTCTCACCTAAAAGACCTATATCTTTCCCCTAACAGACTTATATCTTCCCCATCCACCCACCCACACACCCCTTTCCCTATTAATATGGTATTAAAGCCTGAATTCTAAGCCACCTCAGGGAGTTACTCATTTTTCTCTGGGTCTCTCCCATGTATACATAAGATTACATGATAATGAATTGGGTTTTGTTGTTGTTGTTGTTAATCTGTTATTACAGGAGTTTCAGCCAAGAACTTAACAGGATAGAAGGAAAAATATTTTTCTTCCCCTACAAGTAGGAAACAGGAGAGGTGCAGGGAAACTGAGTCATGAAGTGCAGTCAGATCACACACACACACACACACACACACACAAAACCCCTTCCACATAAGGGAGAGTTTGGACTCTATCCCACAGAAAATGAAGGGTCAATGACAATTTTTAATCATAAAAGTGGCATAGATAAAGCTATCCAGAAAGCAGGAACGCTAATCTGTCAACATAGTATGAGCAGAGATTAGAAATACTTGAGGGGTGCCTGGGTGGCTCAATCAGTTAAGCATCTGACTCTTGATTTTGTCTCAGGTCATGTTTTTGTGGTTCATGAGATCGAGCTTGTGCATCAAGCTCTGTGGTACCTGCTTGAGATTCTCTCTCTCTCCCCCGCTCTCTCTGCCCCTCCCTCACTCAATCTCTCTGTCTCTCTGTCTCTCTCTCTCTCTCTCTCTCTGTTATAATAAATAAACTTAAAAAAAAAAGAAATTGTTGAGAAGAAATGGAAGTCATATAGGGGGATATAGCCTAAGGCATAATCCATGAAATGGTATTGGGTAGCTAACTATTGGGTATAAGCCATTAAATCTAAAGGACTTGGGGACTAAATGGAGGAAGCCAAAGGCAAATATCAGTGGTAAATGCTGTCAATGACTGTAGGGAGTGCAGGAGGACGGTAACTAAAGGAGTCATTCCAGTATGTGATAAAGGCTGCAGTGGCTTTCTAAAGATCACATTTTGTGTTCTTATTAATCCACTGAGTTCTTCCTTTGTATTTTCATTTCCTTTACAAATAAGGGAACAAAATAGCATAGCGGCTAAGTAGTAGAATTGGGGTCAGACCAAAATAGTTTGAGTGTCATCCATGCCACTTTACAGATGTGTGATTGAACAAATAATTCTCTAAACTTTGGTATTCTCAGTTTTTAAAGGAAAATGCACACCCAATTATGAGTATTCAAAGTGACGGTATGCATAAGTTTAAATCTATATGTAATGTGGTAATAACAATAGAGATGATATGTTTCCTGTAGGAGGGGATTCTGGAAAGATGGTAAACGCATTGTGACTTGGTTCCCTTTTCCTGTATTGTCAACACTGAATTTCTTGTCCTGCCTGATGCTAACAGCTGCTGGGACTCACTGGTAATCACATGTAACTAAGGCTGTGGACAGTATTGGAAGGTGAGGGGTCAGGTTGGGAGAGTTTCCCAAGGCTGCTTCTCTTGGGGGCTGGATACATAGCTGAAAAGCACATGGTATATTTGCATACATACAGAGAACTAAAATTGAAAATCTAAAAACACTTAAAAGAAGCTAAAAATTTAATCTTGAAAAAAGTTGAAAATTATAATCAAGGCAAAGGATGAACTAGTTATTTTAATGAGCTAGTTATTTTAATAAACTAGAGAATTTAACTCTAGAGTTATTAATGGCACAAGATAGTAATAAATGAGCAAACAGTGATGGATTCCTTGTGACCTGATGGAAATATAGTTGATCTTGGGAGATATAAGCTTTCAATATGGGTCTTTTACTATGGAAAGCATATGCTATACATATATTCATAAAAAGGTAATTTTTCAAGATCCTTACAGAATGTTAATCATTCTGAAATGTCAATAGAGTGCTTGTGATACAAGCCAAATCATCAAAGGGTTCAAGAATAATGCATGACATGCTAAGCGAAAAAAGTCAGGTGGAGAAGGACAGATGCCATGTTTGCACTCATTGGTCTAACAGGAGAAACCCAACAGAGGACCATGGGGAGGGGAAGGAGGAAAAAGAGTTAGGGAGAGGGAGGGAGACAAAACACGAGAGACTCTTGAATACTGAAAACAAACTGAGGGGGGAAGGGGATGGGGGAAAGGTAATATGGGGTGATGGTCTTGGTGGAGGTCACTTGTGGGGAAGAGCACTGGGTGTTGTATGGAAACCAACCTGACAATAAACTATAAAGTTAAAAAAAAAAAAAGAATAATGCATGACAGGGGTGTCTGGGTGGCTCAGTCAGTTAAGCCTCTGACTTCTGGTCAGGTCATGATCTTACAGTTTGTGGGTTCAAGTCCCATGTCAGGCTCTGAGCTGACAGCTCGGAGCCTGAAGCCTGATTCAGATTCTGTGTCTCCGTCACTCTCTGCCCCTCCCCCACTCACACATTGTCTCTCAAAAAAATAAATAATAAACATTAAAAAAATTAAAAAAAGAATAGTGGATGACACATAAGTTAACTTAAGGTCATTAGTCTATTCTTGAAAATATTCAGTGGAGAAGGAGAGGAAAAGTGCTCCGTACTAAAGCAAACTTGAGGATAAATTTTGGGTATGTCTGTCTTTATAATACAGGGAGACCTACACATATTTGTAAGCTACAGTAAATGCATAAAACAGAGGTAATGAAAATATACATCAAAGATGTAAGAAATGAAAGGTTTCAAAAAAAGTTTATCAAAGTTTATCAAAGTTTAACGAGTGATTTGAAAGATAGGATGATTTTAATTTTCTCCTTTGAATACTTATTGTTAAATTCACTAAAATAAGAATATGGCACTTGTGTTGGTTTTTAAAATATATTTTTGTATCTGTGTAGTGAAGACATTGGTCTCATCCAAAGAGAGGACTGGAAGGTATCCCTGGTTCCTAGAGTTAATCTCAAAACCCTCAGAGTTTCCAAAATCTTTCTTTTTCATGATAATTCCCTGGAACCACATTGAAAATCTGATACTTTATGCTAACAAGATGATGCAGGGAGGGCCTCTCAGATCACATGCTATCATACTCCTAGGGAAGGGGAGTGGGGACTGACTACACGGGAAAATTAACCAATCCATCATGCCTACTTAATGAATCCCCGATATGAACTCCAGTCTCCAACACTTGAGTGAATTTTCTGGGTTGGCAATATTCCATGAGTGCTGTCCTACATCAATATGGGTAGGGTAATATGTTGTGAGGGCAACAAAAGCTTTGTGTCTGGACTCTCCTGGGTACCTGCCCTATGTGTGTCTTTGGGTGATTTTAATATATCTATTCCCTGTAACAAACCATAACCATGAGTATAGCAGCTTTCAATGTGTTCTGTGAATCCTAGTGAATTACTGAAAATGAGGGTAGTTTGAGGAACTTGAATTTGCAGTTTGTGCCAAAAGTGAGGGCAGTCTTGTGTAGGACTGTGTCCACGGGTCTTGCACTTTGCTACCTCCAAATAGTACCAGTTGGAATTCCTTGTGGAAACTATAGAAATTGAATTTGAGTAACATAAGTAAAAATGTCTTACTGGAGAGATACTCAGTAGTTCATAGAGTCTATAAGAAAGCTGAGAAAAGACTTGGAAAATGGAATGAAGGAATTCAGGCCTGAAAGTAGCCTTTCCTGGTCACTCTATATCAAAAGCATCCCCTATTACTCTTCTGGGCATAATTTTCAATTACATCTGTTGACTGTGTGTATTCTACTATTTAGGGTGTGTGTGTGTGTGTGTGTGTGTGTGTGTGTGTGTGTATGTGTATTTTTTCAAAGGGTAGATTGAAAAGAAATGGTCACAGACTCTTCCCCTTTCTGTTTCTATTACCCTTAGGTATGCCCCTCAGTAACTAACACAAATCTTGGGTGTGTGACTTGCTTTGGAGAAGGGAACAGTAGAACAATGACATGAACAAATTTGAAAAGTGTTTGTCCACTTCAAAACTTGTGACTAATGTAAGAGAGCCTTGGCAAGTCTGCAAAAGGGTGGGAAACCATGTAGAGCAAAATTAAAGTACCGTACTTAACTGCATGTTAACTGCCAGAAACATGAGTGAGGTCATCCAAGACCTTTTGACCATCAACAAACATACCAGTTGACCACAGACACTTGAGACAGCCAAGCAAAAATCAGTCTAGATTTTAAAAAAACAAAAAACACTAAAACAAATAGCAATAAAAAAATTGCTGATCCAGATAATCCTGAAATAGGAAAAATGGGCATGATTATAAGCTTCTAAACTTTGAGTTAGGTTGTCTTATAGGAATAGACAACTAATGTGAACATTGGAGCCAATCAAGGGTTAAATCATTTTTTCCCTTGCCTGTAGTGTGAATGTTAAGGGATAGAATGAAAATATCCTGGCAGAGGAGCACTATAATCTCACCTCCAATGTTTGCTCTGTTCAGAGGGAATCAAAAATTCAAAATTACTATTGACAGATACTAATTTTGAAGTTCTGGTATCATTTGCTCTATTTTCTTTTGTCTTTTTTATTCTTTTATTTTTTTAAGTTTATTTATTTCTTATGAGAGAGAGAGAGAGCATGAGCAGAGGAGGGGCAGAGAAAGAGAGGGAGAGAGAGAGAATCCCAAGCAGGCTCTGTGCTGTAAGCATGGAACCTGATACAGGGCTTGAACTCACAAACCATGAAACCATGACCTGAGCCAAAGTCAAGAGTTGGACATTTAACAAACAGAGCCATCCAGTCACCCCTTTTCTTTTTAACCATATCCATTTTCCTAACCTAATTAGAAATACTGTAGTGTATTTTCAAGTACTTGACAAAAATAAATTTTTCTTTTTTTACTTAAAAAAATTATTTCTGGACTTTTTACCTTCCTTCACTCATATAAAACAATAGGTATACAAAAATTACAGTTAAAAACACTATTTTTACAAAAGTTACAATGCTAAACAAAAAATTAAAGTAATATTTTCTTTCCTAACTAAATATTGCTTTTAGTTTATTATGTATTGATTAAAAGAACATGATTTAATAATAAATGTGAGCTGTTCCTTTTTAGTGTTTTACCCATGCCTCTGATCATTTGTCAATACCACCACATAAAATAAAGCTTACTAATTCATATAGTATTTGTTGAATTCTCTAGAGAAACAGGACATATAATTATGGAGATAGAGATGGATATAAATATATCTTGATAGATAGATAGATGGATAGATATAGATATAAATATATCTAGAGAGAAGAGAGGGAGAATGATTGATTGATTATAAGAAATTGACACAATTATGGAGGCTTACAAATCCAAAGATCAGCTGGGTAACTTGACAAGATAGAGACTCAGAAGAGCCAATGTGTAGTTCTAGTCCAAGTCCAAAGACCTAAGAACTAGAACTGATGATATAATCCGAGTATGAAAGAAGAGCAGTGGGGCACCTTGGTGGCTGTTGGTTAAGTGTCTGACTCTTGATTTCAGCTCAGATCATGATCTCACTCATGAGGTTGAGCCCCACACTGGGCTGTGACAGCACAGAGCTTGCTTGGGATCACTCTCTCTCTCTCTCTCTCTCTCTCTCTCTCTCTCTCTCTCGGCCCCTCCCCCACTCATGTTTTCTCTCTCTCTCTCTCTCTCTCTCTCTCTCTCTCAAAATAAATAAACTGAAAAAAAAAAAGGAAATGCAGCAAGCTGGGGACCCAGGAATAGCGAATGTCTCCATCTGACTGAAAAGGCATAATTGTAAATGTTAGTCTCATCCTAGAACACCGTCACAGGAACACTCATAATAATATTTGATTAAATATTTGCACATTCTATGGCTCAGTGAAAATTACACATAATGTTAACCATCACACATTTGTAAATCATGTGTAGATGAATAGATATATATAAAAACTCACAGTTATACTTCAACTTTGGATATCAGTTTGTTTCTCCTGTCTTGTGCTGAATCTTTGAAGTCTGAAACATGCTTCTCAAAGTCTCTTTATTCAGTCTTCCCTATTTCTAATTAATTTCATTTCTAGCCATGACTATCATGGAAATGAATGCTATCCATCAGACATCTTTGGTATAACTAAAGCCTTAATTTTGGATTTTAGATTATAATTAGGATATTTATGTGAATGGAATTTCCTAGAAATTCTGGACAAATAGTTTTACTTGAATAGTGAAAAAAAATAGAGAAATGAGCAACTCCAGATACTTTTATCCAGCAACATAAACCAAGGAAAAATATAATATGGAATTCCTTCTTCCTGGAATTTTATTTATCCTTGTCCATCAATTACTGAACAGAAACTGGATGGCAAAATTTAGCAATATTGGACTTTAAGAGACTTTCGAATATAGAAAACCTAGACATAAATGCCACAGATATTGGGCATTGGATCAAATATTGTAAGTAATGGCACCATCTAAAGGTGCAAATCAAATCTGCATAACCTACTCAATTTTGTTCTCTCAACAGAAGGAAAAACACTTTTTTTGCCATAAGAAAAAATGAAACTTCACAGACTGTAATAGTTGGTGGAAAATATAACATTGATATTTACATGTCTATAAGTTACTGCTCTTTGCCTTATCTCCATGGAAAGAAAATATTATTTAAGTAGCTAGTTTTATTGTGGTGATCACTTCATAATGTATACAAAGGTTGAATCACTATGTTGTACACATGAAACTAAAATAATATTGTATTTCAACTACATTTCAATTTTTAAAAAAGTATTGAAAGCACAATTGTGTCCGGTACCATGGAAAGCTCTTGAAATAAATACATGCATATAAAAGCGTTCTTGAATTTAAAGACTCAAGATCTAGTGGAAAAAAATAGACCAAAAACTGTTAAGTTTTGTATACTAAATTTATAAAACATATGTTGACAAAATGCTGTGAAGACAACAGGAAGAAGTCTCAATTCTGCCTGGGACATTGGGCAAGTATTCCCAGAGGAGGTAACATTTAATCCGATTTCTGAAAGAAAGGTGGTTTCCAGACGAAGAAGAAGAGACAGACATTCTTGGCATAAAAGCAAAAATGTAAAAGCATCAAGGACTGTCCAAGCTGAAGTATCCAGGGAGTTACAGTAAGTTCATTATGATTAGAGAGCAGAATTCATAGTTTGAAGTTTCATGAAAAGAAGATGTAAAAATCAGGTGGGGACACTTTGTAAGTGAGGACTTTTAATCCGTGCAGACTAGTTCAGGTGTATGTTTGAGCCACTGGAGAACTACAGATACGTTTAATAATTTTATTATGTTTTGTTTAAATTACCACATGCTCATTAGAAAACAAATCAGAGCATCCATAGGATACACCTAAGAAAGTGAAATCACCAATTTTCTAAACCACCCAGAGATGACTTCTGGTAATGTTTGACGGAAACTTTTCCATAGAAGTGTGCACATGCATGCACGTGTGTGCACACATGCACATACAAGAATATAATACGTGTTTTGTCTCTTGTTTTTTTTCTACTTACAAATATATTGAATATACTCTCCAGTTTAATGAGTAGAATTGCACATTGTTTTTTAAAAGATACATAATACTCCACGAATGAGGAGTATTAAGATTATTGTCAGCAGTGCAATCTTTTAAGAACAGTGATGTTATCAACTTTGATTTTTAGAGCAATAACTCTAAGAATAATGTGGAAGATCTGTTTGCATGATGAGAAATGGTGACAGAAGGGCACTTTTGGTTGCTTTGAGAATGTAGTAGATAACTGAAGATAAGGTCTGGGAGTACTATAGGGACCAGGAAAATAGAGGTAAGACACTGATTCTAAGAGATATATCATAGGCAAAATTTACTGTACTTGAACGTAATTGGTTCAAAATGAGGGTGGGCAGTAAAGGGTTACATATGGGGCCTGGATTGCTCAAACCCTGCACATTCCAAAGGAAGGCATGTTTTCAGGACTGACTTTTGGCTAGCTCCTGGAGATAACCTCTGTACCCTCGAAATATTCTGCCTGAAAATTGTGTGTGTGTGTGTGTGTGTGTGTGTGTGTGTGTGTGTTTTAATGTCTGAAGCCTTATGTTTTTGTGAGGTTGGGCATGGAGGATGATGCTGAAATCTGAGTAGCTACATGACTGACCCCTGATAGTAACGCTGGACACCATGGCTTTGATGAGCTTCCTTGATTAACAACACTTTGCAGAATGTTCTCCTACATTTGGGGGAGAATTAAGTGTGTCTTGTGCTCCTTCACTGAGGGAGAATTAGAAATTTGCACCTGATTTCTCCTGGATTTTACCCAACTGAATTTTCCCTTTGCTGATTTTATATTATTTTATTGTAATAAACCATAATGATAAAGATAATAACTTTTCTGAGTCCTCTATGTCCTTGTAGTAAATAATCAAGCCTACGGGGTCATCTTGGGGACCCTGAATCAGAGGATTACAGAATTCCAAATCATTCCTCCTGAGAAACCAAGAGAAATAGATGCCACTGAATAAAATAGGAATCATAGGAGAAATAACAAATGTGTATTTATTTTTTTTAAAGTTTTTTAACCATTTATTGATTATTGAGAAATGGAGACAGAGCGTGAAGAGGGGAGGGGCAGAGAGAAGGGGAGACACAGAATCTGAAGCAGGCCCCAGGCTCTGAGCCGTCAGCACAGAGCCCGATGCGGGACTTGAACCCACAAACTGTGAGATAATGACCTAAGCTGAAGTCAGATGCTTAACCAACTGAGCCACCCAGGCACCCCACAAATGTGTATTTTCTGAAAACCAGGGTAAACTGTTGAGAGTCAAACACAGTAATTTTAAATTGAAGAAGAAGGAGGAGGAGGAGGAGGAGGAAGAGGAGGAGGAAGACCAAAGTACTCAAAAGAAAATGAATAATATACTTTTAATTTAGTTATATGTAATAACATACAACCTGTAATCACATATCATATCAAGATATAGAACATTTCCACTCCATAAACTTTCCCAAGGCTACTCTCTAGTAGCTACTATCACTACCGGTGGTAGCCACTATTCTGGCTTCTGTAAACACAGGTTAGTTTAACCTTGAACTTCATATAAATAAATCATATTTTATATACTCATCTATGACCACCTTTCTTTGTTCAGCATTATGAGTTTCATCTGTATTTTTGTGTGTATGGATAACTTATTTCTCTTTATTGCTGAGTGCTAATACATTGTAAGAATACATGATAAACAATTGTATGTTAGGCTAAATAATGGCACCCCAATGATGTCTATGTCCTAATACCCAGAACCTATGATTATGACACCTTACATTCAAAAGGGACTTCGCAGATATGATTAAATTAAAGATCTTGAGATGGGGATTATTCTGGATTATCCTGGTAGATCCATTGTAACCTCAGAAATTCTTGTAAGAGGGAAGCTGGAGGTGAAAAGAAGGGAAAAGTCGATGTGACAACAGAAGCAAAGATTGAAGAGACACAGTTAAGACCTGAGGAATGTCATAGCCTCTAGAAACTGGAAGAGATAAGAAACAGCTTCTCTTCCAGGGCCCAGAAAGAAGCTTGATTTTAGCCTCAAAGGACTTGTTTCAAACTCCTGACCGCTGGAATTGTAAAAGAATAAATTAGTGTTGTTTTAAGTCACTAGGTTTATGGTAATTTGTTGTAGCAGCAACAAAATATTAATACAGATTGTTTACCCATTCTTCTTTTGATGGATGCTAAAGGCTATTCCAAGTTTAGAGCAACTGTGAATAACATTGTTATGAACATCTTTTACACAGTGCATTTGGTGGAAAATTTTCACTTATCTTGTGGAGGGTGGAATAAGAATAAAATTTCTGGATCATGAAATAGTGGGATGATTATGTTAATAGAATCAGTAATTTTCCCAAGTGGTTGTACCATTTTATATTCACAAGTTCCTCCACATCTGTACAAATATTTCATATTTTAGGTTTTTAAAAAATTTTCATAGTATGATATGTAGTTTTAATTTGTTTCTTTGAGTGCTAATGTTTTTGTACACATTTTTATATGTGTATGGACTATTTGGCTATCATTTTGAGATTTGGGGGAAAACTATGGGCTGCCTAGGGAAAAAAGTACACATCTACCTGAAAAACATCTTCACATGATTTCAGGGGGTTCCTGGGAACTTGACAACTTTGGCTAAAGTTTGACCTTGAATTTGGGCCAAGGGTTTGATGTTGGCTGCTGATGTTTTCTCCACAGCCTGCCCCATACTTTGTGTTCTAGTGCTTTCGATTATCTTGAAGTGTCCTATCTCTAGTCCTTTAAAATATGCTATCTCCTTCAGACCCTGCACTCTCCACTGTACACATAGTTCACCATTTTTCTCCTCTAGGAAGTTTTCTTGGATAATCCAATCTTCTTTTTATGTATCTCTTAATACCCTATCACTCTTTTGTTATCACACTTAGTGTATTCACTATAATTATATATTTATTTTGTTATTTTGTCAATAATTCTGTAATAGTCATGTTAAAGCTTATGGTTGGCATTCAAATATTTGCTGAATGAGTAAATTAAAAACAAAACACTTAATTTGAAAAATCATATCACCAATAGTGATTATTCTGTAATTCTGAATTTCCAGAATTCAATGACTTGTGTTCCTGATGCAGTCTAAAAATATGTTTTATTTGTTTTGTCTTTAAATACCCTGGACAGTTTGAGAGGGCAGGGGGAAGATGTCTTAGGACAAACTAGTTGCAATAATTTTATTTTATTTTGAACTTGATATTTAAGAAGATACCTCTGCTCTTTTTGTGTGTGTGCTTTTTATAGAAATCTCTTCATAGTTGCATTGTGATCTATATCCCAAAGAAATATAATTTTTGTTTAAGACATATGTTTGTCTCTGGATAATATAAACTCATTAAGTCAATTTTCATTTTGTTGTTTTTAATGGTGCAAAGTAGGTGTTCAGTGAATCCTTGTTAACTGAGACTTTTTGTCAGATCATTGACCAGACAATGCCTGAGTAATATCTAGCCTGAAAAATGTTATCGTCTGACATTAAAATTTGAGCCAGCTTTCTTTTGCTCCTTCAAAAGTCAATAGACAAGCTAAAGGCAGAAATATACCAGAAACTAGTCTTCCTAAAGAGCATGGCAATGATTCTGCCGTCAGCTGTTAAGCTTGTGCTGGTTCCATGGAAAGAAAAGGTTACTCCTCACTTGTGGCGAATGTCATGTTCTCCCTCACCAGGGTGAGTATAGGCTGCTGGGTATTGTTCCTTTTAAGCAAATGCAGTTCTTTTTTGAAAAGAAAAATTCCAGCTGTGGTTTAAGCACAAGGCCTCCTTAGACAGGGCTGAACTATTATTGCCATTCTCTGCACCAAGGCATGATGATTTTATCCATTTATTCATTCATCAAATTAAATGTATTGAAGGCTCTACAGCAAATTCTCAGCTGAGCAGAATGGGTAAAGGAAAATGAAAGAAGCATCCACGGCCTTTGAGGCATATACCAATAACTAGTAAACAAAGAACTGCTTGCAATATTTTTCTTCTAACCATGTACATGGACTCATTGTTAATAACTTTACCTTGAGAGCCAACAAAGGAGAAAATTTTGAAATAAGAAAGATATAAATTTATTATTTTCTTTTGTTGAAACATATCTTCTTTATTTTTCTCTTCCTTCAAATGTCAGGATACAGTCATTGTGTTTTCGCATGTTTGCTCCATGAGGAATTCTCTTTTCACCTTTGATTCTTAGTGCTTTGAGCCATTAGCTCCATCAGCTTGCTACTTTTTTCTTCCTTCATCTTGCTCTGAAAGGCTCCCTTCTCTCCTCAAATAGCTCCTTTTCCTACTACTTTAGAACCACTGAGCTAGCTGTATTTGGAGGAAATGCTTTTAAAAAGCTCATTTATTAAATCTATTCTGCCATTTCTAGATGGTAAGTGTGACTGAGTTGAAGAATTTAAAGTAGGCCAGCCAGCAATATTTTTGCCAATCCAAGACAATTTCCAAATATTTCTGACAACAGAATTGAGCTTTAAAAAAAATAAAAAAATAAGCCTCTTAATGCCCAGTGTTGGCAGGGTGTGAAAGTTAACTGAGGATATGAGAAACAAGTTGTCATAATTCTCTTACTCAGAATTGTTAGGATGCTAGATATTAGTGTCATTAGTGATATTTTTCTATGGATTTCGACCTGACATAATAACTAAGGCAGAATCTTGGTGCATGATAAAAAAATTGTAACAAAACATCAAGCCTAAGGTAAAAATACAGTTTATCTATCTTATCATAAACCAATAATATTTATTGCCGTATTAACAAAATATTGGGGGGAGAGAACTTTTCTAAATACATGGGAATGAATCCTCTTAGATACTCAACTAGTTTGATAAGTACACATATGACCATAAATGTAGCAAAAAATAGGCAGTTTCATGTAAGCATAGTATATGTAACTCATCTAAATCTCTGTACACAGCTCCAAGAAGAGGTTTTGTAGATTTTCTCCCAAATCAGTGCACCAATGACATTGAAAAGTGTTGTGGTATGTTTTATTATTTTTGAGGAATTTCCTGTTAATAAGCATTATGGTCATTAGTATTCTTGTACTACTGCATAAACTTTTTTCAGAAAGTATTTTGACTCAAAATTATAATTACCAAGCATAAAATCAACAAATGGTATGTTTTTAAATTGTTTTACATGAGTTTCTCTAAAACTCAAACAATATGAAATAATCATATAGGGCCATTTTTCTGGAAAGCCTCAGTATGCAAAATATGATTCCAATATCAAGACCAAACACCGGGAAGGGGGAAGGGATGGCAGAGGTGTATCTGGATTGGACACAGCACAGGACTAACACTGGGTACAGCCCAGAACTCCAGCTCACAAAGGGCATGATTATGATGAAAAGCTTCTTTCATAATTGCATGCTGTGCAGACAAAATAATAGTTTTTTGGACACCTAAAATTAGATGTTTACTTATTCTTCAGTTAGGCGGCCTGGGTGAAAGCATGAGAACAGCTATTAGATTAGATCATTGTTACAATGGGAATGTCAAAAGTTAACTCTTCTGATACTTGGTTTTCCACCCCTGAAATGATGAAATCATATCTGACAACTTAAAAAGTCTGGTATAACCTCCAACAAACTAGAAGATAAACAAATGTGTACACAGGCATTTAATTATATGAACAGATTTATGTGGATCGGGATATTTTTGTCTGGCTGTTGCCCAGGTAGGCAACACTGTTCCCACATACCTCTGTTTCATTCATGGATGTGTTACTGCATAACTGAGGAAAAGGAAGCCACTTTTAGGGATAGACTTTATTCTGAGATAAAGATGAAGAAGCAGAGTTGAAGAGCAGAGCCAGAATTCTGTCTTCTCCCTCAGGACTAATGTTCAGTAATTGTGTGAAGCTTAGGGCCCAAGCACAAGTTCTCTGGAGAACATAATGACAAAGTGTGGCACACTCCTCTCCTATGCTCACAACTTACCACTGCTCTGATCCATAGAGGTCCTTTGCTTTGGGAATATCTGGGAATAGCTAAGACAAGATATTCATCTCAACATGGCTAAAACAATGTAGGAAACTGATTGCTTGTGGAATTACTTAAGCCAGGGCAGATAGAGTCTGCTTCATTTTGTTTCTCAGTCCTGTTTCTTTAGTACTAGCCTCACTTTGAGAGGATCTTTCCTTGTTACTGAAAGATGGCTGGCAGCTGAGGACAAGTTCTTGTTGCATAACCAGCATCACAGAAAATTTCTCTCCGTGCTTTCCGCAGAATAAGAAAGAGGGTTTTCTTTCCCAGAAGCCACAGCAAACATTACCCAGTGTCTCACTGCCTCTGAATGAATTACTTGCCAGTCCCCATGGACAAGGATTTGGGACACATAGACATCATTAAATCAAGAGTCAACTGGGGTCCATACTTGAAGCTTGAAGATAAAGGGCAAATCCCTTTTGAAGGCTTCTCAATGAAAATGGGGATAGGATGGATTTTCTAAAGTGTAGTTAGGGTAGGATGTGAAGGAAGGGAGACCAAATACTGATGACAAAATGAAAGGTTTCCATTTTAGCTACTTTTATGTAGGTTTTGGTGTTCTTCTAATGGGCTGTGACAACTAGGAGGTTTCCCCAAGCAACATATGGGTAAAGGAAGGCTAGAAAAGGAGAAAAGAAATTCTATAACCCATTCATGACCCTAACTACCAGAGTGGTTTGTGAAAACATTAGAGACAGCCACTGTGAACTCCCAGAGGTAAGGAAGAAATAGTTTTAGTGTCTAAGTGCTGAATACTATATGGTTAGAAGTTTAAGTCCTCCAGGGACACCTGGGTGGCTCAGCTGGTTGAGTCTTGGACTTCAACTCAGGTCATGATCTCATGGCCTATGGGTTCAAGCCCCGTATCGGGTTCTTTGCTGACAGCTCAGAGCCTGGAGCCTGCTTCCGATTCTTTGTCTCCCTCTCTCTCTGCCTCTCCCCTAGTCATGCTTTGGCTCTCTCTCTTTCTCAAAAATATATAAACATTAAAAAAAAGTTTAAGTCCTTCCAACAGGAGAATGTGATCTTCAAAATCAGCAATTATATAGGCAAAATAAATATAACATTTTCCCCACCCTCCATTATTTCCCTGACATCTCTCATCACTTCTCATGCTCTCCACTAGTACCGTCCAGTAGAAATAGAACACAAACACAAATGCAGTCACATACATAATTTAAAAACAAATTTAAATGTTTATTTTTGAGAGAGACCAAGTGAGCAGGGGAAGGGCAGAGAGAGAGGGGGACAGAGGATATGAAGTGGGTTCCACTCTGAAAACAGAGAGTCCCATGCGTCCCATGCTCAAACTCACTAACTGAACTATGAGATCATAACTTGAGCCAAAGTTGGTTGCTTAACTGACTAAGCCACTCAGGCACCTCCATAATTTAAAATTATTAACTAGTCACATTAAAAAATAAAAAGATAAAATTAATTGTAATAATATTTTAACTTAAGATATTTAAAATAGTTTCATTTCAATATGCAATTAATCTTAAAACCTAATTGATATATTTCTTTTGTACTAAGTCTTTGAAATCCAATATATGGCCAAATTATAAGTGCTGAATAGTTACCTGTAGCCTGTACCTACTGTACGGGACTGTGCAACTACATGACTTACTCATATTAAACTACTTCTTCTTCCCAATGTTTTCATTCTTCTCTAACTTTGTTGTCCATTGGATTGTACTTGGCTATCAGTGCATCCAGAAAGTCTTCCCCAAGTCCCATACAGGTTATGTGGCTCTCCTATGATCTTGTGCTTACCCAGTCATACACATGGTAATGATCATGACAGAGTTTTATATTCCACAAGCCAAAGATTTAATGACACACACACACACAAGTTAGACAGGATTATATATAAATATATATATGTTTCTTTTTTCTTATTTATATTATGGTAAAATACACATAAAATTTACCATCTTAACCATTTTTAAGTGTACAGTTCAGTGGTATTAAATATTTTCACACTGTTGTGCAATCATCACCACCGTCTATCCCCATATCTCTTTTCATCTTGTATAATTGAAACTCTATACCTTTTAAACAATAACTCCCCAATCTCCCATCCCTACATACCCCATCTTGGCAACTATCATTATATTTTCTGTTTCTATGATTTAGGTTACTCTAAGTATCTCATCTGAGTGGAATCATATAGCAGTTTGCTTTTTATTTCTGGGTAATTCCATGTAGCTTAAGATCCTCAAGTTTCACCCAAATTGTAGCATATTACACAATTTCCTTTCTTTTTGAGCCAGAATAATATTCCATTTCATGTATATACCACATTTTACGTATCCATTTTCACCAATACTTGAGTTGTTTCCATGCTTTAGCTATTATGAATGATGTGTCTAAAACACAGGTGCACAAATATCTTCTCAAGAACCTCCCTTCAATTCTTTTGGATATATACACTGAAGTGGAATTGCTGAGCCATAAGGTAATTCTATTTTTAAATTTATTTTATACAGTTGTCATCAAGATATAGTTACATAATTACTACCTTCCTTACTATTAGCTATTCATTCCTTCATTTACTTTTTTTTTTATTAACAGATAGTTGACACATGGTAATTCTATTTTTAAGTTCTTGAGGATCTACCATACTATTTTTCACAGCACCTGTGCCATTTCAGTTTCCTACCAACAGTACACAAGGTCCGATTTCTCCACATCCTTGCCAAAACTTGTTACATTCTATTGTTTTGTTAGTAACCTTCCTAACAGGGGTGAGGTAGTATTTCATTGTATTTTGATTTACATTTCTGTAATGATTAGTGTTGTTGAGCATCTACTTATTGGGCATTTGTAAATCTGGGGAAATGTCTGTTCTAGTACTCTACCCTTTTTTTGGACTGGATTATTTGTATTTTTGTTGTTAAGTTTTAGGAGATCTTTGTATATTCTGAGTATTAATCCTCTATCAGATATATAATTTGTAAATATTTTCTCCCATCCTGTAGGTTGCCTTTGTATTCTGTGATAGGGTCTTTTGACATACAAAATTTTTAAATTTTTATAAAATCCAGTTTGTCTATTTTTTTCTTTTTTAACCTATGCCTTTGGTGTCATATTAAAAAAAATCATTGCTAAATTGAAATTCAATAGTGTGAAGCTTTCATCCTATGCTTTTTTCTGAGAGCTTTATTGTTTTACATTTAGGTTCTTGATCCGTTTTCAGTTTATTTTTATACATGGCATTGGGTGAGGGTCCAACTTCATTCTTTTGCATGTGGACATCCAGTTTTCCTAGTACCATTTGCTGAAAAGACTGTCCCTTCCCCATTAAATGGTCTTTGCACCCTTTTCAAAAATCATTTCATTATATATGTCAGTTTCTTTCTGGGCTCTGTATTCTATTCCATATGTCTTTATATCTGCCTTTATGTCAATATCACACCGATGTTGCACTATTTTAATTATAGTGGAAATCAGGGAGTGGAAATCCTCTAATTTGCTCTTCTTTTTCATGATTGTTTTGGCAATTTGAAGTCCTTTGAGATTTTATATGAATTTTAGGATGGCATTTTTTATTTCTTCAAATAACATCACTGGGATTTTTGTAAAGATTTCAAAAGATTACTTTGGGTGATAATAACATTTTAACATATTGAGTCTTCCAGTCAATGAACATGAGGTATGATTCCATTTATTTATGTCTTCTTTCTAATGAGAAAAAATCATTAAAGCCAGTAAACTTCTTGCAGCCAAAGATTTTGTCTTCTTCACTATCACATGCACAGAAGTAAGTCCATGGAGCAGCACAAATACACAATAAATATGAGTGGAATGAAGAGGAAGAATTATAAGTCTAAACTAACTTGAACTCTCTCCCAAAGCCAGTAGTATGGCTTTAATAGCATAAAGCTTCTCTATGGGGACATTGTATTCTCTCCTCAATGACAAAGAAATTGAAGTCTGTCAATATCTATCCTTTCCCAATTCATGAGTGATTCACAATGAATATAAACACAAATTATCTTTGTTAATTTCAATGTATTTATAAGAGGATTTAAACTATTTATATCTAGCCATGTGAGGAATAACTAAATCTCAGGGATTTTTTGTTGTTGTTGTTCATTTATTATAGTCCAGGTGCTGTGCTAAGTGGTATGCATGGCATTATATGACCTGTTGTCAAAACATCAAATATCACTTTGTGAACAACTCTTTTAACTTCAGTTGTAGTAAAATATAGTATAGTATTGAGAACAGATTAAGATACAAATAACCTGTATTTATATCCCAGCTTTAGTCTTACTAGTTATTTGAGTATGACCAAGTTTATTAATGTTACAAGTTATCATTCAGCAATATTAACTTCCCTCCACCTCCCACTGAAAAGAATGAAATTTATTTTGCCATCAATTGACTGTAGGCCTGACCAAATATCTTGCTTTGGCCAATGAGATATTAGCAGAGTTGGCACAAGCAGAAGCTTGAAAAACACTTGGGACTTGTTTATATCTTGCAATTGGGTCATTTCCAAAAGAAAATATTCACAGGCTAACCTACCAGACCCTGGAAAATGAAGAGAAACTTACAGAATAGAGGTTATTCTGGCCAAACCCACCTCAGCTGACCTTCAGCCAACCAATGGCAGAGCCTCCCAGCCTAATCCAGCCAAGATCAGCTATCTCTCAGCTGACCAACATAATTAGGAAAATATATTATTGTAAATTTAAGCAATTGAATTTGGGAGTGGTTTTTATGCAACCCTTTTTTGTGGCAATAGCTGTTTCCACCTTTGTGAAGCAGAGATGATAACCACACACACCTCACAGTGCTATTGTGAAAATTAAATGGGTTGTTTTATATAAAGCCTTAGAAGAATTCCTAGCATCTGGAAAACACTAAGTATGTCAGTTATTATTTTATTTTACTTATTTTTTAAATATATTTTTTAATGTTTATTTTTGAGCGAGAAAAAGAGACAGAGCTTTGAGCGGGGGAGGGGCAGGATCCAGGCTCTGAGCTGTCAGCACAGAGCCTGACTGTGGGCTAAACTAATGAACTGTGAGATCATGACCTGAGTCAAAATCGGATGCTTTACCGACTGAGCCAACCAGGCACCCCATATTATTTTAAAAATTAATAGGTGGCCAGAGACTTTTAAGTAACTTGCTCAAAATCAGTTGATATGAAAGGATGATAAATGATTGAAATCTGGTTCTGATTTTACTAGGTTACCTGAAATATCTAAAACTTTGAACTTTCAGAATGTGCTAGAAAACTGCAGAACATCACTAATGAAAACTATTCTTGGTAAATGGAACACGTCACAATATAAACAGCAGGGGCTTCTGAGTCAGACAAAACTTAAGCTCATTTACTGGATAAACATTTAAGTGTTTCTGGGAGGCAGACATTCTGATGGGCATGACAATGTGAAGGTAAATTCAACAGGGTTTCCATCTTAAATAAGAGCAAAAGGAGATCAAGCCTTTCCTCTGTCCCTTACTATCAGTGTTATCTTGGGTAATTGACTTAATTTTTCTAAGCCTTGGTTTCCTGACCTGCAAAATGAGGACAGTATTAACCTGTCCCTGATAGTCTTTTGTGAGGATTAAATGAAATGACTTATGTAACATGGGCTATCGCATCGTAGGCAATCAGAAAATACTAGTTTTTCTTCTCTCTCCTGCTTTTTTCCCTTTCTCATAAGAGTACTTTCACAGTTCTTTATCTCATGATGAGTAAATAAAATTAAATTCTCTCACAACACCTCACAAGAGAAGAGAACTAATTAAAAAGATACTTTGGGAGGATTACTTAAGTACACTCAATTGTAATTATGGAATTCAAATCCCAAGTAAATAAAAACAATTTAATCAAAATTAAGTTGTGTGATGGTATCAGAAGTGGCTCCATCAAGCTGTAAGGACAGTTATTTTCATTTAGACTTAATGGTATCACTCACTGGGTATCTCTCTTCTTGTCTCATCCTGTCCTCCAACTGAAAGGACTTAAGAAAGAACATAAGTTTATCACTTACAACAACTCATTTGAAAACTTTTAAATACTTTTCTCTAATTCTATGACAAATGTTTTGTTCGTTCACTCAATATTCATGTTCAACTCCTTTTTCCATGCCTTCCTCTATTCTAGAGGATAGAAAAATTACATAAATGTTTCCTAGCCTTTCCTCCTCTCTCAGCAAGGAGAAGCCACGAGACACAGTCCAGCCCAGCAAGATATAAAGGGAAGTCTGTTGAAGAATTTTATTGTTCTGTTGAAAATTCACCATCCTTTCTTTTTTTCCTTCTTTGAACATAATTCTGATGTCTGGAGTTTCCATAATCATCTTAACCACAAAGAAATGGACATTAGAGAGAGAGAAAGGACTTAGCTCCTTGATGATATCAAGGGATGACATATTAAATATTAAAAACAATTATGGCCAACTCATTAAACCTTGCAAACCACTGTGCATCAGCCCTGAAATCACTGATAGGTTTTAACAAATTTGGACTGTATTTCTGAACTCCTTAAGACAATTAGGTATACTCTTGCTTTCAACCTAAAGCATACTGAATAGAATCAAATGCACCTTCAGAATCCACAAATGATGTAGCAATATGGGAAAAGAATTATGTAAATGCTTTAAAGGTAGAAAATGTCTTTAAAAATATTATCAGCAGCATCTATTGGACTAATAGCCATTAATAAAATTGAAATGCCTCAGATGAAAAAGGCAAATTAAAATATCTTAAACACCATGGTTTTGTAAAGCATTTTGAATGTTTAGGGATTTTCAGAAGCATAAGTGAAAATGAAGAAAGGAGATCTACTTTGCAAGTGTGCATTTTATAGTTAACAATGTTGAACGGTGCACTTCAAAATTATTGGGAGGGTAGATCTCATGTTGTGTGTTTTTACCACAGTAAAAAACAGATGAAGGAGGAGTTTCATTTAAAGAAGCACTTACTTGAAGAATGGTTAAATTCAATACAACATCTAGATAATAATCAATAGCTACTAATTAGTTGCCCCAAAAATATAAAAATCAAACATCACCAAGTCTTCCTGCAATTTCTCTCTCTTTACGCCTCAGTTCTCTTCAATGTGAATGTGCTACTTCAGCCAGGATTTAGCATTAACTGCATATTGCATTGGTCACACCCTTTTTTAATTGCTAGGGCCATTCTGTCTGCATCTTCAAGAGCAGAGATGATGGGGTCCTGTGAAGAGCAAGACTCTGGAAAAAGACACTCCTGAACTTGACTCCCATCTCTGATTCTTTACCTGCTACTTCTCCTTGGGCATGTTTCTTCAACTCTTCTAACCCTCACATTTCTTCACCTGCAGTTTGGAGAGGATAAGGACCACCTCTTTGTTCTCAGTAAAGCTGCTTATTTTAAGCACAAAGGACAGTGCCAGCGCAAAGAACTCTCTAAGTCTTAGTTTCATTTTACTTCCAATTTGAATTGCCAGTAACTACAAAGGAATGTCTGCTAAATTGAATTGACTCCTGCACTTCAAAGTCCAGAGGAGAAACTTTCTCAAAGCCTTTAGTGATGCCACAATGCCACAGTGATCTCTTCCTTACAGTACTTATTAACCATCTTCCTGGATACCACAATAGGCACGTAGCCCGTGTTGTATTGCACATTGCCTTTTAGACAGGTGTCCTCTGACAGAGTATAAGCTCTAGCAGGTGATTATTACTGAAAGTGATTATTATTCATCCTCCTGGTATCCCTGTCATTTCACACCATACTTTTCTTACAGAATTTAAATATTTTTGACAAAGTGTGTTTGATTGTAAAGACAGACATCACTATTTCAAATACGCTAAAGTCACCGACCTATATGTTTCAAATAGAAAAGATCTTCCAATTGAAACAATATATTAAAGTCCAAATGTGTCCCTAAATCTCAGAAGAAACTAAAGCCTGTTTGAAAATCAGGTAACCTATTTTTCTCCTAAAGTAATAAATCTATATCTCTACCAAGTATTATCTTCCTGGTTCTATAATAAGGTTTCAACATGAACTCCTTGTTGAAAAATTATCACCTGGGAACAAATTGTAAATTATTTGCAAATGGAAAATCTGTTTGAAAGGAGCTACAATTTAAATTTTCATACATCTTCAAATAAATAACTTCAAAAGAATATTCTTTCATTAAACCTGGAGAAAATGAATCTGATGAAGAGATACTTAAGTTTTTAAAATATTTTTCTGAAAAAAATGCTTACAAAAAAGCGTTAATCAAATTTTTACTTTATTAACTCATTTCCTACAGAATTTTCTCTCTACTTATGTCAGTTCTGGTATCATATGAAGATTGAATTCCTGCAGCTCAATGTCAGAAATAGAAACATTATAAGAATTTGACTAGATTCTTGTGTTTCTTGATGGAAAATGACTATTTAGAAAAGAAATTAGTAAGGGTCAAAAAAGGTGGAAGAATAGGGGTCTCTAAGTGGCATAATTCTAAGAGGAAGTAAGGGGGGAATCATTTAAAAAAGTATCTAGATTGCAGATCACTCAGAAATATATTATAAATTAACATATTAATGAATGCATATGCTATATATAATTCCAGTGTTTACATAAAAGCAGATCTTGCTGCTAGTTTATGCAAGGTAGTAGTACTTGCCCTAATAATATTGCCTATGTGTTTTCCTTCCCTCTATAGACTGACTAGCTTACAGCCTCCATTACTTAGCACTTTTTAAAAGCATTACATAACAACATTACACTGCAAACATTATCCTTTTCCTTAATTAATTATTTATTTATTTATTTTACTTTTTCCCCCTAATGGATGCCTCACCCAAAACAGAAGACAATATTCAAGCATTTGCTCTGGAACTGATTCCACTTGTCATTCAGCCCACTCCAGACACAAACGGACTGCCCGATTCAGATATTATCCTTAACAGGAAGATGATTAGTTGAAGATTACTGAAGTCACACTATCAAATAAACCACACTCAATTTAGAACATCATTAACTTTAGCATGAATTTTAAGCAGACTACAAAATAATATACAAATTGAATTAGAGGACATTTGCAATGTTTCTTCCCTAAGGAGTTGGTAAAACCCATACCATGGGTGGTTAAGCAATTGTGTCTGTTCTGGGTCCATGCATTCTTTCTCTTTATCACCTGTCACTTGCGTCTGTGCTATTCTCGGATCTTCTTCAGGGCTGGTGATTGTCACTGTGTCAGCCTCTTGGAATTTCTTGTTTGAAAAGCTCAGTCATTAAAGTGCAGATTTTCATCATTCATGTCTAGCTATCTCTTCGCCTGTCTGCTGCTTGTATAATCTGTGTGAATGCCAGAATCACAGATCTACAATTCACAGTGCTGGGGCCTCCGTGGGAATGCTTGGCTCTGAAATGTCTTCTTCACTGTGGTGAGGGCTGTTTTAAGACTTGTTTTGTTTTGGAAGGGTGAGAACATTGTTGAGTGCATCGCTACTGCTTCCTTTCTGTGATCCTTTATGAATTTAACTCCATCACTCAATATGCAGATATTTATTGAGCCCTTAACTACATGTCAGATGCTGCAACAGATTCTAAAATTATAGGATTAAATCGGAGAGAAATCCTTGTTTTTCTACCTGCTCCAGAGGCAAATAAATTGACTGCCCTTTATGACTTCATGAAGCCCAACTTCTAGCAATGACAAAAGACAATAAACAATTAGATAAGTAAAATACCCAGTAAAGGAGAGATTGATAAATACTATAGAGAAAAAAATAGAGAAAAGTGATAGGCAGGGCCATGGTAACAGGGGTTGCAAATGTTAACAGAAAAGTAAGGGAAAGGCCCTAGTCTTGCTGAAGCAGATAAGGCAAGATTTTTCATATTGCTAATTACTGCACTGGGTTTTTTCTCCCTGTTTCATGTGACATCACCTCCTACGATGTACTAAGCAATAAGCTGTATGTTCCTCCCTGGTTTGAGGAACAAGACAGGAAAAACACCTTGATTCCTTTTATATCTTAGTAGCAGTGACTTCAGAAAGAGTGTGTTTACCGCAGTGAAAAGTCATTCATGGAATCTGATTAACCACCTGCATCAAAATCATCTGGGATATTTGTTTGTTCAAAATTCAGATTTATCAGCTGCATTCCAAATCTACATATCAGAATCTCTGGGAGATCTCTGAGAATGTTATCTAACATTAGGTAAATGACTTCTAACAACCTTGGGCCCAGTCAGGCAAGGTCCAGCCCTGGCTTTGCTCTTCAAGCAGCCTCACCTTGTGGGATAAGGCATCCTGGGCTCTCTGGGAAACAATCTCTGAGACTTAGTTTCCTGCGGGAGGTTTGTTTAGTAGGGAGAGCCAGCACTTGTGATTAACAACTGGAAGGGAGGGAAAGAGCAAGATTGGGGAGAGGGAAGGCCAAGTTATAATTCAGGTTGCATGACAGCCTTGGCTGACTGCAGGGGGAGCTCTGGAGTTTAAATCAGCATTGTCCCACATGTGGATAAATGGGAAGACTTTATATCTCCACCTTAATCAGAGTTAAATGAGCTACCTGGGGAAGGACGCAACCTTGGGCTAGCTGTCTGTCTGTATGTGAGGTCATCCCAGAAAGGTTGCAAGTCTTTCCTTCATGGGAGATCTGTGTGCTACATCCTCAGGTCCGTCATATGAGACAGGCCCTCTGTCTCTGCCCTGTCCCACAGGTATTAGCCTGATCAAGAGGAGATGGACACGTAGAGCTTTCACCATCCCCTTCTCTAGGCTACACTCTGGATACCCAGGACACTGGAATTTCCTGCTCAAACAATTCTCAGAGCTGTTTGGGCCCTTCCTCAGAGCTGACAGTGTCATCAATGTGTGGTCAATGTGCAGCTGCCCACAGGTGTGGACAGAGCTCACATATGCAGCCTAATATTGTGACATGCTTATGTTCTACATTCATGGTGCTAAACTGGGATGGGAAGAAAATGAGGTAGGCCACGAGCCCTGGAGTTCCAAACTACGCAGTTCAAACATGGACTTTCAGGTTGTCATGCAGAGATATATGTCCCAGAAGGATGCTAGAGATATTTTATTAACAGTTTCTTTTTTTAAAAATTTTTTTAGTGTTATTTATTTTTTTAGAGAGAGAGAGACAGAGAGACAGAGTGCAAGCAGGGGAGGGGCAGAGAGAGAGGGAGATACAGAATCCAAAGCAGGCTCCAGGCTCTGAGCTGTCGGCACAGAGCCCCGACGAGGGGTTCAAACTCACGAACCATGAAATCATGACCTGAGCCGAAGTTGGACGCCTAACAGACTGAGCCACCCAGGCGCCCCTGTTAACAGTTTCTTAGTTTGATAACTTTTTTATTATTTAGATACATAGTATATGCCTCTCCCTTTGTACTTTTGCTCCAGCCCCTATAAATATAATTTTCAGGCCCAAACAAAATAATTTAGTGAGAGAAAAATAGAATATTTGAAATTGTTTCTTTTATTCACACCCTTTAAATTACCATAGATCAGCATGGTAAGGCACTGTAGTAATGGATTACTCTGAAGAAGTAATCTATTAAGTAGTAGTGTGGACTTCTAGGTCTTTCCTACTAACTTAAAGGAAAGACATGTTTGTATTCTAAATACTCATTATGCTGATTTCATTTACATTAGGGGCCAAACTACATGGCAGGCTGGAGGATTGTGGATATCCTATTAATACATAATTCCAATTGCATCCTACATGATTTTCCACAGAAGCTCCCTCAAAACCTGTACTTAGTTTAACATTCCAAGGTCACTTTTTTTTTTTTTTTAAGAGAGAGAGAACATGCAGAGCCTGACTTGGGGTTCAATCTCAAGACTGTGAGATTATGACCTGAGTGAAATCAAGAGTGGGATGCTTAACCACCTGGACCACCCAGGCACCCCTCCAGGGTCACTTTTATGCTTAAGGGAGAAGAGTAGAAACAGTAAGAATATATTTCCTCATTGGAGCCCAGGGTTTGGGGTTGAGAAGATACTGCTGCCTGTGCAGAGGAGGCTCTGCTAAAAATGTGGTGACCTCCTTGCAATTTTGTCTTCTCTTCTAAGAATTAAAATAGACGTTTTTGTTTTGCTAATTTTCCTTTTTAATCATGGTAGCTGGGGAAATGAGTGCCTTAATCCTGAAGGGGTAATTGGGGTATAGCCTTGACTGCATATACTTATTATTCCATCCAGCCATTCATACATCCATTAATCCACCCACTCTTATTCAAACAACATATATTCATTGAGTAGCATGTTTTAGGTACTATCTGGGGGTTGGAGATATACATGAGCTGCTCTCATGGAAGCCACATTCCAATAAGGGAAGAGATGCTCAATTTCAGGTGGTGATAAATGCTTTGAAGAAGCACAAAGCAAGATAAAAGGGACAGAAAATGACAGAGAATGACATTTATATACTGTCCTCAGGGATGAGCTTTCCACCCAAGTTCTTTTTATTATTATTTTTAATTTTTAATTTTCTTATTTTTGACCCTCTTCACCCATTTCTCCATACCCCACCCCCTGCCCCTGGCAACCACAAGTGTCTTCTATTTATGAGTATGGTTTGCTTGTTTTTTCATAGTTTTTTGCTTTGTTTTGCTTGCTTTGGGTTTTGAGTTCTATATATTATATAAGAAAGATCATATGTTATTTGTCTTTCTATCCCTGACTTATTTCACTGAGCATAAGACCCTTGCAGTTCATTGATGTTGCAAATGGCAGAATTTCATTCTTTTTTATGGCTGTACAATATTCCATTGTGTGTGTGTGCACGTGCGCACGTGCGCATATACAGCCTTCTAGCACTTCTTTATCCATTTATCCATTGATAGACATTTAGATTGTTTCTATATCTTGGCTATTGGATATAGTGCTGCTATGAACATAGGGTGCATATAACTCATTGAGTTTAAGATTTTATTTTCTTCAGATATGGAATTGCTGGAAAATATGGTTGTTATATTTTTAGTTTTTTAAGGAACTCAATACTGTTTTCCGGAGTGACTGCACCAATTTACATTCCCACCAGTAGTGCACAAAGGATTCCCTTTTCTCCACATTCTCACCAACACTTGTTAGATCTTGTCTTCTTAGTAATAGCCATTCTAACAGCTGTGACGTGACAATCTAATTATGGTTTTGATTTGCATTTACTGATGATTAATGATGCGGAGCATCTTTTCATGTACCTGCTGGCCATTTGTATTTTCTCTTTGGAAAAAAAAAAACCTGTCTATTCAGATCCTCTGCCCATTTTTTGAATTGTGTAATTGGATTTTTTGCTTTTGAACTGTGTGGTCTTTATATGTTTTGAATATTTATCCCTAATCAGATATATAATTTGCAATATATTCTCCAATTTAGTAGGATACTTTTTCATTTTATTCATTATTATTTTATTTATTTATTTATTTTGCTGTGTGGAAGCTTTTTAGTTTGATATAGTCCCATCTGTTTTTGGTTTGTTTGTTTGGTTGGTTGGTTTTTGTTGCCTTTGCTTTTGGTGTCAAATTTAAAAAAAAAATCATTACTAGGCACCTGGGTGGCTCCGTTGGTTAAGTGTCTGACTTCAGCTCAGGTCATGACCTAGGGATTTGTGAGTTCAAGCCCCACGTGGGGCTCTGTGCTGACAGCTTGGAACCTGGAGCCTGCTTCGGATTCTGTGTCTCCCTTTCTTTGCCCCTGCCCATTCACACTCTGTCTCTCTTTCTCAAAAATAAATAAATGTTTAGAAAAAAATTTTAAATCATTACAAAGTCTAATGTTAAGGAGCTTAATACCTATGTTTTTTTTTTCCTAGAAGGTTCATAGATCCAGTTTTCATATTCAAGTCTTTCAACCAAATTGAGTTAATTTTTAAATAAGATCTAAGATAGTTTCATTATTTCACATGTTACTGTCCAATTTTCCCAGCACCATTTATTGAAGAGATTGTCCTTACCCCACTGTATATATTGTTGGCACTTTGTCCTAAATTAAGTCACCCTATATTCATGAGTTTTATCAGAGCTCTTTATCCTAGTCCATTGATTTGTGTTTTTATGACAGTAACATACTATTTTATTTACCATAGCTTTGTAATACAGTTTGAAACCAGGGAGCATGATGTCTCCGCTTTACTCTTCTTTCTCCATTTTACTTTGGGTATTCAGGGTCTTTTTTGGTTCCATACAAATTTTAAGATTGTTCTATTTTGTTTAAAAGTACCATTGGAATTTTGATAAGAATTGGGTTGAATCTGTAGATTGCTTTGGGTAATATGGATATTTTAACAATATTAAGTCTTCCGATCCATAAGCATGGAATATCTTTCTGTTTATTTGTGTCTTAAATTTTAGTCCTTAATTTCTTGTAGTGTTCAGTATACAGGTCTTTTACTTCCTTAGTTAAATTTATTCCTAGGTATTTTATTCTTTTTGATACAATTCTAAGTAGGATTTTTTAAAATTTCTCTTTCTAATAGTTTGTTACTAGCATGTAGAAATATATCATATTTCTGTGTATTTATTTGGTATCCTGCAACATACTAAATTCATTCATTAGTTTAAGCAGTTTTTTGATGGAGTCTTTAGGGTTTTCTATATATAGTATGTCATCTACAAATAGTGATATTTCCATTTCTTCCTTTCCAGTTTGGCTGCCTTTTATTTCCTTTTCTTGCCTAATTGCTAAGGCTTCCAAAACTATGACGAATAAAGGTGGCAAGATTGGGTATACTTATCTTATTCTCCATCTTAAAAAATAATTTAAACTTTTCACTGTTGACTGTGATGTTAGCTTGTCATATGTGGTTTTTATTATGTTGAAGTACCTTCTCTTTATTCCACTTTGTTCAGAAAAAATATAATTTTATCATAAATCAATGTCAAATTTTATCAAATTCTTTTTCTGCATCCATTGAGATTATCATATATTTTTTATCTTTTATTTTGTTAGTGTGGTATATCACATTGAATGATTTGTGGATGTTGAACCATTTTTGCATCACTGGAATAAATCCCACTTGATTATTTTGTATGATTCTTTTAATGTATTATTGAATTCAGTTTGCTAATATTTTGTCAAGGACATAACTTTATGTTTTAAGGAATTTTAATGTATTATTGAATTCAGTTTGCTAATATTTTGTTGAGGACATAACTTTACACATTAAGGAACTTTAAAAAAAAGAACAAATGTAGCCCAAGGTTAGTAGAAGGAAATAAATAGTAAAGATTAGAGCGGGAAAAATTTAAATACAAACTACAAACAAAAAAGATGACTCAAATAAATAAAATCAGAAATGAAGAAAGAAATATAACAACTGATACTTCAGCAATACAAAGGATAATAAGAAACTACCATTGATAGTTACATGCCAACAACTTGGACAACCTACAAGAAATGGTTAAATTCCTAGAAACATACAACCACCCAAGACTGAATCATGAAGAAATAGAAAATCTGAGCAGATGGTTTACTAGTAATGAGGTTGAATTAGTAGTCAAAAACTTCCCAAAAAACAAAAGCCTAAGACCTGATGGCTTCATTGGTGAATTTTCCCAAACATTCAACAAATACCAATTTTTCTCAAATACAACCAAAAAAATAGAAAAGGAGGAAACACTTCCAACTCAATTTTATGAGGCTAGTGTTACCCTGATACCAAAATCAAACAAGTAACACCAAAAATTACGGGTCAGTATTCTTGATGAATATCATTGCATTTTTTTAAATGATAATGAATTGAGGTTTGTTTGATTGACTTTTTTGTCTTTTTAAACTTTGATTTTTAAAATAAACCTTCTTGTTTTAGGAGACTTAAAAAATTTCTCACCAAATAAGGAAATAACAAAAAGAAAATTTAAATTCCCTAAAACCTCATCACCCGAAGTATCCATAATTAACATTTCAGTGACTGTTCTTTCAGACAAACATACACATGTAGAAATATAGAACTATATACATTTTTTCCAAATATTGTGCTATTTACATTTTTGTATTTTTTATTCAAAAATATGGGCATTCTTTGCTAAACACACATTTTATACATTATTCTTTCTGTTATATTGTATTTCATTATATAGATGTAGCTTTTCTTGATTCTTTTTCTAAAGCCTTTTGGAAAATACGTTTTTCTAGTCACAAATATCATTTGCATAAATTCTAGTTAACTACATAAAGGGGAATAAAACAACTAAATATTTGGTTTTCAAAGTGTTACAATTGGTAACATGCTGAATGTTGTTATTCTTTAAACATTTCTTTATTTGTGTATATTTTAATATGAAACCCCAAAAAATCAATTTTATTTCTAGACTAATGTAATTTCTACATTTATTTTTAGGACTACCTTACTGACTTGAAATTTTTAGTAAAACTTTTTTATTTAAGTGTAAAATTCTTGGCATAAATCTTAGGCTGAAGGAAATTCCTGCTAACTCATCACATTAAATTGTAAAATAAAGAAACCACTTAGACTGAAACAAATTAAGTAATTTTCTGGTGCACTAACATTGGTGCTTTATGTTTATAGTGAAAAAGAAAACAAGTTTTCATAAGCGAAGATTTTGCAAGCTATTACCTTGTCATTAGCTTAGTCAAGAAAGTACCTCATTATCCAAATCACTTTTTGGAAAAAAGTAAGCTAGACTATGCTGAGATTCAGTAGAAATCCACAAAGTACAGCAACTTAATTGAGTTTAAGTTACTCGTGACTCAGGTGTTTTGTTTTGTTTTGTTTTGCAACCCATTTTTCCCTAATTATAACAATAATTTCTCTGAAAAAAAAGTTGGATCCTTAACATGAGGTTGCATTTATCAGGAGTTTTAATGTATTCCTCCATAGTTACACAGATTTAAATGCCATTTGTGAGTTGTTTTGGCTGATTTATTTATTTCAAATGGAAGGCTGTACAAATGACATCTCATTCCCCATACAGCATATAAGCCCAAATTTTCTACTACTGATTGGCATACCTGCATTGTCTTTTGTGAGAAAAGCAATTCATGAGCTCTTTAACCAAACAGAAAGAACAAAGAATCTGTGTTCACAACACATTCATTATATAGTTTAATCCAGAGTACCCATGGACTACATTTTGAGAAGCTTTCTGTGCCATTTAGAAATAGTCTTTTAGCCAATTCCTCTATAGTGCCAGGAATGTCCTTGGAGAGCATAGGGTCTCTAAGTTGCTATATTTCCTAGCCTTTCAATCCATGCCTGATAAAATTGGAGCCTTATTCTGCTCTGCATCTGTGTTGATGAATCTCTGACAGTCAGCCTAAGAGTTAATGACTTCTTTGATCCCATTACTGCTGCATTTCATTCTCTGGCTGTGAAATAGATAAAGCACCTGGATCCACAGTGATGACATCTGTCTGACCTAGTATATCACCATCTGCCATCTGTGATTGCCCCCGAGCCAGGCCTTTTGGACGAGTTTGGTGCCCACACTCTCCTGTACACTCTCACTCACCAATCTCACTACATCAAGTGTTAACCTGAATTTTGCTTGACTTTTGTCTCATCCCTGCCCATTTATTGAAATACTTATTCAGTTGAAGAAAGAGTAGCAACCGTCTTTTCTACAACTTTTGCTCTGTTAAGTCTCTATTGGCAAATATTAATAAATTTATTCCTGAATGCCCTCATGTTATGAAAAATATCTAATCAATAGGAAGAATAATGGATAAATGGAGTGTCTTATTAAATTCAGTAATTATCTAGCTGAGAATAGGATCTTGAAATAAGAGTGTTTGCTGGTTTGTTTGTTTTGAGGAGAAACAATTTCATGAGAATTTTCCAAAAATTGAAAAATACAGGTGACTTGGTAAATTTGGGTGCTTGGGCAATCTGGCAGGGGCCTGAAGTTGGGGTTGTGGAAAAGAGCAGATACACATGTGATGTTGGGAAAAAAGAACTGAACTGATACAGTATCCAACACTAAGCATCTCTTTTTGAGTTCTTTCTCATTGTTTCTGGGACTCTTCTCTGAATAAATCTGCATAAAAATTAATTGTATCCCTCTAAGAAATCTATTCTCTGCACCTAGGTGACTGTTGGTCCACTTCTAGAAGGCTGGAATTTTATTTCATAGAGAAGGTAAAACAAAGATACTGTGAACTAAAGGACACAAGTCATAAATACAAGCAAGATTCCCATACTGAAAAGAGAGAGATGAAAATAAGCAATTGCATATTGAATAGTGATGCTCTCAGGTTACTCTCAGTGATGCCCAACTAGGTTACTAGTTCTCTGCCAGCACATTTCTCCCAAGACCTGGAAGATCTTTCTCCGAAGATTCTGATCAACCAAAGGTAAAACATTAATTATTCATGTGTGAATATTAGTGATGCATAGTAATCTCTGGATTGTATAGGGCTTCTCTTCTTTAAACTTCTGATTTTATGTTATAAGCATATATATATATATGTGTATGTATGTATGTATATATATATTCATCTGTAATAAAAATGAATATTGAGTAAATATTTCTGTGGGGCACTATGCTAAGCAACTTAAATTTTATTATTATTATTATCATTATCATTATTATCATTTAAAGTTTGTACCTCTTAACAAACTTTACTCACCTATTTTGTCAATTCTCCACCCCCCCCTTCTTTTCGGCAGCCACTAGTTTATTGTTTGTTTTATGAGTTTGCTTCTGTGTTTTGTTTGTTCATTCATTTTTTTAGATTCCACATATAAGTGAAATCATATGGCATTTGTCTTTCTTTAATGGACTTATTTAACTTAGCATAATACCCTCAAGGTCCATCCATATTGTCACAAATGGCAAGATTTCATTCTTTTTTGTGGCTGAGTAACATTCCAGTGTGTGTGTGTGTGTGTGTGTGTGTACCATATCTTTATCCATTCATCTATCAATGAACATTTAGGTTGTTTCCCTATCTCGACTATTGTAAATAATGATGCAATAAAATAGGGGTGCATAGGCGTTTTCATTTTCTTTGGGTAAATACCCAGGAATGGAATTATTGGATCATGTGGTATTTATATTTTTAATTATCTGAGAACCTCCATATTATTTTCCACAGGGGTTGCACCAATTTGCATTCCCACCAGCATTGCACAAGTGTTCCCATTTCTCCACATCCTCACCAACATTAGTTATTTTTTGTCTTTTTGATAATAGCCATTCTGACTGATGTGAAGTGACATCTCATTGTGGTTTTGATTTTCATTTCTCTGATGATTAGTGATATTGGTCATCTTTTCATGTGTCTATTGGCTGTCTGTATGTCTTCTTCAGAAAAATATCTATTCAGTCCTCTTCCCATTTTATAATTGGATTATATGTGGGGTTTTGGTGTTGAGTTGTATGAATTCTTTTTATATTTCAAATATTAACCCCTTATTTGATAAATTATTTGCAAATATTTTCTCCCATTAAGTACGTTGGTTTTTGTTTTGTTGGTGGTTCATTTGCTATGCAAAACCTTTTTATTTTGGTGTAGTCCCAACAGTTTAATTTTGCTTTTGTTTCCACTGCCTGAGGAGACATTTCATACATATGTTGCTAAGGCCAATTTTGAAGAGACTTATGCTTATGTTAAATTCATCATATTTTTAATATTTTTAAATTTTTACAGTAAACTTATAAATTAATCACTTCTTAATTTTCACTTAATAATTGAAGAAACAGGGTCTTAGAGGTTAAATTTTTCAACATCAGGTAACTAAGTGATAGAGTTAGATTTGAACCCAATCTGTCTGGCTCCACGCTTGCATTCTTAATGCCTACAAAATGCCTCAGATAATCTTAAAACTTATGTGGGATAAAAAAGGAGGTAAGCCACGAAACAGACTCGTCACTGAGAGCAAGCTGACGGTTACCAGAGGGGAGCTGGCTGGGGGATGGATAAAATGGGTGATAGGGATTAGGGCGTGCGCTTGCTGTGATGAGCACTGGGTGTTATATGGAAGTGTTGAATCACTATCGTATACACTGAAACTAATGTTACACTGTATGTTAGCTAACTAAAAGTTAAACCCCTCAACTGTTCCCTTTTTTAATTTTCATATGTCACCTTAATAAATTTCAAATTATATTCCATAACCATGTTTTATTTCTCCAATTTCCAGTCTCGTAATTTGTTTTTGTTGTTTGTTTATGTCCTACTTGATACTTGACTCAGATTTGACTGATATAATTGGGTAGAAATGCTGTGGGGTGTTGGTGACACCACTTAGGCCCTATCTGGAGAAAATCTTGTTCCAATATGGCAAATGCGGTCGGAGAAATGAACGCTCAGAAGGATGCTACAGGTGGTTGTGTCTCTCTGTACCTGATGCACCTATAAAAAACACGTATTCAATTCATACAATAAAATATTAGAGTCATTAACTATCATATTTCCAAATACTATATGAATCATGTTATAAATTTTTCATAAGGTGATGTATAATTACAAGATCTAGAACCATATGATTCCAAGTCCTTTTTAAAAAATGTTTATGTCTTTATTATTTTATTTCGAGAGACAGAGAGAGAGAGAGTGGGGGAGGGGCAGAGAGAGAGGGAGACACAGAATCCTAAATAGGCTCCAGGCTCTGAGCTGTCAGCACAGAGCCCAGTGCAGGGCTCAAACCCATGGACTGTGAGATCATGACCTGAACCGAAGTCAGACGCTTAACTGACTGAGCCACCCAGGCGCCCCCATATGATTCCAAGTCTTAATTAACACCATGCATGGTATATATGGGGTGAACGAATATATAGGTGTGTGTGCTACAACTTTTTAAAAATAACATTTGTTACATAGACTACAAGGTGTCAGGTGGTGAGTTATGGTGTAACAACAGACCACAAGAGAAATTGAAATACAGAAGTTCATTACTCACAGGTCCTAGAGGAAGTACCTGATATGCCTGGAGTGGCCACATGGGAAGTTAAAGGCAAAGTACAGACAGAAAAAGAGGCAGGACCTGGGCCACAAGCCTTTATTAGGATCTGTCAGTGGAGTGCTTTGGTATTCCCAGGTTAATGCTGGATCTATCAATTAAAACCAAAAAATCAAGGGTTTGGTAAATCCCATAAAAGTCCTATCTAAGGGGCACATAAGGGAAGGTACTGAGAGGCAGAAGAGACATTTGGTCATGGGACTGTTGGGGAAGTCACATCAGGAATTTATATCACTTGTGCCTCTATAAGCTGCTATGTACGATATGTGTTTGCATAAAGGGGCTCAGTTTAAGATCCCTATTGGCTGCTTGGTCAAAGAAAAGGGATGCCAGGGCAGGAATACCTTGGAATAGCTTTGTTAAACTCTTGGTACTGTATGGAACTGTTGACATTAATCTTGGCTACAATACAATCATCCAGGCAGATCACTTTCAAGTAAAGCAAAAAAACAAAACAAAACAAAAACAACACACACACACACACACATAAAACAGTAAGCGCCCTACTTGCTCAAAATTTCCAACAAGATTTTAGTGCCCTTTGTTTAAAGATAAACAAACCAGTAAGAGTCACTGAATATCCAACAAAAACATTTAATATGACAGATAGGAACAGAACAAACAACGAGAAAAAGCTATTAGAAGGAACAGATGATACTAACCTGGGAGAAGATAATTTAAAAAAATGGGAAAAGAAACAACAAAACTACCATTAATATCCTGAGAGAAATAGGAAAAGGTACTGCATCCATTAAAAATAACAGAATATAATAAAAAGGATATATTTAGAGAACAAAAAAAGCCTTAAACATTAAAAACATAATGAGGGAAAAAGAAGAAGACTCAATAGGAAGTTGAAGGACAGAGTCAGGGAAAACTGCCAGAAAGTAGAACAAAAGATGAAAAGATTTTTTTAAACTTTTTTTAATGTATTTATTTTTGAGAAAGAGAAGTGAGAGCCAGGGAGGAGCAGAGAGGGAGAGAGGCAGAAAAGATTTTTAAAAAAGAGAGAGAAGGTAATTAAAGAACAAACCCAGAAAATCCTTTATTAAGGTATCAGAAATAAAGAGCAGGGGAAAAAAACAGCATGAAATTATCAAAAATGTTTCAGGAATACTTCTAAGAACTGCAAAGAATATAAATATTCAGTTTGAAAGAGCACATAAAATGACCACAGATGTGGAGGAAAAATAGACCTAACTCAAGGCACTAGTAACATGTAAAAAAAAAAAAAATGAATGTCAAGAGATGGGTCTATATGATTTAAAAGAAGAAAGAGTCTAAATGCAAAGCAAGACAAATGGAAGCTAAAGACAAACATTAAACACCCATTGGACAAGGTAAAGACATTATCAAGACATGTAGATTCTAGAAAAGCTTACCTTCGATGTGTCCCTTTTGATAAACTCCTTGAGAAAAGCCCTAAGAAAAGAAAAGAGGAAATTGAGTAAGTGGGAGACAGGATATAGGGAAAGAAGGAGATACATCAGAAAAGTGACGGGAATTTGGGAGTGGATGGTGTTGAATGAGAGATCCCATGTTCACATTTGTACTTTATGCACGGAGAGCTATAAATCCAGATAAACAAATCAATAAATAGTCTCTGAGACTGTTTTCTAAATTACACAAAGTCTGAAGAGTATCTGATGCATTTGAATGTATTAAAAATGTTTTGGCAAACTACAGGGAATTTCTAATATATCAGCATAATAGTGCTTGACTTCGAAGTGTTTACAATCTAGTAGGGAAGAAGAGAATCTGTATTAATGATTAAAGGCAATGTATAGTATCAGGTGAAAACATAAAAGATACAATAAAAACAATAAAATAAAAGTAGCATGGGGATAGAAAAAGCAGAATAATAAGATAAGGAAGAACTCTTATATCCTGCTTGCCATATTTGACTCTGAAAAACTATGATGCGTTTCAAAAATTCCATTAATTCTCCAAGATTTTCTGTGACTCAGATTTTCCAAAGAATTTTCTTTGGTCTTTGAAGAATCTCAAAATAGTGCCAACCATACTTTGAGTTGTATTAACATTGTATAGGAGACTATTCATATGAAGAAAAAAACATTTAGATGGATTAGGACAGGTATGTTTATTTAGAAATATTCTCACTAATTTATAATAAATCATAAAAATAATGAAACCACAGAATTTTAGAGTCAATATTTAGTAAATTAATTTCCTCATTTTGTTGAAGGTGAACTTGGTACAATCACTTTCCATAACTTCCATGATTCACTCAAAACTCTGAAAAAGGCACATATAGGAGCCTCACCAGAGACAAAAATTCTCCAATTATTTTCTGTTCTCCTATCTTCAAATTCAGGAGGGAGCAGGGGAATGAGAGTGTAACAGAAACTCAGAAAAATTAAAAATATATACAAACCTATTACACTTAAAAAATTAGCCATAGGACAGAACAGGTTAGTAAGATGTAGAAATCACAGTAGGTGTTTCTGTAAGTAAATATATATCAATCACCCAATATAAAAGAATTTCATCACACCGATATTTACCAAATCGGGACTATTACAAAATAATAATTCAGACACACTCTCCCTCTAGAGTGGATAAGATGATGATGATGATTTTTTGCATCAGTGAATAGGTGAGAATTTTTTTTTTTGCTCCACATTATGGCTAGAAATTAATACATGAGCACAATTAATGAAAATTAATTAAGGAATTTCTTTCTGGAAAGACAGCGCACAATTTTGCCAAAGTCTAAGAATAGTGTTCCTTTTATCCAAGTTAGAATTCAAGTTTAGAGAATTTGTTGCATTTGTGAAGAAAGCACTCAAATTTTGCACATATTCCTCAAAAGTTGTCTACTAACTACAAACATTTTAGACCATGGGGGAAAATAGAAGCTCTTACATGAATGACAGCTCTCATTTACTATTCTAGGTTTTTAAACAATTGAAGAGCAAATGGAAAAGGGAAAAGCTGAACACATACCAAATTTTTTCTTTGTACAATATTTCTAAAATAATAAGAAAAATAAGGGAAGGAGAGACTATGTATTTTTGAAAGACATTATATCTGCCAATGACTTTGAGGAAAAGATGCTTATTATTTGTTTTTCTCAAAACAAAGACATTTACAGGGGCACCTGGGTGGCTCAGTCAGTTAATATCTGACTCTTGCTTTCAGTTCAGGTCGTGATCTCACAGTTCATTAGATCGAGCCCTGTGGCGGGCTCTGTGCTGACAGTGTGGGATCTGCTTGGGATTCTCTCTCTCCCTCTCTCTGCTCCTCCCATGTACATTCTTTCTGTCTCTCAAAATATATCAATAAACGTGATTTTTTTTAAAAAAAGAAGACATTTACAAATACTGGGGATTAATGCAAAGATCCACAATTATCCTGCTCCCAAGTAACAACCTTGAGGTTTGGACAAGTGGAGAACAGAGTTTCTGAGTTTAAAAGTGCCCCCTTGTGAAAATTAGCAGTCATTGCTATCTCTCATAATTTTGTTTGATTTGCTTACTTGATACCTGGTACTTTAAGATTTATGAAGGCTTCTGATGAAAGCTGACCAGTGAATCACATCAACAAAATAATTATGATTTATCAGCCACCCAGTTTTGTTTGGCGGCACCATTGATACACGCAAGCTGAAGATAGAGAGAGCGTAATTTTTATTTCTGAATAAAACTGAATCCTTAGTGTTTAACATAGTGCCTGGCACAAAGCAGAAGATAGATATTTTTTTTCAACTACCACAATGATTACACAGTCATGTAATCTGGAAATCTAAAGACAGCATTCTTTCTTCTCTTCTTCATGCCCAATATCCAGTAACCTAGTTCCCTTCATTGTACTTCTGAAACTTTATTCAATCCAGACCTACTCCATTTTGCTGCCCAGGTTTAAGCCAACATAATCTCATCTCTGGTCACTGGCAATGGCACCCAATGGTCCAGTCTGACCCAGCATTAACTGCTAGCAGAGAAATGTTCAAAGAGAACCTAATTAACTGTCCCCTTGGCCTTAAAATATATATATACACAAAGAGATGGACTTCCAGGACAGTAGAGTGAAGATGTTACCACATCCCTCCCCCCAAAAAACTATAAAACTAGATAAAATATTTAAAAACAAACATTTAAGAGCTCTAAAAATCAATGAATGGTAATCAGCTTAAATATCTTCTCAGTAGCTTTCAGTATTTAATATTCTAGGTATTCATTTTGGTGATCATTATTTAAGATAAGAATACCACATGGTTATCACTGTATTGTACACCTGAAACTAATATAACACTGTATGTTAACTACACTGGACTTTTAAATAATTTAAAAAATAACACATGATTGAATTAAATTTGGGGGGGGGGGTCCTACTCAAATTTTTAAAAATTTTACCAATAGGTTCATTTTAATGGGGCACCAGAGTGGCTCAGCTGGTTAAGTGTATGACTTTTGATTTTGGCCTTGATCATGATCTCATGGTTCCTGAGATCAAGCCCCATGTCAGGCTCCACACTGACAACACAGAGCCTGCTCAGGATTCTCTTTTTCCTTCTCTCCCTGCTCCTTCCCCACTCATACTCTCTCTCTCAGTAAATAAACTTAAAAAATAATAAAGTTATGCTTTAAAAAATGTCCACTGAAATCCAAAAGACAAGAAATAACAAGTAACAAGGATGTGAAGAAAACGAAACCCTCATGTTCTGTTCGTGAGAATATAAATTGGTACAACCACTGTGCAAAACAGTATGGGGGTAGGACACCTGGGTGGTCCAGTTGCTTAAGGTCTGACTCCTGATTTCAGTTCAGGTGATGATCTTAGAGTGAGATTGAGTCCTGCATCTGGCTCTGCACTGGTCATGGTGTCTGCTCAAGATTCTCCCTCTCCCTTGGCTCCTCCCCCACTCGCTCATGCTCATGCTCTCATGTGTCTCTCCAAAAGATTAATTAATTAATTTTAAAAAACATTATGGAGGTTCCTCAAAAAATTAAAATTAGGAATACCATACAACCCAGCAATTCCACTACTGAGTATTTACCCAAAGAAAACAAAAAACACTAATTAAAAAGATATATCTACCTTTATGTTTACTGTACATTATTTACAATAGCCAAGATATGAAAGCAACTTAAGTGTCCATTAACAAATGAGTGAGTAAAGAAGATGTACTACATACATACAATGGAATATTACGCAGTCACTAAAAAGGATGAAATCTTGCCATTTGTGACAACATGGATGGCCCTAGAGGATATTATACAAAGTGAAATAAGTCAGATTGATAAAGACAAATGCTGTATGTTTTCACTTATATGTAGAATTTAAAATAAAACAAATGAATAAACAAAAAGAATCAGATATATAAATACAGAGAACTGATAGCTGCCAGACAGGAGGGAGGTGGGGAGACAGGCAAAATGGCTGAAGGAGAAGGGGAGATAATGGCTCCCAGTAATGGAATGACTAAATCATAGGAATAAAAGGTTCAGCAGAGGGAACATACTCAATTGTATTGTGATAACACTGCATGGCAAGAGTTGGTATCTACACTTGTGGTGAGCATAGCATAACTTATAGAGATGTTGAATCACTATATTGTACACCTGAAACTAATGTAACATTGTGTGCCAACTATACTAAAAAAAACTAAAAAAAGAAGAGATGCATGAACCTAAAATAAAAACAAACTCAAAACCCAGATTACTAAGAATACATTACAAATTTTAATTAAATTCTTTGTTGGCAAATTAATACGATTTCTAAAAATAAAAATGATGGCATAGTTTTTAGTAAATTAGTACTTTTATATGCCATTTGTAATCCATTGCCATTGAAATAAGTGCAGGAAAAATTCTGAGCTAAAATTCTATCGGTACTAATTTAACGTATTCAGATTTTATTCTTAAAGTAAAGAAGGCCACATAGCTACTTAACAGGAAAAATTCATGGTAAATATACTATGGAAGATTCTGTTTTTAAACTTCTTATTTTAACAAAATTATAAATGGTTTTAAATGTATATGGTGAGAATTGAGAAATGAATAAAGAAGAAAGGTTTCTCCACGACAATAATATAAAAAAATAAATTCTTATTTTTCTTGCCTCTTTTCTGCTCCCTGTTCCCAGTTAATGTATCATATTATACAAAGGTTGAAACAAAATGCTATCTGGCAAATTGGGGTCAGCCTCTATGCTGTTATTAAATACATTTTAACAAAAGTGAGTTTGAAGAGTTCATGTTTTAAATTGACACCACTGCATCACAGACTTGCATATTGTACAGTGACAGTGAGCTGCTAACTCATAGTTCCCCTTTCCAACTTCAGTGGATATTTAAAAACTGGTCTGACTCTGAATGTGCTTTCTACAATTTGAATATAGGAATAATTGCCATCCAGTAAATTGAGTTGTTTTGTGTTCTATAATTTAAAGTTAAGAACTTTTTAACCTGAACAAAAGTTTAATACATATGTTTATTTATTTATTTATTTAATTTTTATTTGGATGGGAGTGAGGAGAAGGGCAGAGGGAGAGAATCCCAAGCAGGCTCCATGCCCAGCGCAGAGCCATATATGGAGCTCAATCCCATGACCCTGGGATCATGATCTGAGCAGAAATCAAGAGTCAGACTCTTAACTGACTGAGCCCCGCAAGTGCGCCAAGTTTAACATATATGTTTAAAGTGTAAATTCCATAAGTCTCAAGTACTTGTTCATTTCTCTTCTGATACCTTCATTCACTCATTGGTTGTTCAGAAGCTTGTGGTTAACTTCCACATATCTGTGATGGCTACTAATGATAGCCATCAATATGGAAATCTAATTTCTTGTCCTGTAAAGTATACCTCAAAATACTGATAGGAACAAGAACCATAGATGTTTAAGTCTCAAAGAATTGTTTATTGTTGCAACTCCAATCAAAGATATGACTTCAGTGAAAAATAAGTCTTATAATTTCATGACATACTGTGTGATGATCTTATTGTGAAGATTCTAATTCTCACCTTATTGCCTAAATCATATTTTCTTGTTCACCAACATGATCTTGGATAAGTACAAATGTGCGATAACACTAACCCCATCAGCAATTCTCTGTTGATTATGGAGAATAGTCAGAGTTCTTTGTATTCTCTTGTGACCTCACTCCTGTTTTTTTCTCCCTAACCAAATAACCTTGTTCTTCCCTTCTCTCAAGTATTATATCAACGATAATTGACTCATTCCAGTTACCCAACCAAACTATGTTGCTTCATACCTTTTTGCATTTATTCAAGCTCTTTTCTCTCTAATAATCCCCCCACCCTGACTTTCAGTTTAGATTCTCTTCACTTTCCTTCTTCCATACTCGGCAGGTTATTATTAATATCTCCATCCCCAGATTCCCCAAGAAACTTTTCATATCTTTCCACCCCAAGAAAAAGTTAAGCATACTGACACCGTGCTGCTACTTCTGTTTCTTGTCCATGATTCTCGCACTTAGGACACAAATCAATTTGCTTATTCTTCTATCTCATTATATAAGCCATGAGCCCCTTGAGATTAGGTACCAAATCACTAACATTTTATATACATCTTGACACAGTGGATTTTAAATGTTTGCTATAAGAGTAAAAGAGAAAAACTGGAACTGTACAGGGCATAGGAACTAAGCAGGCAATTGAATCTATGAACAGAGATCCTATCAGGGAGAATGACTTTATGTTAAGAGAGGTAGATATCCGTACGTACCAAAACCTTAGAAGGCGCTGAACTATTCATTTAACATAGATCATTTCATTTTGTTTTCCAGACTTCAGTCACTGGCATTCTTTAATGCCTTTACCATGTTTGCCCAACTTCTATACACACTGTTTACTTGATATTTCGGTTTAAATTGACTACCATTTTACTCAATAAATTTATTTTAATGGAAACTTTGCATCTTTACTATAAATAGAAAGTTTAGCATTGGGTCCAAATACACAAATTACACTTAAAAATAAATATAATGGGAGTTTAGCTTGAGCTAATGGCATAGTAGGTAATTAGGACAAATCCTCCCACTGAGAACAACAGGAAAAGCTAAACAAGATATTTTTAAAAGCTTGTTCCAGTGCATTGGAGATCTACCAAGTCATGGAAGATTTTAAAGGCAAGATCTGAAAGAATATAGGAAACTAGAGAGCTGATTCTCACACTTAGAGCCACTTATTTTTCTACAAATACTTGTTCTGAGATGATTAGGGCCCAGCAGAGCTTTCTAAATAGTTGCACATCAAGAGAGGGGAAAAAATAATGAATTTCGGGACTTGATAAAGAGGAAGACTAGCAAAAATGCAGACTTTTCATTTGGGCCCCAAAGGGCTAGCCTTACAAAGCAAAAGTAAACTAGAATATGCTAATCTTCACAAGGACAGAGTCCAATTTTCAGCCTCAAACTCTGGATCAGGCTACTGTCTCTCACCTGGGCACCTGCAGGAAACTAACCTAAATATTTTCTGGGATAAGATAATATCATCCAGGTCCCCAAAAATATCTCTAATTGTTTTCATACAAGTGATAGGTCATGGGGTGATAATCCAGAAGAAAAAGAAGTGTCAAAAGAGCCATGGTTATCAGGCATAAACTTTAAAGTACTTATATTTATTTAAATATATATATATATATATATATTATGCTTAAATATGTTATTAACGAGATTTTGGTTGAGAATTAGAAAATAGATATAATAACCATATAAAGCAAGATGACAAAAGGATTTAAAAAACTGATATTTTTAATACAAATCTTAGATTAATGAAGTTCTCTTTGGTTCTCAATTTACTAAAGTTTTTTGTTATGAATAGATGCTATCTTTAATAAAATACCTATTCTTTATCTACTTTATCTACTTTATCATATTCTATGATTTTTCCCTTTCATATTATTGGAATTTTCAGATTTTATATTTCTTCTGTCAGTTTTGTAAGCTTTTTTTATTAGAAATTTTTTTTATCTACATTTTTAAATGTAGTGGCAGTTTGAGTTCTGTAGGATTTTTTGTAAACTCTGATTTTGGTGATTTATACTTTCCTTCATTTTTCTTCCCCTCTCTTACTTTTTCTTTACAATTTCCTTGGGTTAATCTGCATTCTTTTTTCTATTTTCATATATATATTTCTTTTTCTTTTATCACTTTCTGGATTATACAAGAAACTTTGAATATTTAAACTACTTTAAGCGTCTTTCAACTAATATTATATACGTGACAGGTATTTAAAATTCCTGTATACTTTAAACCTCAAAAGATATTTTTAAATTATCTTGTATACTTGGTATTTATACAGATTTCCATACATGTTTACCTTTTCCTCTGTCTTTTATTCACTGGGGCATCTCTGAGCTTCAACCTCAGAACATTTCCCTGAGGCTCTGATTTGGTCATGTTGTGCTGGTGGTGAATACAAGAGTTTTCGTTTTTATGAAAAAGCCATTACTCACTTCTTTTTTGAAGCGAAGTACTTTGTGTTGAGTATGTAATTCTACTTGGTGGTCATTTTTTTAAATTAATTATTTATTTGGAAGTGGGGAGGGACAGAGAGGGAGGATGGTGATTATTTTTTTATGAGCCCTTTGAGAACTGGGGGAAGGGAGAAAATAAGACAGGAGGCCACGTACCATGATGTGAAGGAGCAAGCTTGGAGAGCCCACAAATGAGCAACAAGGAAGCAGGATGACTACAGGGAGCAAACATGGCAAAGAATAGCAGCAAGTAAGAAGAGAGAGATATCTAGGACCAAATCATGTTAATAATTTAAGGATTTTTACTTTTAAAGTTTTTACTCTAAACAAAATAAAAAGTCATTAGACAGTTTGGAACAAAGGAGTATCATAAATTTACTTATAATTTTAGGCCAAATCATCTCTAGTCTATATTTGATGCTCAGCATAGACAGGGAGTGGGGATGAAAACTGAGATCCCAATCAGGAGCCCATTGTAACAATTTACATGTAATATAATGAAGACTTGGACTAAGATATCAATGGAATTGGGAAAAAAATGTTTAGATGAATATCATAAAGATAGAGTTGTCATAGACTCTGGGTCTAGAGTTCTTTCTTGTCCAACAAGAAAGCAGAACGCAGGATTAAAAATGGGAGAGAGGCTAATGTCTGGTAGAAGACAAGAGCCCTGATTAAGGATCCTTGCTCTGTTTTTATTAGGATCAGAAGGCTTATAAACACAGTGATGGATGTGCACAAAGAGACAATGAAACTGTGAACATTAACTCATGGGTGTCAGGGGAAGGGGGTTTTGAAGCTAGGCAGTGTTAGGGGTTTGGGTTAATACAAAACAAAATCCTGGTGCAGGGTGGAAGGTTGTTTACAGCAGACGTGAAGCACCACCACTGTTTACCTAAACAGATCTAGGGGACAAGAAAGACAGAGCCTGCTACCTCAGGGTCAACAAGGCACCTTTCTTTAGCTAATAAGCTCTGCTCTGGGCAACTTTGCCCTGCAGAGGTCTATAGCTCTATTTGCCCGGTTACCTTATTTGGTCCTTCCTTCCTGTGAAAGCAGCTTTCTGCTATTGTACTAAGTTGGGGGGCATTTCCGCTCTGAATTCCTAGTCTTGTTTACCTCATATACCTATACTGGGGCCTTTCCCCTGCCTTACCTATAATTATTTACCTAAAATTGTTTACCCAAACTTGGGTGTGAACATCCTATGACTTTCTAATTCTTTATGCCTTGTTAACCCATGTGTAGGCTCAGGAAATTCCTAAACTTATTCCCTACATAGCGTCAAGAGTTTCCCTGATGGATTAAAATGTTTGCTGTGAGAGAGAAAAATGAAAATAATTCTGTTTTTGACCTAAACAATAAAAAAGAGGGGATTTATATGATAAAGGAATAGGTAAGAGGGAAAAATCAGAAATTCAGTTCAGATATAGAAAAGATCTATACTAAAAGGCAATTCAGGTCACACTTTTTCTAAAAGATTTAGGTTGAAAACAAAACCACCTTTAACCAGACTTGTTTATAATAATCAAAGTTTTTATAAAACAGATTGATTGTTACAACTTTAAATAGTGGTACTTATTATGTGAATCTGGAGAGATAGCCTACTCAAATCACTACATAAATTCTAAAAAGTGCTTTATTTTTTTGTGGAATTTTTAGTATCAACAGTGATATCAATATCAATATCATTCTTTAAGGAATGATTCTAATTTATTCTCTAAAACTTCCAGCTGACTTTTAGTATTTGAAATCATTACTGAACTTTTTTTATTACAAAAAAATTCTCATGTCCCCTAAAATAGAACAAATATACAGAAATATCATGCAGTTTTTACTTATATTTACATATGTATAATATTTGTGCATATATATATATGTACATTTGTATAAAGGTTAAGTCAAAATGATAAAATTAATTTTATATATACATTATCTTATATATAAATAAGTCAAACTGTATGTTAAGGCAAAATATTAAAACTTGAAATAATATTGTCACTTAACATTGTGCAATATAGCCATATATATTGTGTAAATGTATTATACATATTAAAAAGCAAGAGAAAAAAGCCTTAAATATAATAAGAAGAGAACTGATAGGTTAATGAAGACTGTGACCTTAGAATATACAGTCAGCTTTTCAAATTGGAGAGAGAATTATGGTTAAGCATTTATACATTTATCTCAGAAAATCAAAGCTTATTTTTTCCTTATTTATATAGTTTTTCCATTCTCATGAGTCTAATTTTGTGCTTTCATGCTGTCTTTTATTTTCTTCTAGTTTGTTTTAAAATAGAGCAATAAGAATTCTTCACTCCAAGAATAACTAGAATTTTCAATGTATATTATGTTAAACTTTGCAGATTTATCTTAAATATATGTTGTTATGACTAATGGAGGAGTCAACACATCAAAGATTCTTTATGTTTTTGACCAAAATGTTCTGACAATGCTTTTCAATAATGGCTTTCCTAGTTCTGACCCTAGATTCAGAAAAAAAATAAAAGTATTATGAGGTCTTTTAAATTGGTGTTTCTCGGGTAATTAGCTTAGTTGATAAGAGACAGGAAAAAGGAGTTCCTAAGAAAGCACAAAATTCTTCATATTTTATTGATTACTGTTTTGTTAACTCAAAACAATTTGGAATCTTTTTTGGTTACCAAATACAGGATTTCAAAACAAAGTACTTTAATCAAAAGAGAAATCAGCCTTCCTGACTTAATATAGTGTTAATTTAAAAACTGGCCCCCATACCCAGAGGGCAAAGAGAGACCAAAGAAAGAGGCAGATCACTCCAGACTGGTAGATGTCAGGTTTAATAAGCAAGGGAATTTGCATATGAAGATTGTCTTGGATGGTCATAAGATGACTAGATCTCTGCCCCACCTGCCAGAATTTTAAAAGTTTATATAGATGTCATGGGGGTTTGGGTGACTCACTCGGTTAAGCATCCCACTCCTGATTTTGGCTCAGGTCATGATCTCACAGTTGTGAGAAAGAGTCCCATGTCAGGCTCTGCACTGAGCTTGGAGTCTGCTTGGGATCCTCACTCTCTCCCTCTCTCTGCCTCTCCCTCAGCCTCTCTCTCTCTCTCTCAAAATAAAAACATAAACATTTTTAAAAAGTTTATATAGAAGTCTTAATAAACACATATTTAGTTCAGATGGTCTCAATGACACATTGCTCTCTTAAGTTTGTGTTCTTGAAATGGTTCCCACTGTATGAATAGGAGGGCAGAACGTACATCCCAAGGCCAGGGGTTTGGGCAGGGGAGCCTTTGGTTGCCTGGGTCTAGCCTGCAGCTCAACTGCTGGTCACGTTTTCTCCATGACCTCCTCCATAGTAGATGTGTTATCAATGTATACACATTTAATAATTATATGCTTTTAAGACTGAAAAGAGGCATACTCATCCTCACATGCAAAGACTGATACTCTGTCTATAATTTGATTATAAAAATGATTTTGTTTCTGTACTTAACTGACTTATAATAATAATGTAATTTATACGAGGAAAGAAAAGGGAGCACTGGCACTTAGAGCACTAGGGAATGGTGCCAGATTGGAGCCTTAGATGATAAAAACACTCTAACATTCCAAGTCCCTAAGCCTTTGGATATCTTACTCTAAACTATACAAGACAGTCTGTCACTTCAGTCTCCTTTAGTGCAAGTATTCTTGAGTCCATGTTTCAGTGAACCAGCCAAATTGTTAGAGCCTTTTCCAATCCCTCACGCTAAAACTTGGAATCCAGAATCTCTTGAAACTGGCCCTGTATCAGTAAATTTAGCCTGATTCAACTATATATTCCTCCATCATGATCTCAGACCCTGGTGATCCATTCTAACACACAGTCTCAAGATTTCTGTTTCTATAGATTGGGGGGAAATCCTACAGCTCTTTTGGTATATAGTGAACCTTCTCTTGGGTCAAAATCTTTACCTCAACCTTTGAGGAAGTCTGTGAATTGAGTTTAGTGATAGATTTATAATCAAAGAGGGGTGGTAGGTGGTACATACTGAGGAGAATCAGTAGTGCTTTGTCAGGTAACTGCCTCAGTGAGGGCATTATGGTTTGTTTGTTTGTTTGTTTGTTTTGTTTTTTAAGGCAAAGATAAAAGAACTGCTTTTCTGGGAAGAGAAGATTTGGCAGATTTAGAGGTTTCACATCCCTAGCTCTATCAGGAACTACCTATATGACCCCATTCCAATTTGGGGGATCTTATCCTTCCTAACCAATGCCCTCACTTGAGCAGAAGATACGCTGAGGGTTTGGAAATTCAATTTGCATTGTAATTCATTCAGCTACAGGATGAAACTTTAAGTTTCATTTTCAGAAATCTCAGCTGTGCAACTCCAGTAGACAAGAGTTTCTTTCAGGGAAGATGTGAATGCTTTAAAGTGGTTTATGCAGATCTTGTGCTAAGAATTTGAAGCCCAGAGCCCACCCTTTTCCTTTTCTACTGTTTCCAGAACAGTTAGGGGCAACCAATCAGTCTCATTATACTACTTAGTTTGACTAAAAATGTTCGAAGATAGCAAATACAACATCACCTAGAACCTTGTTTTCCATTGGCATTTGATTGGAAGTAGCTAGTGGCAATGGTTTACAAATCTCTGTTACCACATCAAGTCCTGGACTGTCACTGCTCACTATACTACTGGAAATAGAATGATTAGTGCCTTCAAATCTGTCAACTAGATAACTATCTTCAGAAAACCCAGACCAATTCAGAAAACTCATCCTTCATATTCTTTTCCCCTAAACCCAACAAAATTTGTATCAGTCAGAGTTCAACCAAAGAAGCGGAACCATTAAGAAGTACATAATATTAGATTTATTATAGGGGGTTGATTTAGGCAATTGTCAAGACTGATGAAGCAAGTCAGAAATCTGTTGGTCATGATGTCAGGAAGGACAACCTGGAAGTCTTTGGCACATGCTTAAGTCAGAGTCCACAGGTGGAATTTCTTCTTCTTCAGGGAAACCTGAGCTTTGCTTTTACAGCCTTTCAACAGATTCAATCAAACCCCGTCATATTATCTAGAATAACTTCCCTTTCTTAGAGTCTACCAATATCAACTTTAATCATATCTACAAAATACCTTCAGAACAATACCTGCATTAGTGTTTGATAACTGGGGACTATAGCTTAGCCAAGTTCACACATCAAAAGACCATCATTTGCTTCTTTATTTTATTTTAAGTATAGATCAGGTACTACTTTTCTAACTAAAAATAGGAAGTATATGACTGAAATATTTTCTACTTAAATTACAGTAGATATATTTAGACTGAATTTTGTTTTCTTTTGTGTACTTTCTTAGGCAGTAACATAATTGGATCCCCTTTCCAAATTCTCTCATTGACCTATTTGGCCCATTCTCCCTACATCAAACACTGGTGATAAAGCACACATAGCAGTTCTTGGATGGCCTTTCTGAATTAATACAGATTTCAAAGAATTTTCTTTCCCTAAAATGATAGGTTACACCCTGAGGGAATTTTACTTTTATGTCCCAGGAACACCATAATCTTTTGTTACATCAAAGCCACTAGTCATTCCTTAACATATTTTGATTTCTGAACTTTAAGTGAAAAGAGAGTTCATAATGTATATTGGTTAATGGAATAAATGACACATTAACTTTAAAAATAAAGGGTAGGCACCTTGTCCTAGTTTCTGTAACAGCACAGGGATAACCCAATTCTACAGTTTGATATTCAGCCCCTTCATTGGCATGGGCTATTTCCATGACAGATTCAATTATGTTAAAGGCATAATGTGAGGTCCTTTTAACACATTTTATATAAAGTTTGCTCTGTAATCTTGTTTTGTCTCTGTCATGTTCTAAATATTTAGTTCTCATGAACTAAATTGTTCAGGAAAAAGACTTTAAATCACTATTCCCATTCACATTGATTCATTTTCCAGAACATCTCTAGGCTGTCTCTTTTCATTAGGAAAGGATTGACAAACCAGCCAACCAACAATTTTAGTGTCCTTGGCAACAAACCAGAGTGACTTCTTTTTAATAGTAAAGACCCTAGAGAAAGTCATCTGTGTTCTGAAAACATTTATCTCAATTAATTTTTTTGAAAAATAATGCCAGTCTCATAATCGAATCACACTGGACAGAAACCTGATAAAAGTATAATGACAGCCAAATCACATTTAAAAGAATACATAATTTTAAAATATGAGGAAGACATTGCATAGGAATTAACAGACAGGACCAACTTATTTATTATTGATTTATTAAATAGGTAACAATTTTTTTCCCTTAAGCTAGCTAACTAGGTTTTTAGGTAATTCCTGTGCTTTTTCCTTTATTGTCTTCATCAAAAACTGAGAATAAGTTCTCAGGATCTACAGTTAATAACATATTAATTATTAAATAATAGTTAATTACTTAATCATTATTAACGCATACTTAATAATATGGTATAATATACTTGAAATCTACTGAGAGTAGATCTTAAGAATTCTCACCACAAAAGAAACAAATTAACTATGTGAAGTGTTGTGTATGTTAATTATCTTGATCTTGGAAATCATTCCATAATATGTATGTATATAGAATCAACATGGTATAGACTTTAAATATGTACAATTGTATTTGTCAATTACTGCTCGATAAAGTTTAAAAAAACGGAATGAGAAAGTTCTATATAGAATTACTTCCTTAGAATTATTGGTTTAAAAGCAAAATCCTTCATACACTTGACTTCAGAGTAATTGTGGAAGGGAATTGTTTATATGCAACTGTAGTATTTGTCCTCTTAGTCTGACGGACTTGGGTGGGTCTTCCTGCCTAAGAATGGTCTGAAGAGATCTGAGCTAGTGTCTGTAAGGAGACATTATTTTTGTCTCTCTGAAACAGGAGATTCCCAGGCTGGGTGGAGTAAACCAGTATATTTATATAATTCTTTACAGTTTACAAAACATTTCCTTAAATTATTTTATTCATTTAAGCCTCACAATAATCCAATAAATTAGGTTTTATTACCTCTATTTTTAAAAAGAATAATTTGAAACATTGAATGAATAATTGAGTCCCTTGCCCAACTTCACATAGCATTTAGCTACATTTTGGACTCTGAATCTTATATATTTTTCTATTAAAATGGCCTTAACCTCCCTGATGGTGTATCATGTGTGGGGCTTCTGTGTTAGTTGACTAGGTCTGCCATAACAAAATACTACACATTGGATGGCTTAAATAACAGAAATTTACTTTTTACACAGTTCCGGAGGCTAAAACTCCAAGGTCAAGGTGCCATCATGGTTAGTTTCTGGTGACACCTCTCTTCCTGACTTGTAACAGGCCAACTTCTCACTGTGTGTTCACATAGCCTTATTCTCTGAGCACTTGCAGAAAGAAAAAGAGTTTCTTCTTCTTATAAAAACAACAGTCCTTCAGGATTAAGGCCATATTCAGATTACCTCACTTAACCTGTATTGCCTCCTTATAGGCCCAATCTCTGAATATAGTCACAAGGCCAGGGGAGGGGGGGGTTAGGATTTCAACATATGAACTGTACGAAGGAACTCAATTCAGTCCCTAACAGAATCCTTCCAGAGAGATAAGAATCTATGTGTTTCATATAGAAACAAAGACTTTCACAGTCTGAAGGAATTTCGTTTTACAGAAAAATAAAGGCAGGTCCAAAGAGATAATTAACCCATTGATATAAACAATCAAGTACTGGTAGATTTGGGATTAAAGCTCAGTCTTCTGATTTTCATAGCAGTTGCTCTTCCCATTAAATAATCCATGTCTTACAGTAGTGTCATTCACACATAGTTCTACAGTACACACAAGGCAGAAGACGGTAGATTCACAATCATCAATTTGGAAGGGAATTCCAAGGAAACCAGTAAATTGGTCTAAGTTGTAAACTGATCTAAGCCAGTAGGGCCCCTCATAACTGCCGGCTTCATTTTGGTATCATAGCATCTAATTTGTGTAGGTAGGAGCTAAGTGCCTTCTTCCAGACACATGCTAGGTATCAAAGCAATCATTAGAATAAATTTTGTACACATACAAATGTTTACTAGCAAATGGGAACCAAGACAGTTAGGCAACCAGTTCCCTTAAGCTCAATAAAATCCCAGCTGTCTGTCCTTTTAAATGCTTAGCATGCGAGCTCCTCTGGAAGAAAATGTAACAATGCACGAGAAACAGGGGTCTGCCCTGTTTCTGTACTTGTGACAACAGACAACCAGATGCTTCCAAATTAGTGACTGAATACCAGACTCCTTGGGAATAAAAAATCAGGAGCCATTAGAACCGTACAGACTGCTGGCTTGCTATCCATGTGACAGCCAGTTCCTCTGTAGTGTTTTTAATTCAGAAGCCTTGACCCCTACTCACTTTATTAATGAAGTCATTCTTGAAACAACCGTTAAGCTAAGTAAATATCGTCTCATGTTGATTAGAGATAAATAAAGTTCAAGTCCCCTGACAATATCTCCAATCTTGAAAATTTCTTTCTTCATCACTCTGCTCTTAAGCCCCACTGGCTGACTTACTCTTCCTTGAATGGCATTTGAATGTATGTAATTGGGAATGTTTTTCAGGAGGACCCTAATACATCTATATGTGTCCCAAGACTTTAGAAAACTATGAAATGAGGGGTATTTGGGTGGCTCAGTCAGTTAAGCGTCCGACTTTGGCTCAGGTCATGATCTCACGGTTTGTGAGTTTAAGCCCAGCATTGGGCTCTGTGTTGACAGTTGCTTCAGATTCTGTGTCTCCCCGCCACTCTCTGCACCTCCCCCACTCATGCTCTGTCTCTGTCTCTCTCTGTCTCTCTCTCTCAAAAATAAAATAAAAACAAAACTGTAAGAAAACTGTAAAGTGGAAGAAATTTATATTACTCTTATACAGTTACGATTGCACTAGGGTTCTTAAGGGAATCTCTTTGGGACAACCCCCAGGTATATATTATGAAGTGCTGGACACAAAAGAGAAGCCCAAAAGCCAGTCAGTCACTTGGTTTAAGAAAAAGACTATAATGATGATTTTTGGTCACCAGAGGGCACCACTCGCTCAGCAACTTGTTCTTTGATGCTGAGACATTTTATTATTTGATGTATTATTTAAGGTTCCTTCACTTATTCAGAAAACTTTCACTGAGCACTTACTATGGGCACAGTTCTAGGTTCTAGGGGATACAATAATGAATAAGAGAAATAAGGTCTCTACCATGTACCTTGTTTAGATTTCACTCAAAAATGATGAGTTGAAACAGCCTAAATCTGGTTAGAATTAAGACACAAATGGGAAGAAATCCCATGTTCATGGATTAGAAAACATAATATTGTTAAAATGTCCATACTATCCAAAGCAATCCCTATAAAAATTCCGATGATATTTTTTACAGAAATAGAAAAAATAATTCTAAAGGTATTATAGAACCACAAAGGACAGGACAGCTAAATCAATTTTGAGAAAGAAGAACAAGCCCACAGCTTCTCCTCAAAGATGATGCCAAGAATACACAATGGAAAGGAATAGTATCCTCAAGAAATGCGGCTGGGAAAACTGAATATCCAAAGTCAAAAGAATAAAATTGGACCCATATTGTACACCATAAACAAAAATCAACTCAAAATGAATTAAAGACTTAAACATAAGACTGAGAATTTAAAATTCCAGAAAGAAAACATAAGGGAAATCCTCATGGTGTGTTGGTCTTGACTGATTTCTTCGATGTGACCCTATAAGCACAGACAGCAGGGCACCTGGGTGGCTCAGTAGGTTAAGCGTCCAACTTCGGCTCAGGTCATAATCTCAGGGTTCATGGGGCTCTGTGCTGACAGCCCAGAACCTGGAGCCTGCTTTGGATTCTGTGTCTCCCTCTCTCTCTGCCCCTCCCCTGCTCACTCTCTGTCTCTCAAAAATGAATAAATGTTTAAAAAAATTAGAAGAAAAAATACCTTAAAAACAGAAGTACCATGTGATTGATCCAGTAATCTTACTTCTGGGTATATACCCGAAGAAACTGGAATCAGGATCTCAAGGAGATATTAGCACTCCTATGTTCATGGCAGCTCTGTTCACAGTAGCCAACATGTAGAAACAACCTCAATTGTCCATAATTAGATTAATGGATAAAGAAAATGTGGTATATACATACAGTAGAACGCTGTGCTGCCTTAAAAGGGAAGAAAATTCTGCAAAATGTAACAGAGTGAACATACGTTGAGGACACCATGCTAAGTGAATTACTCCAGTCACAGAAATACAAATACTGCATGACTCCACATATATGAAGTATCTAAAACAGTCAAATTCAGAGAATCAAAAAGTGAAATATTTGTTGCCAGAGGTTTGAAGGAGGGAGAAATGGGGAATTACTAAACAACAGGCATAAAGTTTCAGACAAGCAAGATGATTTAGCTCAGAGATCTGCTATACAACATTGTACAAATAGTCAGCAATCATGTATTGTCCACTTAAAATTTGTTAAATGGGTAAATCTCTTGTTAAATGTTCTTACCACAATAAAATAAAATTAAGCAGAAATAGTAAAATCCTGGGGGATAAGAAGGCTACTGTGTGCCATATATGGGTTGGGAATTCAGTAGTACCCAAGACAAGGTGGTTTTATGTTCCATTAAAATTGCACTATAGTAGGGAACAAAAAAATTAATTTTAAAATGTCTGATAATGATCAGTGATAAAATGGTAAATAAAATACAAAGTGATATCACAGTACACAGTAGGGTAAAAATTATATTTTTAGAGTTTAGGGAGAGGTTTTCTGAAGAGGGAGAATGTAAGGATGAATAGACATCACTTGGGAGAAAAAAATCCCAGGAAGTCATTCTAGAGAAAAGTAACTGGGAAAAAAAAAAAAAGCAAACAAACAAAACTCACTTAAACATGGCATGATATAGGAATGAAGAACTGTAAAATCACAAAGATGGACTTGTATAGGAAAGTGACTGCATAAGAAGCTACACTAATTTTCCTTTCTTTGTGGTGTTCTGCAATATATCTGCTAATCTGATGCCTGATCCAGAGTAACCCCAAATTTACAATAACCTTAGAACCAGGCTAGAGCCATAAAACTTTGGGACAAGACTTGGAATGTTGCTTGCCAAAACATAATAAATCTCACTGGATTTAATCAGAGTGAGACCAGCTTAGGGCCTGTAATAAGTAAATAACAATATGTGTGACTCATAAACTGCCAATAAAATAGAAAATATGCTAAAATTCCAGAACAAAAGATGCATCATAACACGACAAAATCAAAATTACTTCCATTTTAAGAAAGAATGGCACTTAGTAATCTCAGAGGTATTGGAGATTAGGGGTAAAGCCAATAAGAAACCAAGGTATTATGAATTTCAGAAAATGAAAGATCAGAGATTTTAGGTATATGTGAGTTAGCTTCATGAACAAAACAATTAAATGTGTTATATTTTTACTTCTTTTTATAGCCCTGAGAAGTCACCCTCTCTCAAATATGAAAGTGTTTATTATAAATAAAATATATTATTAAACATATATATTTTTCACCTGGCTTCCTAGGAAAATGATATAAGAACTGGATGAAATTAAAAGAAAAATTAAAGAAAATACAACAAAAAAGGATTTATAAGGGCTTAATAAGAAGGTAAAACAAAGTGAAAACAGAGACAGGGAAAATAGAATAGTAGTACATGTAATTATTTAGCGTAATTAGTAATCATCTATTGAAGAGCTACTACCTACCAAATATTGAATTAGACTATGAAAATGAAATAATGAAGTATTTGAAAGTATAATGAAATATACTTTGTAAAGTAGTAATATTGGCATCTTATGTTTTGGAAGTTCTGGGTTGGATTGGATTAGGGCAAGAAATATAAAAAGAATTACAATGCAACATGGTAAATTCTATAATCTAGCAGAATGCAATCTAAAGTCAAGTGTGAGAAAAAGCTAAAACAGAGAAAAATAGTTTGAGAACTGCCATTATTTTTATTTTTTCTGTATTTTGTCTCCCTCTTTTTTCTGGTGACAGCCTCCCTGTCCCACCTTTTTTTATTTTTCTGGGAAAAACTATTCCATGTGGTTGTGAAGCCATAAGGATATTCCTATGACCTAGTTCTGTCTCTGTGGAGCCTTGACCAGAGTAGTTAGTTCTAAATATCATGTTATCCAAGCCAAACAAATATGCCTTTTGTGGACTTTTCTTTAAGGAATATTTGGAAAGATTATCCTTCCACTGTGGTTAGTAAGTTTGAAAGATCTGATAGCCAGTTTACAAACCACCAGAACAGAAAGATAACAAAAGATATAGAATATGAAGGAGACCCAAGATCTAGCCATTCCTCTCACTTGCAAGTAAAGATAATTCTGACTTACACAGAGGACATAAAAAATGTTACAGTCAATTGGTACATACACTAAAAAAAGAAAAAGAAAAATCATCTTGAATTACAATCTTGAATATTTATCAAAGAATAATAAGGTCATAACTTGTCCATTCAAAAGCAGACATGTCTAACAAATTTTGATTATTTTTGCCTTGTTGGTTAACTTAGATGTAAAATAGTTCAGAAACATGGAAGAGAAAAAGCAAGTTTACAAGCTATTAGATTACCGGACTTCGGAGATGATTCAAACAACATAATGGCTTGTGTTGGATTCTGAGATCATGAATCAGGCATGAAGACAAAAATACACACAGGAAATGAGGTGGATTAGTGAGTAAGGAGAGAGAATCTAATTTAAAACTCATTGTAAAATTTACCTATTAACAATTTAAGACACTACACATTCACTTATAAAGTGTATCTTAATAGACTACAAAATGAAAGAGAATTTATGAAGTGTTTAGCTCACAGCATAAAGCTGCTGGAGTTGACAAGTTCATTTTTAATATTTGATTTGAAAATCATGGGCACAGCAGTAGCAAGTTAAGATGCAAATTAAATTTTTCAGGAAACAGGAGAGATGCACATTTTAATTGAATTTCCCATGAATAAAAGGTTATAAAGTCCCCACTGGAGGGAAAGCATCATTGTCTCACAGCCTGGATTTTACTTTGGATGGTTTGGGAGGAAGTCTTAATGTTCTTCTCTTTTTTTTCTTATTTTGTTCTCCAGTTTGCATTAAGAATGCCCCCTGCTGTCTCAGGGTATTGTCAGAAAGACTAGCAGGACATAAGTTTTATTTTAAAAGCAGTCAGTTAGTGACAAAGGAGGCTAAGTAAATGAGTTCCAAGTGATGGGATAGGAAGTGAATACCTTTGTAAAAGCAGTTTGCTCAAGGACACTGGCCCAGGTAACAATGGGCTCGGGTTTGCATAATAAATGCAGTGTGCAAATGCTTTTTTTCTAAGAGATCTCAGGGAGCCTAAACTAAAATTTAAATCCCTTGTTTCTTGATCAGCCAAAGGTAACTAGCCTTTTCTCTTGACATACAGGTAGCTCTTTACGGCTTCATATCCAACCTTTAGAAATATAAAGAAGGTAAAAAAAAAAAAATGCCAATTCCCGATTGTATTAGTTGTAATAATTTACCATATTCTCTCTATAGGAGACCTAGAGGCTCATGTGTTACAGGTTCTGATGTGCTGTGTCCATAACACAGTAAACATACAGATGCCTAAGTTTGTTAAGAAAAGAGCAGAAGGAAAAAAAGGCATCAGGGATTAAATTTTGAAAGGGAATAGATTGCCATGCTTTTTTATTGATGACAGTGATGAGATTTCAGAGTTAATGTCCCAAAGCAATGTCAACAGAGCAGCCCACAGGATAGGAGGCGGGGGTGTGTGGCTTGGGTCCAGGGCGCAGGGCTGTCATGTTGCATCTATGTGAAGTCAGTCCAGGTCCCTGCAAAGCTGGTCACTACAGTGGCAGCCGGGACAAGAAATAAGTGAGGCTGAGAGACTCTGAAGCAATGCAGAAGAGATGTCTGATACACAGTGACTGATGGAAAATTTGGATCCACGTTTGTAGATAACCAGCGCAGAGAAATATGCCACGCATTTTGTATATTAACTCCACCTGTTTTTAATTTATGCTTTTTGTACCTTTCCACAAACTGACTCAATTTTTTGTCCTTGAAGCAAGCAGTGATCTGAAGTTAAAACTAGACTTATAACACCAAAAACGGAAAGGAAAAAAAAAAGGAAAGAAAAACACTACTGATAAATACTATACTACATATAGTATGTAAAGGGCAGGCAAAATTCAGTGTCGTATATGATGAACAAAGAGAAAATTTTACATTTTGATATATTTGAGATGTTTGGAATTCTCCCCACACAAACTTCTGGCATCAGGAGCTTCCTGCCCCTCTTATACTCAAAGATATTTAATATATTGAAAATTCCTTTCAGCTTTTACCTTTATATTTCTATTTTAGAAACTCAATCATCTTACTGCTTGTGAAATATTATTGAAGTTTTTATTATATGTATGTAAGGGAATGGGTATATAACTTATGAATGCAAATAACATATCTATAGGGAAGGAGATTACATAAACTTTATTATTTACTACTCTGATAAAACATGAAGTTGCTGTTTGTACATCTATTCTAATTGGGCTAATATCTTAACGTATTACATTAAACAGAAAGCCAGTTGCATTTCAATAATGGAACTGTCCTCATTAACAATGATCCAGAAAAGAAATTACATTTCATCAATTAGTTCTGCAGCTATTTCTAGGAAATGTAAGCTATTGCTGTGTGGGATTTTTACATATTTAAATATTTATGATTGGTTTATAAATATTTATACTACAATAATTCTGTGGATTAAAAGTAAATGGAAGTCTGCTATAAATGGATACTAGGATTGACAATTAAGTAAATGGATGGTGGGTGGTAGGTGCCAGGTTTCCTGCTGTTGTAGTAGAAAGTTACAGATAAGGAAGGGGAAGGGGCTAGAATGATCCATGTAGCGTATTGGAGTTGGAGACAGCAGAATAAACTCATCTGGCTGAATGTAGATTCAAATGGTTACATATGGAAGTATGTATAGATATGTGTATACACATAGGATAGTATATACATATGTATGCCCTTTCTTCCTCAGCTAGAAGCAACTCACTAGCACTGAGCACAACTAGTGACCTATCCTAGTTGCTGAAAGCATTCTCAATGAAAGGATCCAGGGCTCCTGGAGTTCTTGAAGAAAGGGTTGATGATCACACTGGGGCAGGAAATATACAAGAGAAGTCTGGAGCATTTTGTGGTGTCAGAGAGTATAAGGAAATGCTAATTTCTTTAAAATTTTCTTAATGTTTATTTATTTAATTTGAGAGAAAGAGAGTGGGAGAAAGAATGAGTAGGGGAGGGCAGAGAGAAAGAAAGAGAGAGAGAGAGAGAGAGAAATCCCAAGCAGGCTCTGTGAAGCCCTGATGAACCCAGTCCGGCGCTTGAGCCCCGGGGCTGTAAGATCATGATCTGAGCTGAAATCAAGAGTCAGAGACTTAAGGTACTGAGCCACCCAGGCACCCAAGGAAATGCTAATTTTTTTAATAAAAATCAAAACTTTTGATGGGGTATGTTAAAGGGACATAGAAGCCAAATGAAAGAGTTCCAAATGGCCAAGGCTGAGCAACAAAATAAAGTTGTATTAGATTACAGGGGCTCCTGGGTGGCTTAGTCAGTTAAGCGTCCGACTTCAGCTCAGGTCATGATCTCACAGTTCGTGGGTTCGAGCCCTGTGTCGGGCTCTGTGCTGACAGCTAGTTCAGAGCCTGGAGCCTGTCTTCAGATTCTGTCTCCCTCTCTCTCTGGCCCTCCCCTGCTCATGCTGTCTCTCTCTCTCTCTCAAAAATAAATAAAACATTAAAAAAAGTTTAAAAAAATAAAAAATAAAAATAAAAAAAATAGATTATAGCCCTAAGTACAAAGTAGGTACCAATGGGTTCCATACTAATAGAAATAAATAAGACTATAATTCCACACCTTTAAGTGTTATGAGTTGAATTGTGTCCACCAAAACTTCCTATGGTAAGGTCCTAGCTCCCAGTACCTCAGAATTTGACTTTGTTTGTGAGTAGAGTCATTGCAAATGTAATTAAAATGAGGTTCTAGGGGAGGAGGGTGGGTTTCTAATCTAATATGACTAGTGTCCTTTTAAAATCAGGAAATTTGGACAGGATAAAATCACAGTGAGAGCCAAGTGAACATGAAGGAAGACATGTGGGCAATATGTGTACAAAGAATTCCAAAGATGCCTGCAAGCCACCAGAAGCTAGGAAAAATCATAGAACAAATTCTCCTTCATCACCCTCAAAGGGGGACACACTGCAGATCCTTTAATCTTGGACTTTCTTGCCTCCAGAACGTTGAGACAATACATTTCGATGTTTAAGCCAACCAGTTAGTGGTAGTTTGTTAGAGCAGCCCTAGCAACTTAATATAGTGACTTCCTTTCAAAGAGTAAGAGTGTGGAAAGAGAAAAAAAAGGTAACTTTACAGTGGAGAACCCTGACAAACACTGTTCTCAGTCAGGTGATGAGGGTTAACATCAACAGTGTTGAGTCACACTGATCATATTTACTATGCTGTGATGAAAAGGACACTTAACCTCTTAACCTCTGTAGTCATCCTCAGAAAATCCTATAACCCTACTCTACTCCTAAGAAAACTTTCAGACAAGTCCCAATTGAGGGACATTCTACAAAATAGCTAGGGGCTTCTGGGTGGCTCAGTCAGTTGGGCGACAGACTTTGGCTCAGGTCATGATCTCACAGAACTTGAGTTCAAGCCCTGCGTCAGGCTCTGTTCTGACAGCTTAGAGGTTGGACCCTGCTTCAGATTCTGTGTCTCCCTTTCTCTGTCCCTCCCCTGCTCACACGCGCTCGCTCTCTCAAAAAAAAAAAAAAAAAAAAATTAAAACTTAAAAAAAAAAAAAAACTCTAACCAGTATTTACCCAAATTATCAAGGTCATCAAAATCAGGGAAAGTTGGAGGGACTGTCAAAGCCCAGAGGAGCCTGAGCAGACATGATAACTAAATATAATGTGGTGTTCTGAATGGAATCCAAGAGCAGAAAAAGGGCATCAGGTTGAAAGTAAGGAAGTTCGAATAACTTAAACACTTTAGTTAATAATATGTCAATATTAATTATAACAAGTCTATAATATAAGATGTTGATAATAGGGAAAAACTGGACATGGGTTATATAAGAAGTCTATTCTCAACTTTTTTATCAATCCAAAGCTGTTCAAAAATAAAAGTTTATTTAAAAAATAAATGAAAAAAAGGATCACATCTGGTAATGTCCTTAAAATGCAAAAAAAACAAAGTACTGTGAAATACAGGTATATTTTATGTGAAATTCAGTTTGCAATAATTCCCAACATGCTTATAAAAGCTAATATGCACATTAAATAAAAAATAGTGTGATCATAAATTATTGATATAAATTGTTCACTTCAGTGATGCAGATGTATATTTCAAACACAATCTCCAACAGTTTTTTAATTCTTTCAAAACTATAACTAATAAATTGTTTTCGCTGTCAGTTTATGAGGAATCATAATATTCTTTGATGTATTATTCTCAGACAGTCACATAAACAACTTGCAGTTCATTTCAGTTGAACAATTTTTTTATGTTCTGCGGTAATGGCTTAAAGGAGCAGAGTCAAGCTTTATCAGTAATCTTTATCTTTTGTATTATATGCAAAATCAAACTTGTCTGGGGATTTGGGGAAGACTTGCTCTGTCATTCCTTGCCTTGTCAATTTCAAGCTATCACTTCTTAAAATGAACAGAAGTTAAGGTAGACCATTTAGGAAAACATCTGAGGCACTGAAATACTAAGTTGTGTGTGGCATATTAATTTTCCCAGTAGGACAGCACTTTTTTTCATTGTTAGCATTTCCTTTATGTGTGGAGACATTATTTAAGATCTACTCTTGGGGCACTTGGATGGCCTAGTCAGTTAAGCGTCTGACTGTTGATTTCAGCTCAAGTCATGATCTCATGCTTCATGAGATCAAGCCCTGCACTGGGCTGCATGCTGACAGTGTGGCCTGCTTGGGATTCTCTCTCTCCTTCTCTCTCTGTCCCTCTTCGCTTGTGTTTTCTCTCAAAATAAATAAGCATTAAAAAAAAAAAGATCTACCCTCTCTTAGCAACTTTCAAGTATATAATATAATCACTATGTTGTACATTATATCCCCAAATCTTACTCATTTTATAAGTGAAACTCCATATCCTCTGACCATCATTCTCTCCATTTCCCCCACTGCCATTCTTTGCCAACCACCATTCAACTCTCCATTTCTCTGAGTTCAGCTTTTTTAGATTCTAAATTTAGTTATCCCCTTCTTTTTATAAGTTCATGTTATACCACTTCACTTTTACAAAAGACCTACATTAGTACCTGTTTTTGCTAACTGCGATAAATCTGAAGAGGATTTTTGATTTTACAAAAAAAAATAAATGTGAAAAGCAAAAAGTGGGTTCAGTATTTGTTTTCTAGGGAGCCAGGTTTGAACTATGTCTGTGAGCATCTGTTCTTTATCTCAGTTTATTTTGTGCAACTGTTTGCAGGATTTATCTGAAAGTATCAGGAAAGCCTAAGAGAGATTATTTTTTAGGTCTGGGAATGCTCAAAATTTTTCCATATGAATTAATGATAATCACTTCTTCACTTTATGCTGTTTCAACTAATGAATGTTTCATAAGAATACATTCAGATGGCAGGGAAAACCTATATAAGTAAGATCATATAATATTTGTCTTTTGCTTTCTGGCTCATTTCACTTAGCATGATGACCTCAACACCCATCTATATTGTCACAAAGGCAGGATTTCCTTTTTTTTAAATGCTGAATAGTATTCCCTTATACACACATGAACATACATACAAAATACATATACACACTACATTTTATTTATCCATTCAGGTTGTTTTCATGTCTTGGCTATTGTGAACAAGTCTGCAGTAAACATGGGGATACAGATATCTCTTCAAGTTAGGGACAACAATTCTTAAAAAGAGATTATAAATATTATTACTGAAAATTCTATGATTTTAAATACTCGCCATCTTCCTTCCCATTCTACTCATCATCAGCATTCATTTTTTTGTGTTTATTTATTTTGAGAGAGAGAGCTGGTGTGAACAGGGGAGGGGCAGAGAGAGAGGAAAGATTGAATCCCAAGCAGGCTTTGTGTTGTCAGCACAGAACCCAAAGCTGGGCTGGATCTCACAAAGCATGAGATCATGACCTGAGCCAAAATCAAGAGTCAGACGCTTAACCGACTGAGCCACCCCGGCGCCCCAGCATTCATTTCTTATTGATGAATCAATCCAAGTTAAATCAATGGAAAATGTGTCAATTTGAGTGTTTTGGAATAAGAGAGTTATTATAGGAAGTAGACCTTAGACAATTGTTGGAAAATACAGATCCAGAAGAGGAGTTGGATCAAAGGTTGAATCACCAACCGGTAAATCAGGGAAACCATGTACTACCAGTGATAGACTAGAACCCTAACAGGTGAACTTGTGGAGAAACCTATGAGAAGCCATTGCTTCTAAATAGCTATTGAATCAATGAGTCCACAGCCAAGTGGCTAGGGAGAGGCTGAGGTCACTGTTGGTCCTGCCCAGGAGTCTGGAGACCTAATTGTGTAAAGAGCAAGCACCTAAGCGAATGTCTGTCACCATATATGATTGGGAATGGCCTTCAGAGAATAATGGATGCTGCTTTATTTCTGCATTTCAAGTACACATATGTCCTTGTGATGAACCCTAATTTGAAAGAATACAGGGAAATATAGCTCCTAGCCTAATGAAGTTCACCATAGTAAATGTCATATGTATACTCTGTCCTTGTAAAAATCAGATAAGGCTATGAAGTGTGTCTGTGCTTAAAATCTCTTAGTCTATTTGTGTGCAGGATATTAAAACACATCTTTGGCACCTTTTTTAACGTTTTGAATTCCAGTTAGTTAACATACAGTGTTATATTACTTTCAGGTGTACCATATAGTAATTCAACAATTCCATACATTACCCTGTGCTCATCATTACAAATGCAGTCCTTAATGTCAGTGACCTATTTAACCCTTCCCTCCACCCCCATTGACTGTTGTAATCATCAGTTTGTTCTCTATAATTAAGAGTCTGTTTTTTGATTTGTCTCTCTCTCTGTCTCTTATTTTTTCCCTTTTGCTTGTTTTGTTTCTTAAATTCCACATATGAGTGGAATCATATGGTATTTGTCTTACTCTGACTGACTTATTTTGCTCAGTATTATACTCTCTAGCTCCATGTTGTTTCAAATGGCAAGATTTTATTCTTTTTAATGGCTGAATAATATTCCATTATATATATATATATATATATATATATATATATATATATATATAACTTTTTATCCACTTGTCTATCAATGGATACTTGGGATGTTTCCATATCTTGGATACTGAAAATAATGCTGCTGTAAACATAAAGGTGCATGGATCCCTTTGAATTAGTGTTCTTGTATTCTCTGGGTAAATACCCAATAGTGTGATTGATTGTTGGATCATAAGGTAGTTCTATTTTTAATTTTTTGAGGAAGCTCCCTACTGTTTTCCACAGTGGTTGCACCAATTTGCATTCCCACCAACAGTGCAAGAGGGTTCCCCTTTTTCAACATCTTTGTCAATACCTCTTGTTTCTTGTGTTATTGATTTTAGCCATTCTGAAAGATATGAGGTGCTTTCTTATTCCAGTTTTGATTTGCATTTTCCTGATGATAAGTGACAATGAGCATCTTTTCATGTGTCTGTTGGCCATCCAGATATCTTCCTTGGAGTAAGATGACACAAAAAAATGGAAAGATGTTCCATGCTCATGAATTGGAAGAACAAATATTATTAAAATGTCTATATTACCCAAAGCAATCTACACATTTAATGCAATCCCTATCAAAACACCAATAGCATTTTTCACAGAACTAGAACAATCCTAAAATTTGTATGGAACTACAAAAGACCCCAAATTGCCAAAGCAAACTTGAAAAAGAAAAGCAAAGCATCACATTCTGGACTTCAAGTTATATTAGGAAGCTGTGTTAATCAAAACAGTATAGTCCTGGAAAAAAAATAGACACATAGGTCAATGAAACAGAAGAGAAAATCCAGAAATAATTATACAGTCAGTTAGTTTTTGACAAAGCAGAAAAGAATATCCAGTGGAAAAAAGAGAGTCCCTTCAACAAATGGTGTTGGGGAAACTAGACAACAACATGCAAAAGAATGAAACTGGGACATTTTCTTACACCATACACAAAAATAAGCTCAAAATGGACTAAAGGCCTAAATGTGAGACCTGAAACCATAAAAATCCTAGAAGAGAACACAGGTAGTAATTTTCCTGACATTGGCTATAGCAACTTCTTTCTAGGTTTGTCTCCTGGGACAAGGAAAACAAAATAAAAAATAAATTATTGGGACTACATCAAAATAAAAAGCTTCTTGTTGGGACGAGCACTGGGTTTTATATGTAAGTGATGAATCACTAAGTTCTACATCCTGAAACCGTTACTACAGTATATGTTAACTAACTTTAATTTAAATTTATATTTAAATAAAAAATAAAGTAAAAAAATAAAAATAAATAAAAAAGTTCTGCACAGTGAAGGACACAATCAACAAAACTCAAAGGCAAACTATAGAATGGGAGAAGATATTTGAAAATGACATATCTGATAAAAGGTTAGTATCCAAAATATACAGTATATAAAAATATAAAAGTATCAACACTCAGAAAACAAATAATCCAGTTTTAAAATGGGCAGAACACATGAACAGACATCTTTGGCCTTTTAAGTACCAGAATACATCCTTTTCTAGACAACTAAATGGACCTAGATAATGTTATGTTTAGTGAGGACCATACACGTTGAGATCTCACAATAATGCTGCTTCATGAATGTTCTCATCAAAAAGGTAAGAAAGAAAGTAAGAAACACTAGTGGTGCTACTATGACTATGTGTATGTCTGGCTGAAATCAGCAAATATACCTACATACAAAATACTATTATATAGTGGAAATGTCTACGGATAGATCAGAGGACACAAAAGCAAATTGGAAGCCTGAAGTTAGCAGTAGAGGGCCAAGGAAGTCCCAGAACACAAATTGGTACAGTAGGAGACAACATCAATAGTGTATAAATGCTATGATTATGTTAATAATCATAGACTCCCAGGCAGGCCTGTGACTTTAGCTTAGCTCCCTTGCTTCCTGGTTACGGGACCCTGATCAGTCGTGCCAAGCCTCACTTTTTTTCATTCTAGAATTCTATAAAACTTGCCAAAAGAGAAACTATCTCAAAACTTGTTATGAAGAAGAATAATAAATGTTTATAAAAACTCAGCACACAATGTCCAGCACACAGTAAGTACTCCATAAACATGAGCTCAGTGCAGGCAGGAATTTTTATCTGCTTCGTTCATTACTAAATGCTCAGCATCTGACTCTTAGTCAAATTTTATGTAATTACTTAATTAATGGCAGCTGCTTGTACTGATGTTTTGGACTTGTTGTTCATGTAAGGTCATGAGGTGTACAATATTTGTAAGGACAGATATCATATTTTTTTTAAATCTTCAACCCACCTAGGTGTGTACTGTCCTCAAAATGTTTAGGGGAGATAGATTTGCTGTTGGATTTTCAATATAACAGGGTCTCTACATTCTGAGCGGAGCCAGTCAGTCTTTTTTAACATCCTTATTGCTCAAGAATATTCCCCCAAAAAAGCCCTTCACATGAATGCTCTCTTAAAGGCTTGTGGTGGTCACTTTAGATTTTTACTTCTGACCTTGGGCACTGTAGCATCTCTTTGCTCAACAAAATGCTGTTATTTCCCAGCTCTCAGAAGCTATTTTATAACACTTGCAGTCATGTGTCATGCTGTCTTTTTTTTTTTTCCTGTTAGCTCCTAGGAATAGCAAATGCCATCGTTGTTTCATGTTACCCTTACAGTATCTTGCATATAAATTGGGGACAGAGTGTGCCATTCTAAAGGCTACAGCCATTTCTGCAGTCTGGGGTGAATGTCAACATCCTCCCTTTACCCTTATAAGGAGTGGTGAACTGAAAATGCACATGCTTCAAATCGAGCTGTTGCTGTATATTTAATCATCCAAAAGGCTCTGCTTAGTTTGAATTGAGTTAGTCTTTGCAGAGATTATTCGGTTTTTAAGATACATGGATTCTCTCTGGCTAAGGAGAAGTAGTGAGGGTGAATTAAGAGCTGAGAAAAAAATGAATTTACCCTAAAGAGAGATCAGGCCCCAAGTTGTTCTACTATGGAAATAAGCCAGCACCTGAGAAAGATGTGACTAGTAGGAAAACTTGAATCAAAGAGAACAGCCAATACGTTAGAGAAAGAGCATTATCACAGATCCAGTTTTTAACTTTTTCTTTTCTACATGAAAGTTTCCTTCCATTTAAGACAAACTCCCTGATCAAACTGCCTGTGACTAAAGCCTGAGTTAATCACTTATTAGTTACATGTCTTTGGGGGAGTTCATATATCCTCTCAGTGCTTCAGTATTTTATATAGAAAATAGGGATAATAACGGTTATGTCATAGGATTGGTGGGATACTTAAGGGACTATACGCGCGTGCGCGCGCACACACACACACACACACACACACACACACACACACACACACAAACACACATACCCTAGTGTTTAGTCCTTGCAAGCACTGAATATGAGATTGTTGTTATTACCAGCATTGTGAGCATCCCAAGAGTTAATAAATTCTTAAACATGAGAGCATTGCTCTAGCTGTGTTTAGGCACCTTTGTCAGTGTTTTGTGGTGAAGTTTGCTCAGGAATAAGAAAGTAGTGAGAGACAGCTGGAAGTAATCTGTAAGGAAAAAAAGCAGTGACAAGAAAGACAGGGTGGATTTTGAGGGCACATAAGGAGTGATCTCAAAAAAAACTTGGGAATAGTATTAGACTTTCTGCAATTATCCAGTATGAAAGTTCACATTATTGTTGTAAGTATATTTAAAGTAATAAACACCCTAGAGGCCCAGAGAATTTTGGACACTGAGGTTTTAATTATTATTTTAATAAAGATTTATTTATGTCATAAACATAACTTATTGATCACCTGTGTGAGCCTGACACTTCAGTAAGTGTTCCAGATATGGCTAGAACTTAGATTTGTTGGGGAGAAAGACAATGAGCAAGTAAACAGATATATACAAGATATTTACAAATCATGATAAGGTCAATTAAAGTGCCTAACGAGAGAGTAATTTCTGAGTATATATATTAACATAAAGTTATCAGCAAAGGATTTTATTTTATTTTTTACACATTTATTTATTTTTGAGAGGGGAGGGGCAGACAGAGAGGGAGACAGAGGATCCAAAGCAGGCTCCATTTTGACAGCAGAGAACCCAATGCGGGGCTCAAACTCACAAACCATGAGATCCTGACCTGAGCCAAAGTCAGATGCTTAACTGATTGAGCCACCCAAGTGCTCCTATCAGGAAAGGATTTTCTGGGGGAAAAAAGTATTTAGCTGAAATGTAAAATATGTGAAAGAGGAAGTCAATAAAAACCCAAGAAAATAGTTAACCAGAGAGAAGGAATAGCAAGCGCAAGTTCCTGAAGCACAAAAAAAGCTTGCTGTGTTCAGGATACAGAAAGGAAGCCAGTCTTCTTGGAGTTCAGTGTGGCAGGAGGGGTGGGAGGAGATGATGCAGCCAAGCAAGGCAGAATGCAGGTCAAATTCAACCTGGAATATAAGCGTAAGGATTGTGGATTTTGTTTTAAAATAAAGAGGTTTTTAAAACCTTATTTAAAATAAAGAGGTTTTTAAAACCTTATTTATTTCCCTCATGTACTTTACATTATAAACAAGGAAAATAACTGAATGGGAGAAAATACTTGCAAATAATGTACTTGATAAAGGCAAATAATGTACTTGATAAAGGGTTAGTATCCAAAATGTATAAAAAACTTATATAACTCAACACCAATTAAAAACAAAAATCCCATTAAAATATGGGCAGAAGACCTAAACATTTTTCCAAAGAAGACAGAGATGGCCAACAGACACATGAAAAAATGTTCAGTGTCACTCATCATTAGGGAAATGCAAATCAAAACTATAATGAGATATCATCTCACAACAGTCATAATGGCTAAAATAAAAAATACAAGAAACAAGTGCTGGCAACAATGTAGAGAAAAAGGAACAATCGTTCACTATTGGTGGGAATGCAACCTGGCACAGCCACTGTGGAATATAGTAGGGAGGTTCCTTATAAAGTTAAAAATATAAATACCATATGATCCAATAATTCCACTACTGGATATTTAACCAAGGAATATGAAAACACTAACTTGAGAAGATACATGCACCCATATGTTAATAGCAGCATTATTTACAATAGCCAAATTATGTTTTTTTTTAATGTTTTATTTTTTTGAGAGAGAGAGAGAGAGAGCATGAGCAGGGGAGGGTCAGAGAGAGAGGGAGACACAGAATCTGAAGACAGGCTCCAGGCTCTGAGCTAGCTGTCCGCATAGAGCCCGATGCGGGGCTCGAACGCACTAATGCGAGATCATGACCTGAGCTGAAGTCGGACGCTCAACCGACTGAGCCACCCAGGCGCCCCTACAATAGCCAAATTATGGAAGCAACCCAAGGGTCCATTGATAGATCAATGATAAAGAGATGTGGTATATATACATATATATGTGTCTATGTGTATGTACACACACACACACACACACACAATGGAATATCACTCAACCATAAAAAAAAAAAGAATGAAATCTTGCCATTGACAACATCATGGATGGATCTAGAGGATATAATGGTAAATGAAATGTCAGAATGAGAAAGAAAAATACCATAAGATTTCACTCCTACGTAGAATTTAAAAAACAAAACAAAGAAATAAAGAAGAGACAAACCAAAAACCACTCTTAATTATCGAGAACAAACTGATGGTTACCAGAAGGAAGGTGAGTGGGGATGAAATAGGTGATGGGGATTAAGATTGCCCTTTTCATGATAAGCACTGAGTAATGAAGAGAATTGCTGAATCAGTATATTGTATGCATGAAACTAACATAACACTGTATGTTATCATGATAACTATACTGGAATTAAAATGAAAAAAGAAAGAAAATGACTTGAAAGAGTTGTCTGTACTCTCTGATTGCAGTTTAGCTACTTCCATTCTCTCTCTTTTTCTCTTTTTTAACTGAATCATACATTGCTGACACACAATGTTATACTGATTTCAGGTGCATAACACAATGATCCAACAATTCTAGGAGTGCCTGAGTGGCTCAGTCGGTTAAGTGTTTGATTCTCGATTTCAGCTCAGGTCATTATCTCATGGTTCCTGAGATTGAACCCCATCGGGTTCTGCGCTGATAGCAAGGAGCCTGCTTGAATTCTCTCTCTCTTCCTCTCTCCATCTCTGCCCCTCCCCTACTCTTTCTCTCTCAAAATAAACTTAAAAAAATAATGATCCAACAATTCTATACATTACTCAGTGCTCACTATGTTAAGTATAGTCACCATACAACATTATTACAATATTATTGACTATATTCTTTATGCTGTACTTTCCATCCTCGTGACTTATTTATTTTATAACTGGTAGTTTATACCTCTTAGTCCCCTTCACTCAACTGAATAGATGTTCAACTGCACCATTCTACAGAAACTGCTCTTTGTCATGGTCATCAATAACATCACTGAAGCTGCTTTTTCTGCTCTCAGTCTTTGTCTCAGTTGACCTATTAGCTCCCTTTGCCATTGTTTATGCCATCTCCTTCTAGAAACCTCTTCATCATTGGCTCCCAGGATACCACACTCTCCTAGTATCCCTCCTACTTTTCTGGATCTTTAGTGACTTTTGATGGTATCTTCTCATTTTCTAACTGTTGGCATCTCCTGCACCTTTTCTCTATTCTATATAGAGAATATATTCTCTATTCTGCTCTATATATTCTACCTTCTCTATTCAATACTCCCTTGATTATTTGATCCATTCTTATGGTTTTTAAACATCATCTGTATTCTGAGGTCTCTCACATTTATATCTCCACCTTGGACCTCTAACCCTGACCTTCAGACCCACATATATAACTGTCTACTTCACAACTGTGATGTCTAATAGGCATCTGAAACTTAATATGTTAAAAACATTGTTCCTACTGTCCATCCCCATCAAAAGAAACAGCTCCATTTCTATCAGTGGTAGCCCCATTTCAGTTGCATGGTCCAAAAACTTGAGGTCATTTTCAATACCTTTTCTCTTTCTTCATCCAATTTATTGGCAAAATATATTCACAGCTTCACTAGTTATTACCTCCACTGCTACTACCCTAACAGAATCACCATCATCATCTCTTTCTTGCTTGCTTACAATTTGCTCCTAACAGATATCTCTACTTTGGTTTGTGTCCTCCTAAATATATTCCAAATACAGCAACCACAGTGGTACTTTTTAAACAAAATTCATATTGTATCAATCCTCTCCTTGGAGAAGAGTGGCTTCAGTGGCTTCCCTCAGCACTAAAAAGTCATAGTTCTTTGTTTGTCTATAAGTTAGAATGCCATGCCTGATCTGGCCTTTTTTTAAATCTCTAAATACTTGTTCCTCATTCACTTTTCTCCAACCATTATGAGTTCCTTGCTGTTTTTCAAATATTCCAGGCACGTTTATGCTTTAAGGGCTTTGCACTTGCTCTTTGCACTGAGTGGACAGTTCTCCACATAGACATTCACATGGATAGTTCACTAACTTGACACAGATAGTTATCAGTCAGAAAACATTAAGAATATTAAATGAAATGTCTTGATGAAAAACATTAGGCCTTTTAACAGAGAATATTTGATATAGAATTGGTGAGGCAGGTGTTGAAAGACAAGAACAGCCAAAGGCAACAGTAAGGTTAACACTAGATAGAAAGGCAGGAGGCAGCTAATACCTCTACAATTAGGAGAAACAAATGGAATGATTCAGAGTTATCAGAATCTAAGAGCTTAGGAGAGTCGCCGTGGAGTCAAGGCTCAGACATTTGAAGAGGGTACACAGATTAGCTGGTTTGGGGACCTGAAGAGTCCAGAGGAGTAGTCCTGTAAGGTTTGGTCTCGTATCTCAGAGGAAGAACTGTTGCCTATCTGTACTGATGCCTCAGAGGATAGATCCGATGAAGTATCCAGAGAACTGAGACCTGGTTCTCTAAGATGGGAGCTCTCAGGGGTCAGAATGAGACTGATTCTTTTTTTTTTTTTTT
>CM053567.1:162995745-163143594 GCA_028646485.1 Cryptoprocta ferox
AGAATGAGACTGATTCTAAAAGTGCCAATAAAAGTTTAAGACTGTAATCAACTATTCTTCCAAGGTGAAAGGGTCATTTCTAGAGTGACGATGACAAGAACAGAGAGCAAATAGGAAAAAAGAAATCCCCCTTTTCTTCCTGCCACATTCCAGTCTCTCTCTAGTGAACTCTACTGGAAGAAATGGTAACAAGCCAGCTGACAATGGAAAAATATAGCTTGTAGAGTCCCAAACATCAGTACGCAGCATATAGAATCAGAATCACTTATTTCTGGATTCCGTGGAATGTCTGATTCAGTGGACCTCAAATAAACACCAAAAAATCTGTATTTTTAAAGCATCCAGTTGAAGTTCAGCTAGATTTGGAAAACACTGAGAACAAATGCTTCATTTTGTAGTGAGGAAACTGAGCAAGAGAAATGGGTCTAATGGTCTGTGATGTTCATTTTATGTGTCAAACTGGGCTATTGGATTCCAGATATTTCTAGATGTTTCTGTGAGGATGTTTTGGGATGAGTTTAATATTGAAATTGGTAGACTGAGTAAAGCAGATTGGCCGCAGTAATGTGGATGTGCCACATCAAATCAATTGTTCTATTCAGGCCCAAATATAACAGAAAAGCTGACCTCTCCTCAGATAAGAGGAAAATCCTCCTTCCTGAGTGCCTTTGAGCTGGGACATTGTCTTTTTCCTTCCTTTAAATGATAACTGAAACAACACCTCTTCCTGAGTCTCAAGCCTGAGAGTTTGGAACTAAATCTATGCCATTGGCTCTCCTAGTTGTCAGTTCTTTACACCTGGACTTGGACTAGAACTACACCATGCTCTCTCTTGCATCTCCGGCTAGCTAAATGCAGATATTGGGACATGTCAGGCTCCATAAGTGTATGATCTAATTCTTATAGTACATCTCTCTGTACATCCTATTGGTTCTGTCTCTCTGGAAAATCCTGACTAATAAATGGTCTGTAGCTCTGAAGTTCTGGCTACATGTAATACATACATACATACATACATACATACCTAATAAGGATATTATCCTAAAAATTTGCCATCAACAATCACTGCTTGCTTAGCATTGAGCATTTGTTCTTCAATAACTGGTTTATTGACCCACTGGGTATAAACTCTGTGTTTCACATTAGCTTGAATGAAAACATAATCACATATATTAGATAATAGTGATGCGTTGTATTTTTTTTTCCAAATATTTAGGAGATGGCCAATAAGGTACCACAAAGCCTAGTACTTACCCCAGTGATGTCTATCAAATTGCTAAGGATCTGAAAAGAAAGGTAATAGTAAACTGATAAACTATGGGAATGATTAGAGCTTATAAATAACATAGCTGACAGCAAAGGGGAAAAATGTACTAAACATAACCTGCAGGGAGGTGGTGTGGGTATTTATTCAGAATGAACAATGTAGGATTCAATATGAAAAAAGTTCCATATGAATGTAGTATGAATTAAAAAAAAAATCCAGTAAAATATGAACAACCTTAGACGAGGATGTGACTGTCCTTTTCTATGTGACTGTGGAAAAGCTTCTCTTTCTGCAGATTTGTTGGGGAATAATAGCATTTCTTCTGTATAAAGCACTATGTCATAAATCTATACGATTTAGTTTTTTTTAAATACCCCAAACCGTTGATCAAAGAAACAAAATCAATGCCAGTGAAAGCCATTCTAAATTTATCCTGTCCTCCATACATAGCATAATTACTAAACTATGAAGGCTAGCATACCAATGGAGAATAAATAGAATAATTGTATTTTAAGATTAAGGTACAAATCTAGGAATATCCTATTACTTCTCTTCCTAATTGCTTCTCTTCTCCCAAATGTATTATATATCTGATTCCTTCTCTTTCCCTCAAATATATTAAAATATTAACTATTTTTATTAAACTTGCTATTTCTTCTCAAAAAAATGGAGATACTTCTTGGTGTTATAAGCCTTTGCGAATTTTTCTTTGAATTTCAGACACCATTGTTATTCTACTGACAACAATAAGCAGAAAAACACATTCACAGGACTTTGCATGACATCTGCTGGTTAAGGGTGTACATGATACAAATGCTTATTTTTTCTTTCTTCCAAAAACATCTGTGGATAACTTCACCAAGGCTACCCATGTAAGGACAATGCCCACAGGACTGGGAGGCTCCCTTTCACCCAAGGTGTCCCATAGACCCATTCTCTTTTTAAAGTTTCTTTCTTTCTTTTTCTTTCTTTCTTTCTTTCTTTTTCTTTTTCTTTTTCTTTTTCTTTTTCTTTTTCTTTTTCTTTTTCTTTTTCTTTTTCTTTTTCGAGAGGGAGAGAGCACAAGCAGAGAGGGAACAAAGAGAGAGGGAGAGAGAAAGAAATCTGAAGGAGGCTCCACACTGCCAGCTTAGAGCCCAACAGGCTCTAAGGAACCGTGAGATCATGACCTGAGCTGAAATCAAGAGTCAAATGCCTAACTGACTAAGCCACCTAGGCACCCCCACCTAGATCCAGCCTTTACACCATAGTTTCATTTTATACAAGTAAACACTAATAAATTAGAAGAGAAAATACAGTTTGATTAGGACATCCTAATGGCACCTATTATCATCTCATTATTTCCTTGAACACTATGGCATTTCCTCTGAAATAGTAACTTATCTAACTGGCAAATGAAGCCGGCTTAAAAGTGAATGAATGACTGAATGCAGCAGCGAGTTCTAGTAACATAGGACTCGGAGGGTTGACAACTCATAAGAGATCAACAGTGATCTGAGGGTCAAAAGGTAGCCCTCATGAGCCCAATATATTTAACATTACCTTTAATTTTACTATTAGAAGATTATATCCTCCCTCTATTAATATGTAAATAATATAATTTATACATTTGCAACGTAATTTGAATTATTTTTATGCTGGTAGCTCTCCATTTGCCTCAGATCCAGTCTCTGAACTCTGCAATCCCACGTATTGACTCAGTCAGTCAGGCTCCCTTGTTGGCTGGCTTCTTAGTCTGGCCAATGGGAGGCACTAGCATGAGAAGAGGTGGCAGAGGAGGTAAATAATCATAGTATTTGTCCTTACTGCCTCCCTGCTTGGGTTCTGTGTCTTTGTCAGGAGCTGTGTCTCTCCATGAGCATAGCTCCTTTCCAAAGACTCTTCCTTTAGGATTCAGAAACTTGTCATTGTTAGTTCTGAGTTCCCCCACCATTCTTTGTTATACCCATAGCTTTAATCATGCCTCTTTAAGGAGTGGCTTTGTTAATGGCTCTTTATTTAAACCCTATCTTTATTTGCCTTGACCTTGAATAATCTCTTTCTAAAAGAGACCCACTTCATATAAACGGGAAGAAGCATAAGAAGAGCAGGAGCAACATAAGAAGGAAGAAGGGCAATGAAAGGCCAAGAGGCTACAAGGGTGGACACAATACTGATTTTATTTGGCCATGGGCTTTCCCAAAATGACAACATCTGGTTATGTGAAAGTCTCTATCCTTCAAATTAATGTTCTGTGCCTGGAATAATTTTGTGTATTGCTCCATTACCACTTAAGCTTTATGAGAGCGTGGTAGTTTTGGGATTTTTTGTTGTTGTTTTTTGATTGTTTTATCCACTAATAACCAACTTTTTAGAGCTGAGCATATAGTAGCTCATCAGTATGTATTTATTAAATTGAGGAAGTAACTTTATTTTTGAACGCATAAATTAATAGATGGATGGATGGATGGATGAATAATCATTGACTGACTCTATTTTCCTTAAATGGTCTACACATCCTTGATACTATCCTATTTCTTGAGGACACAGTGGTATACACTAAGGTTGTAAGTAAGGAAAACCAGGGGCTCTGAAGAAATGTGCTGTAATAAGCAAGGGTTCTACTTAAATACATTTAGCCTAAATTATTATACAGCAATAAAGAAATAAATAACTTGCCGGTTATTGCAAAGATTAAAAACATGCTTATATATTAATTACAACAAATATTTTTATGAAGACAATTGAATCTCTCTTCTGTCTTTTGAATAAGTTACTTCTCTATGTTTCTATTCATGTATTTAATAGGATACAGCAGAATACAATCGTTATAAGCAGTGATGTGCTAATAAGTGTTTAACACAGTCTCTCCAAGAATAAAACATGAAAGCTAATTTATAGCATTTACTGATTTCTGTAGTATAAATACTCCCACTAAACTCTTACTTTCATATTGCTGCCATAGCAATTTCCTTCCCACACTGCATCTCATTGACCCTACTTTTGTTTTTACTTCTCTTTCTTTGACTACAGGTGGGAAAGATTCTTCACTTTTAAGGATTTGTGTGATTAGATTAACTTACTTGCATAAACTAGGATAATCTCCCCAGCATCCTTAACTTTAATGACATCTACCAAGTCCTCTTTGCCCTGTCAAGTACTGTATTTACAAGTTTCAGGGATTAGGATATGGAATCTTTGGGAGGCCACTATTCTGTCTACAACACCCACCATAGCCAGTTTCAAGCTACCAATTGGCTCACAAAATTCCTGAAAATCTAACAATCAGCTTATGTTTTTGCTATCAGAGCATGAGTTCCAGAGTCAAATGCCTGGATTTGAATCTTGAACCTGCAGTATACCAACTATGTAACTGAGCAAGTTACTTCTATATATCTCAATCCTTATCTGCATAATTACAATGAAAAAAAGGGAGTATTTCATTGAATATTTGTGAGAATTTACAACAACAAAGATAATGCATATAAAGTATGTAATTAAAAAACACAAGTATAATACTTGATATATGTTAACTATTATTTTTATATTTGTATCTTTTTTTTCATTTCATCATTGAGATTAGGAGAATAAATATTCCTTATTGCAGTAATCTAAAATTGTAAAGCCCCATGTATATAGTGACCAAGTAAATAGAAGGCTCAAAGCACTTGTTTTCTTCCCAAGGAACATGTAATTTATGTTCATAATAATTATTCTAAACCACATCAGGAGGCTCATGGGCCTTCTGAAATTTTAAAGAAGGAGGCAATCAACTTGGCAGTGTTGAGTTACTTCTGCTTTATACTAGACAAGTTCTTGGATACACCATTATTAGAATTTTCTGGTAACTACACTATCAAGACTTAAGAAGAAAAAAGGACCCTAAAGAAGACAGTAAAATTAGAATAAAATGGTAATTCACTGAGTTTCTTCCCTGGAAGAAAGAACTAGTTCAGCATACTAGATATATTCCTCTCAGTTTAGTCATGGTGAAACAGGAGGGAGAGCCTGAAGGAGCCAGAGAAGAATACTCTTCCAGGTTCTACAAAATTCTGACAAAGCATTATCATGAGCAAAAGCTAATTTACAACATTTTGTGTATTTGACAAAAGGTCAGGGAAATCACTCTCTGTTTCTATCAAGACTTCTGACTAAATAAAGTTTCCTTAAGGATTTTCCTCAAGTATCCAAAATATTCTGTGTCTTTGGAGCCGTCACAAGACTGCCAGATGGGATAAAATTTATTCATTCATTCATTTAATTGTTCAATAAATACTTATTATGAAGATGCAGAAATTATTCATAAAGGAAGCCAGAATAGGACAAGGGATGTATGCGGCTCAGCTGGGATATTCAAGTTTGGTTGTATTCCAGTTGGATCCTAAATCTATTTGACCCAAATGTAGAGAGTAGGTTCTCAGTTACCCAAGGTCACGGAGTGCTTCAGGCGTTGACTCCCTGCTCAATCCATGTGATAGATATAGAAATACGTGAAAGATGCATCCCTGATGCCTAAAAGTTTATGATTGATGTGGGAAATATGTGAGAAATGTACTCTTGGGAGATCTAAGTCATGTTAAAGGAAAAGTCCAACAATCATAAAATTTGAAGGATCTGGTAAACTTCATTCAGTGATTCATGAATTGAGAAGCATCTAGTCTAGAAAATTAAAAAGAGCTTCCAAGGATTGTATAAAGTGAGAGAATGTTATAGTCCAATGTGAGCAGAAACCAGGAAGTTATACTGGGTATTTGCTGATTGGTTAAAGGAAGGTTACTTTCCTCATTTGGCTCAAAGGGAAGTCTTGGAGCATGTCAGGTAACCTGTGCTAAGCAGGCAAGCCTAGGCCTTCCTTTTTGGGGGAGAGCAGAACATAGAAATTTAACTAAGTTCCTCTGGTCTGTGATGTAGGGCTTAGCATAAGTGACTCTATCTTGAGTCCAGCCTGGACACAAATACTAAGAACAAATAAGTGGTCTAAAAAAATCATGAAGTGGCATATGGTTAAACAGAAACAGGTGATAGAAACAAGTATAATGAGTTCAGAGGAGATCACTGTGGTTGGAAAAGCCATAAAGGAGGGAATATTTGAGAAATAGGTCAGAAAGGAAGAGTTTATTTTAGGTGGAGATGATTAGCATATGCAACAGGTCAATGTGATATGCTTGCAGGACAGTGAGGAGAACAATTGGATGGCCTTTCCTTTTATTAAGAATTTTCCCCTTTCAACCCAGTATAACAGATTTTCATTTCAATTGTCTCAACCACACCTTTCAGCTTTTCTTATGAAAAAAATCAGAAATAGTCATACAAACCAGCCATAGTTTTTATTTTTCTCATGTCACTTTCTTGATGTGGCCTCTACTAAAATATGTTATTATTATTTTTACATTTCTATCTTCTATTAACAGTGTAAGATAAAGGAACTCTAATTCCAACTTCCTGCTCAGAGTTTTAGAAAGGGCAAATGTCAGAGAACAAGCCAGTCTGTGGGAGGGAGGTTTCCATGTAAAAAATACCTAGTTGTATCACTGTTCTGTTTCCTTTTAGGCCCTTTGTCTTGTTTCATATCATTTCAGTGTAAAAAAAAGTATCTTAAAAACAAAATTTAGAGATGGTTTAAAGTATTTATTGTTGTTTCTCTGAGTTTTTCATCAGTTTTGTATCTATAATTATACTTTCCGAAATTCATTCTGCATTGAACCTAATATATATTTCTGCATAACATACTGATACTGGTAAACATATATCAGATTAATCAGTTTACCTAGCAACCTTAATTTCCAAGGCAAAGATTGTTATTCTTCTCCCATGTAGTAAAGAGGTCCTTCCTCCCTTCTCTCCCTGATTCTTTGTTGTTATTTGAGTACAGTTGACATACAATGTTACCTTAGTTTCAAGTCTACAATATGGTGGTTGGACAAATTTATAGGTTATGTTCTGCTCACCATAAGTGTAGCTACCACCTGTCACCATACAACATTATTACAATACCATTGACTGTATTCCTGATTCTGTGCCTTTTTTTAAAGTTTATTTATTTATTTTGAGATAGAGAGAGTGCACAAGACAGGGGAGGGGCAAAGAGAGAAGCGGAGAAAGAGAATCTCAAGCAGACTCTGCACTGTCCTCACAGAGCCTGATGTGGGGCTCGAAGTCAGGGAGATCGTGACCTTAGCTGAAATCAAGGGTCAGATGCTTAACCGCTTAACCGACTGAGCCACCCAGGTGCCCCAATGCTGTGCCTTTTATATCTCATGACATTTCATTCCATAACCCAGATCCTGTACTTACCAGTCCCTTTCATCCATTTTTTCCATCCTTCCCCTTTCCTCTGGTAACCATCAGTATTTGTAGGTCTGATTCTGCTTTTTGTTTGTTTATTAATTTTTTTGGTTCCACATATAAGTGAAATCATACGGTATTTGTCTTTCCCAGTCTGACTTATTTCACTTAGCGTAATACCCTCTAGGTCCATCCACGTTGTCTCAAGTGGCAATATGTCATCTTTTTATGGCTGCATAATAATCCTGTGTGTGTGTGTTTGTGTGTGTGCATGAGTGTGTGTGTGTTCCATATCGTTATCCATTTGTCTATTGATGGACACTTGGGCTGCTTCCACAGCTTAGCTGTTGTAAATAATGCTGCAATACACATAGAGATACATATATCTTCTCAAATTAGTGATTTTATTTGGGTAAATACCCGGTAATGAAATAACGGGATCAGATAGTATTGATATTTTTAATTTTTTGAGGAAATGCCATACTCTTTTCCACAGTGGCTCTTTCAGTATACATTTTGACCAACAGTGTATGAGGGTTTCTTCTTCTCAACATTCTTACCAACACTTGTTATTTCTTATCTTTTTGATTTTGACCATTCTGGCAGATGTGAGGTGATATCTGTAGTTTCGATTTACATTTCCCTGATGATGAGTGGTATTGAATATCTTTCCAAATATCTATTGGCCACTTATATGTCTTCTCTGGAGAAATGTCTCTTCAGATCCTCTGCCCATTTTTTAAAATATTTATTTATTTTAAGATAGTGAGAATGTTTGTGAGCATGGGAGGGGCAGAGAGAAAGAACGAAAGAGAATTCCAAGTAGGCTCGGTGCTGTCAGCACATAGCTTGACATGGGGCTTGATCTCAGGAACCACAAGATCAGACCTGAACTGATATCAAGAGTCAGATGCTTAACCAACTGACTGAACCACCCAGGTATTGCTGCCCAATTTTCAATCAGATTGTTTGGGATTCTTTTGTTGTTAAGTTGTAGGACGTTTTTTGGGTTTTAGTTTTGGGGGTTTGTTTGTTTGTTTATTTTGGATATTGACTCCATTTGCAAAAATTTTCTCCCATTCAGTAGGTTGTCTTTTGTTGTTGTTATTGATGGTTTCCTTTGTTATGCAAAAGATTTTTTTATTTTGATGTAGTCCCAGTAGTTTATTTCTACTTTTGATTCCCTTGCTTTAGAAGACATATCTAGAAAAATTTTGCTACACCCAATGTCAGAATAATTACTGCCTATTCTCTCATCTGAGATTTTTATGCGGTGTCACATTTAAGTCCTTAATCTACTTTGAGTTTGTGTATAATATAAGAAAGTGGTCCAGTTTCATTCTTTTACATGTAGCTGTCCAATTTTTCCCAACACCATTTACTGAAGAGACTGTCCTTCTCTCCCTGATTCTTTAGTTCTGAAAGAGTAAATTACCTTGCTGGGGGCATCTAGCCTGCTTCCCCACCCACAAGCCACAGGCAGAGAACGTGACAGATTTTATTAGTATTCTAAGTGAAATATTAAAAGAAAACTCCAAATAATAAGGGGAGAGGTCTAGTCATCTCTGGCTTTGTTTACTGTTCTATCCTCAGAACCCAGTATTGATTACTTGCAGTAGACATTCAAATAATATATGCTGAATGAAAGGATTAATATGAAAGCTTCTTGAGAAAAGGAACTTTTTCAAAATGTTGAAGTCACAACATCTAGCACTGTATCTGACTTTGAGCTGGTTGGTATTTGATGATTAATGAAAAAAATAATCATGACTGACTGAACAAATAAAATAATCTCCATTGAAAAAATGCACAGCTGTTCAAAAGTCATGGATACTACCTCTATTTTCTTCTATTTGTCTAATAGAAAAGATATCCAAAAATTTTAATATATCTGTGGACCCTATCATCCTAATATATCCAAGTACTTTCCCATTTGCCTAGTGGCCAGAGTACTATAGAAGTCTCAGGCTGCAAACTGATGAATGGAATACTTCCCATTGACACTTGCAAACTGTGCATGGCAAGATTCACTCTGCATCTGTTACTACTGCTCATGGTGCCAGTGTCATCACAGGTACACTCACTAACTTCAGCTGCCAAGGAAAGTACATTTGCAGATTCTAAGGAGAGATGGATTTGTTTTCAAGCATGTCTCTGGTGTTCAATTTTTAGATTAATGAATGGAGCAGATATGTCTTCTAAGAAAGAAAAAAATGATAGAGTTGGTGTCCTTCTCCAAAGCAAGGACTACATTCATCCATGTCATGCTTCTGCCAGAGTTCAGGGCAAGGCATGCTCCTATTCCTATCTACTCGGCCTCAGTATTGACCCAGGTGCTTCCTACTGTATAGAAATCATCATTCAACTGTAGTGACCCTTAATAGTTAGCTATAAGTTCTCTGTATTTTGACTCCCAATTTCTAGGAAGATCCTCCCCAGAAATGATGTCTCTTATAAAAGCATTGATATTTAGATTTTAAACTACTCAGAAACATTTTTCCCTGATCCCTGGGCAGACACAAATTGCACTCCTCCATCTGCAAAAAGCTTAAGCAGAGGTATTATAATTCTCCCATACTAGAATGTGATCTTCTTAAGGACAAAAACTGATATATATTCATCTCTTTTTGCCAAGAAATAATAGATGGTCAATAAATGATTGATTGGTGTGATGGATAGGGAGATGGACAGATTGACAGATGAGAGGGACCTGCAAATATCAGAGCCTAGGAACCCTTCATATGGAGACAGTGTGAGAATAAATCTCATTTATTTGCTCTAGGTCCCAGAGATGTAGAGATAAGTAAAACATCCCTCCAATTTCTCCCATCCAAGTACTAACCAGGCCCGACCCTGCTTAGCTTCCAAGATCAGATGAGATCCAGCACGTTCAGGGTGGTATGGCCTTAGACCATCCCTCCAATTTCTCAAAGAGCTCACAATCTAGCTGTTAAGTGATGCGATGAAGAGTTTGCTCACTCATTAACCTTCTACTAACACTTCCTATAAATGGAAATTCTAAATGTCTTTTGGAGAAGTTGCACCCAGTTGGTGATCACAGCAAAATTCCTGCTCAGCCAGGAATAAGCAGGGTGGTAGGTGAAGTGAGATAAGGAGGTAATTGACTGCTGTTGGCTTCAGTTAGGATGAACCATACTTAAATTGTCATATATGCTAATTCAGAGGTGATTTAGAGCTTTCCCAGAAATCAGGCCTGGGATCATTGCCAGGTTAACTGGAAAATTTTTTTTTTTAATTTGAAAGATTGACACTTGGTCTCTCTTTTCCAATAAAATGTATCCTATACTATACAATAGAAATTTTTTCTCTGTGTTCACCTAAATTTTTTTGGCATTTTCCATCAGTAATGATAATAATGGTAATATGTTTTTACTTGTAATTTTTATCTAAAAATCAAGTTATATGTATGTTTCATAAAACATTTTGATGAAAATATATGAAAAATCACCAAAAGGGGCAGCCCTACCATCTTCCACCTGCCAAAATGTTTGAATTTGCCCATAGAAATCTATATATTTTACTATTAAGTTTTTCAGGCTTTCAGAGGCCTCTTATGAGAGTGGCAATGTTTATTAGCATCAAATAGTCTTCAAAATGAAGTTACCAGATACGTGACACACGAGCCATCATGGTATTATTATTCTTTCTTCTTCACCCTTAATCACAGCTCACATGGCCTCAGACTCCTCAGGATGGTTTCCTGGGCAGCCATCACGAAAGGATTGGAATTGGTCTGCAAAATGGTACCTATTTGTTCTCCTAGCTCTAAGTAGACTTAAGAAGAGCTGGCAGAGATCAAGAGATTCATCTGCCTTGATCTCAAAATAAGAAAATGACAATTTTGTGATGTTAATTATCAACATCTTTTTTTAAATTGTTTTTAACATTTTTTAATTTTTTGAGAGACAGAGAGAGACAGTACGAGTGGGGGAAGGACAGAAAGAGAGGGAAACACACAATGAAAAGTAGGCTCCAGGCTCTGAGCTGTCAGCACAGAGTCTGAAGTGGGGCTCAAGCTCACAAACAGTGAGATCATGACCTGAGCCAAAGTCAGAAGCTTAACCGACTGAGCCACCCAGGTGACCCAATGATCAAAGTCTTAAAGTCACTCTAAAGAAAAATAAGCTGTAATATGAACTTCTTAACACTCGAGAGAAATCAGTAGTATAAAATTAAAGAAAAGCACAAAGAAGCATTCATATTCATATGAATCAATTTTGTGAATAAATGCTTCATATCCATGTTGAACATCGTCATACAAAGTCCCAAGGGAATTGAAGACAGGCATAGGCTCTGCCCTAATGAAGCTTCTAATCATAGAAAAAGTTCTGCTGTTGAGCTACAAAACCATAAAGCACCACTAAAGTACTTTATACAAATCTAGACCCAGAGAAATTTGGAATTTTTTCATATGTATTGGCAAATAGCACTGCATGGTATAAACACTTAAATGTTTTAATGAAGTGTTTCCTGAAACCTCAGTTATTCTCATACTACCTTCACAATGTTTTTATCATTTATGCATATATTATATATTATTTGAGATTTAAAACAAAATTATTTAAGATGTTTTATTTTAGAATAGTTTTAGAATTAGAAGAAAATTGTGAAGATGGTACAGAATTTCCATATACCTCACACTCAATGTCCCCTCTTATTGACATCTTTCACTAGTATGATATGATTCATGAACTATTACTCATATATTATTATTAACTAAAGGCTATAGTTTATTTCAAAATTCTTACTTTTTACCTAATGCTCTTTTTATGCTGCAGTGCCCCATCCACAACCCCACATTATGTTTAGTCACCATATCCCCCCAGGCTACTCCTCTTGGCTACTACAGTTTTTCAGACTTTTCTTGTTTTTGAGGACATTGACATTTTGGGAAAGTATGATCCAGGTATATGGTAGAGTGTCTGTCAACTGGAATTTTCTGATGTTTTTCTTATGATTAGACTGGGGTTATAAGTTTTTGTGAGGAAAACCACCGAGGCAACGTGTCCACTCTCATCACATCATATTAAGATTATATACTATCAATATGACTTATCTCTGCTGATATTAACTTACTTTTCACTGAAATCTTATCTAACTAGTAGAATTCAGATCACACATTTGGCTAGCTGTTTACATTTTTCTAATTCATTTTTCACTCTATTTTGGTGTTTCAATTTGGGCAATTTCTGTTGACCTATTTTCAAGTTTACAGATTTTTTTCCCTCAGTTGTGTCAGCTCTGTTGATGAGCCCATGGAAGGCATTCTTGTTGCTGCTACTATAATTTTATTTCTAGCATTTCCATTTGACTTTTTCCTCTACTTTTCATCTCTATGCTGAAATTCTCCATTCATTCATCCATATTCCCTGACCTTTCCACTAGAGCCTTTGATATATTATTTAACATTATTTTTTGATATGTTATTTAAAATTACAGTCTGATAGTTCCAAGATCTGGGTTATATGTGAATATGATTTTATTTATTGCCTTATTCTTTAAGAGTGTGTTATTTGTTGTTTACTTCTTTCTGTGTCTTGTAATTTTTGTTGAAAATTTAACATTGTTATAGGACAGTAGAAACTGAAGTAGATAGTATTTATTCCTGGAAGCAGGCATGCCTCTTCTTCTGCTAGTCTTTTAGTGAGTAGAGCCAGGAAAAAGATTTTATTATTGCAGTGGTGTACTTCCAGTACATTCCTGGCTTCAGTTTCCTCTCCTGTTACCTTGTGCTTATAGTGTGGGTTGGCTTACTGAAGAGGTTTACACAATGTTCCTGTTCCACCTTCAACTTTAGTCTGTCCATATAAACCTATATTTCAGAGAGGCTCTCTCTCCAAACTTTTGTCCCTCTTCCAGCAGAAGACTGCTATAGCATGTTACTAAGTGCTTGCTGGTCTAATGGGCGAGGGAAGCAGAGTCCACTCTTCACTTAATTCAGCCTCAGTTTGAGGCAGACTATGTCTCATTGCATCTCAGGTCTTTCTCAATGATCCTTTCCCTCCCTCGGATGGGGAAGAGATTTCTTATGGCATGGACCCAGGAGATTTCCTGCCCCTGCCAAGATATAAAGGGTGTTTTTCTTTTCTGTTTTCTAAGCTATGAAGGGCTTTGCCTGCATGATAGGATTTACTACCCTCCCCTCAATAACATAGGGATTTTTCCCCCCTACATGGAATAGCATCTACGTGGACTTTCTGCCTTTCTTGTGGTAATGACTCCTCCTCTTTTCTGGACTAGACCGTGAGGAATGCTTTCCCTCTTTTCCCACTTGCCCTTAATCTTTTAATCTTTCTTATGAGCACCTAGTGGAGAGCTGTGGAGAAGAACATCTGAGTGAGTGCAAATTCCCCTTGCATCTTTAGTTTCTAGGGGTCCTATACTCTCACACTTGTCCACACTCCATATATAGCAACTTTTCATTAAAATTTATTTTATTTGTGACTGAAGTCTTCCTGCCAACTTGCATGGAAGTCCCATCTTCCACCCATGATATTTCACTTGGGTCAGTGCATATGACCTATATCTCCTTGACAGTACCTGTTGTTCCTTTAACTTCAGACTAGTTGATGGATCTGCAACCTCATCTCTCTGATGGATGCAAGAAAATTTATGATTTTGTAGATTATTGTGCTTCTTCCGATTGCTGGGTTATAAACAATGCCTTTCCCAGATTTTTTTTATCCTAAGCAGAAGCCAGAAGTCCCCAATACTTTTGAAAGTGAATGCATAGTAATTTTTTAGTGTTCATCCATATCTGCCTGGAATCATCTACTTTGCCACCAGCATTATAAGAATCAGACTTTGAAAAATGCTACTATATTGGAAAATAAATGAACTGGATATCAGGAAACCTGGGTTCTACCCCTGCTTTGTCAATAATTAGGTGCACAGGCTGTGAAAAGTTATTTAAATACTCTGACTGTAATATTCTCATATACAGAATAAAGGTATCATATCACATTGATCTCTAAGATTCTTTACACCTCCAACTTCTGTTGTATTTCATATTTTTGGTAGCAAAACTCATATTTTTATTTGCTTATAATTGAATGTACACTGTTTAGTGAGTAAGGAGTTAAAGTTAGAACTCAGAAAGACAAATTTTCCCCAGAAGTAAACTACTCCTGGAAGCAAGTTAGGTACTTGATAAATTGCACTGAATGCTAAGTGTTACTTTAGGAAGTAAAGAAATTAAGCAGACCATAAAAAGTACCTGTGCTTTACTGGCTGAGGAGTCCATTAGTTTCAACAATTGATTGGATTTTTGGTAAAATATAGACAACAGTAACTCCACACATTAAAAAATTATTAAAAATGAGTTATCCATGAATATAATCCATAGAATTGTGCCTCACATTTCCAAAAGGAAGGTGAGTTTATATTTCACATGAAAGATAAAATTATCCAGAATCTGAATATTTTCATGAAATATATGTATTTATATATTCCCTTTATTATTCATTTTTTATATTAAAAGGAGTATCCAAATAAATACTACACTTAATTAAATGTTGATATTAATCTTTAGGATTTCAATTTAAGTCTTGATTTCAAGCATAAGTAAAAATGACTTGTTGAAGCTTTCCTAAAATAGGAGAACACAAGATTTAATATAATTTATCACAGTAGAAAGTATGTGCTAGCATATTTATTCTTTGGCTTGCTGTTTCACTGGCTATCTCTGGAAGTAATAGAACATTTTAAATCTACATTGAATCTCTTCTTATTCTCTAACTTTATTTGATAAATGCTAACATAGAATTTATGTGAATGTCAAATATTATATGTTAGAAATATTTTCATTTATGCAGGTAAAATACAGGCTTTTAACTGACCATACCACTGTCTTGTCATAGTGAGCATTCCTTAATTATTTGAAAGAGCAGTGCTCCTGATTGATCTACAGGGTGGGTTCTAGATGAAATGCAAGGCAAGATCCCTCAGTTTCCTAAAGCAGATGAGCCTTCCAGATATGCTGGTCTTAACCCCTTACTCCTCCCCTTTGTGGTGTTGTGTCAAACTCAATCAAATTTGTTGAGTGCACACTATTCACAAAATATCAAGCATGAAGATACAGTGAGGCACACACAAATAGAGGTGAAAGAGCCTTTGCTTTGGATATGCTGACAGTTTTAGGGAAAGCAAAGAGAAGCATGTACCCAGTATTGTAAGGATGACTGTCAGACCCAATGCAAACAAGCTCTGTGGTTTCAAATATTTTACCGTACATTTTTTGCTAGACCTTTTTAGCAATGATTCTGAAATCTACCTGATTGTTAGAATTAACTGAGGAATCACCTAAATCATAATCTCCAGCTCTGGGCCTCAGAATCTGGATTCTTAGAAAACTCAACAATGATTCTGATTTGCTGGGCTTGGCAGCCAGAGTTTAACAAACTGGAAAGCATTGTGTTTAACCTATTCTTCTGGTAACATAACTGTAACGGTGTGGAGGGAAATTCCTTTCATAATGCTTAAGTGGAGAAAAAAGGTGAGTCTCTTACCCAAGGCTGGGCTGGATGTGACCAGAACTCTAAGGGAGAAGAAGTAATGTTGAGCATTAGTGTGGTTGGATGTGTTGATTGCTTCTTTCTTTGTCACCAACAGCGTCCCAGAACCTAGCACTCCCCTGGTCATGAGAATATGTTCAGGATGGTCCAAATACTGTGAGGTGAAGGTTTTTTATCATTGCTTTGGAGTGAGATTCCTTCCCTTCAGACACATGCAAAAGAAGCTAGTATGCTACAACGATGCATAAAGACAGCCTGTGGACAAAGACAACTCATTAATAAAAGTAGGTTTGAGAGAATCACTGAGAATCAGTATAAGAACTCTAAAGCCCTCCTTTATAGGAGAGGATGCTCTAAATCTCTCCCAATCTATGCACTTATTAGTATGAGAACTAATAAATTCACTCTATTGTCTAATCTCATTTGAGTTAAATTTTGTCTTATTTGCAATCGAAACTGATTTAATTTATTCATTCATTAAATATTGAACACCTATTATCAGTTAGGTACTCCTTTCAGCACTTGGGAAATATGAATGAACAAAAAGAAAGAACCTCTCTGGGTTTTGGTATCCAATTGTCCACAGCCATAGCACAAGTTACTAATAACAGGAAATTATTATCTAGTTGCTTCTCTGAGGATGAAGCTGCTATAGTGTTTGTACCTGGCTAATAAGTTTAGTCACAAGATTAATAGGATAATTCATTCAATAATTATTTATGGGAATCTAATGAACCAATCATATTAATTAATCCATTTTAATTTACTTTTTAGATAACATGCTCCTTTTTCCAGATAATAGATTATTGTAACACAGTTCAAATACCTCTGCTTTCTTGGGGTGCCTGGGTGGCTCAGTGGGTTAAGCGGCCAACTTCGGCTCAGGTCATGATCTCAGGGCTTGGTTCATTGGTCCGAGCCCCGCATCGGTCTCTGTGCTGACAGTGGGGAGTCTGCTTCAGATTCTGTGTCTCCCTCTCTCTCTGCCCCTCCCCCACTCATGCTCTGTTTCTCTCATTCTCAACAATAAATTAAAAAAAAAAAAATTAAAAAAAAAATACCTCTGCTTCCAGGAGGAACTTTGAATGAGGATAAAGAGTTTTACATATTTCAACTTCCTACAGGAGATTTCCTGCCATGGTATAAAAGGACAGACATCATTTTAACAGTTAGTCATGATTTGAGATTTACAGAAACATTTTGAAGCAAATAAAGTTGTGTTGGACTCTGCTCTTTCCCACTGGAAATTCCCCTAATGGGAATTACGTCATCTTCTACTCAACTCAAAACTTCCTCTAAGGGAAGGATCCTTAAGATGTGTTGCCCCGTAGGAATACTGTAGCCAGAGCCATTTGTGCTTGAACAGCATCTGAATGAAGTCCAACCTGCTCACACTCCTGGGTGGTCCAACACCATGAGGATTTGTATTTCCGTATTCCCTGCCTGGCTTCTCAGGTGTATGGCTTTCTGACAATTATTCATACGTTAGTGAGAATTTTTTTCAATGTATTTCATGTCTGGAATATTTGTACTTTGTCTTATTTCATCTCTAATAATAATAGCAAGGAGTTGAAGGAGACTTGCAGAACAGGAAATTACCCTGGCTTGCCGGCACAAGCCCCAGGTGTGGCCACCAACTCACCCTGTATGTTCCAACCCTGCTTCTATTTAACCCTCCTAGCCCCGAAAGGTTTTGTAAAACTTCTTTAAGTCATTCATGACCACTGTTTGATCTTTTTTCTTTGTTTTTCATATTAGTTCCTGCCAACATAGTGGGTCTTAGTAAATTCCAAAGGACGTGGCAATACAGTCACTAATAGGCTTTTTTATATTTTAATAGTTATATTCTTTGGGCTATAAATTGTCTAAGGAAAAATGTTTTGGTTCAAGACCCCTTTCCATTCTTTAAAAATTTTTTTAAGTTTATTTATTTTGAGAGAGCGAGTAAGCACAAGGAGGAGAGGAACAGAGAAAGAGGGAGAGAGAGAGAGAATCCCAACCAGGTTCTGTATCATCAGCACAGCACCTGATGCAGGGCTCAAACTCACAAACCATGAGATCATGATCTGAGCTGAAATCAAGATTCAGACGCTTAACCCAATGAGCCCCCCCAGATGCCCCGACCACTTTCCACTCTTAAGAATCAAAACCTCAAAGTGATTTTTTCAATGTGGGTTTTATCTAGCTGTATGTACCATATTATAAATTAAAACAATTTTTTTTATCTATTTACTGATTAATTTATCTAAAACAGCAATTATAAGTCCATTCTATGTTAACCTAAATAACATTTTCATGAAAAATAACTATATTTCCCCCCAAAATAGAGAAAACTGGCATTGTTTAAATTATCACAAATCTTTTAAATATCTGGTTTAATTTAAAAAAATACAGCTGGAGTCTCATATCTACTTTTCATTCAATCATCACACATCATGTACCCTCTGGAAAACTCCACTGCATACTAATTAGAGAAAGAGAGTGGAAAGGGCATAAAATATTAGTTATGTTACAATGATTTTTAGTTCTTCTTCTCAGATCCCCTGAGAGAGTTTCAGGGACCCCACCACCACTACCACATTTTGAGAACCATTATTCTAAGTGGTAATTAAACAGAAAGAAATATCAGTGGCATTTCACTGTAGAGCCATCTACAATAGCAAGAATGGCATGGAAAAGGTAAAATTTAATGTATGGTGTTATTTTCCCAGTGATGTAGCTTGATATTTTTCTGCTCAGGTGCAAAGATGATTAGAGATAGATTTCACCCAGCACCTCCCGTTCTGTTGCTTCCAGATCCTTAAGTGATGTGCATACAACAAGAAGGTTCTGGTAGGTGGAATATGACTTGATCTTCTTAAAGTCTTTATTATATCCATCCTTTAGGAAGGGAGTTCATGTCTTCTGCCAAGAACCCTTCAGGCAGACAGAGGAAGTCTATAAATTCCATTCAAGGTGATGTTTTCAATGTTTAAAATAAAATATATAAAATTATAAAGGAGAAAATATATTGAAATACAGGCATCAATATATTTTATATTGAGATATAGTAATCCTTTAATAGCTCATAAAGTAACAAAATCTAAGCAGAGAAAAATAACCAATATCGTGTCAAAGTAGTCATGTACATAAACCATATTTCAAGAGATCTGAAACAATTGTAAGGTGATATGAAAATATCTCTGATTTCTTTTGGGACAAAGTCAGGTACTATTATTTTTGTGGTTCGCTGCCTTCATTCAGAGTGGGTTACTAAAAATGTGAATGCAGTCTTTTAATCCGTCTTTTACATTTTTTAATTTATTTTTTTAAGTTTATTTATTTATTTTGAGAGAGAGAGGGAGAGAGAGAGAATCCCAAGCAGGCTCTGCTCTGCCAGCACAGAGCCCAATGTGGACTCCATCTCATGAACTGCAAGACCACATGGCCTGAGCTGAAACCAAAAGTCTGAGACTTAATCAACTAAGCCACCCAGGCACCCCTTTTATAAACTCTCTGAATTCTATCTATAGATGCCATTGAGATCTATGAACACTAGGTAAGGAATGTTCTTCTAGAGAGCCACGGTTCTCAAAACGTGATCCTAAGACCAGAAGCCTCACAGTTACCTGGAACCTTGTTAGAAATGCAAAATTCTTGGGTCCTACCTCAGACCTACTGAATCAAAACAGACGGTGAGGTCCAGTAATCAGTGTTTCAACAGACGATGGTGCACACTAATGTCCTAGCAGTTTGTTTTCCTCAGGAGCAAAGTATATCAAGGAAAGTGGAGGCAAGGAAGGTACATAGTCCTTGCAAAATGGAACCTTTGTTAAGGTCAAGCAAAATTCCTTGCTTAGAAAGATGCATGCCAGACTCGTGGAACACTAGAAAAATAGAAGAGGACTTGAGACCATCTATTCCAGGAGTGGTATATTGTCTCACACTAAATGGTAATTTAGCTGTGTTTATAAGTATGTTGAAAACTGCTGAGTTTGGACATGAGGATTTTGGCTGAATTTGAACAAATGAATGAATGAACAGTGTTACAATCAGCTGTCTGTTATGGATATACATGGGGATGGGAGAAAAATAACAACCTTCAAGTAATATATATGTTATCCCAAATATATCTAATCTTTTCATCTTTAAAGTGAAAACAATTATGACACAAATATTAAGGGACTTGCCAAAAGTCAACAGTGAATTCGTTTCAGAGCCTGAACTAGGGACTCAGGAACGAGTCTCTGAGTATTAGGGATACTGATGCTCTCATATGTCAGAGGGCAGTAGATTCAGAGCCTGTACTGTGCAATTTTTATATACTCTCATCCAGACTCTTCTCCAAAAGGCAGAGTTGTTCCTTAGCAAATGTCAGTTTGCGACCTCTGGAGCTTTCTGGTTCCAGATGAAATCTGGAACCAGAATCCCCCTGTGGATGGAGGGCAAGGAGAGACTGCAGAAAGAGCCAGATTGGTAGGTGGCAGGTTTAAAAAGTAAGGGAACTTACATAGGAAGCTTGTCTTGGGAGGTGCAATGGGAGTAGATCTCTGCACGTGCCTACCACATCTGAAAAGTTTACACAGAGGCCTTAACTGGGTGCAGTCATGTATACCATCCAGATGGCCTCAACCACACATTTCTATCTCAAGACTGCATTCTTGGGCAGCTTCAAGCAGAAGGAAGGTAAGCAAAGCATAAGTTCTAAAAACCAGGGAAGGGGTGAGGAACCTCCAGTTGTTGGGCCCAGATCACAGACCTACTGGCTGTCACATCCTCTCAATGATCTCCTCCAGCAGCAAGATTTTATAAACTAGGTGAATAACTTGAGAGCTGAGTGCAGTATTCTGTTCACTGAGTTAGGATTGGCAATTGAAATTCCTCATATGCTAAAGAGAGAAAACCCAAAACAGACAAGACATGAACAATTCTCTTCATAAAGACAACTCGAGACATAAATTGAAACAATGTTACTGAATCCAAAGATAATTACATTCCAAATATATAAGAAGAAGAAAGAAGGAGATTGTTTTCTTGAACGGAGACACATAATTCAACAGGACAAGTTGAAATGGAAGAAAAGGAAAGTGAACCTGGAGGGAGGGCAGTAAATACTAATGAATAATGGAGTGCTCTTCAGGGAAGACACTGGAAGATCCATTACTTAGGAAGCTTAGAATAACTTCTCATGGCAAGATTTTATTTCATAAAACTGTGGGTCAGATGACCCAGTTGCAGCTTTTGTGTCTTTTTGTGAACTTGGTAAATTTAAGATCATGTTGTTTAAACCTTTTAGATAGCCTATTGTTCAAACCGCTCTAGTAATACCAAGTAACATCTAACATAGGTCTTCAAATAGGGAAAGAATTGTCTTAAAGGTCATTGATTTTCATGGATTTTATTTAAATGATATTTTCTTATAGCTACATATTATGAGTAGGAAGAATTAAAAATATTCATGAAGCCTTTGCCACAGAAGAATACTGAGGTTAAATTAAAAAGGATCTTGCACGAGAATTAAGGGGACTTGTCAAAAATATCTCAAATGGTCAAAGAATATTTAACCTTTGTTACATAAATAAGAACAGAGGAAAAGCATAGTGAGGAGAGGTCAAAGTTAGTGTAGGAAATATGTGCATTGAAATAAAAGACTATAACAATGAAAGTGCCCTTATATTTGTTCATATTATTCTCATAAGAAAGGCTTTTGAATAGACTTTTGAATCTCACATAAAGGAAAGAATGAAGAAGTCTCATCCAACTGCAGTCATAACAATTTTTTTGAAATGGAAAAGTCTAAATTAAGTGACTCATGACCCTGAAAAACGTCTCAAGTTCACAGTCATTATATTTTGAATGGACCACGACTGCCACAAACCTTCTCCTAGACTCAACAAATAGCATAATTAGCAACTCTGGCAAAATTAATCAAACCCGTACCATAACTTTGAAAAGAAAGGACTTGAGTAGTCATGAAATCATAGAAAATATAATCACAATCTCTAGATTTAGAAAGGAGCTTAGTGATCCTGTACTATAATCATTTCTTATAACTCCTTTTCTTTTTTTTGCCTTGCTTTCTATTGACTAAAGTGTATTTCTAAACTCTACCATCATACCTGCTTACCTTCTCACATCATACTTGCGTCCCCTCTCAAGTAGATAATTCTGAACATAAATTATATTTTTTAATGACTCAAAGTTATCAACCTAAAGAAGAGTGCATTAGTTTTCTATTGCTGTGTAACAAATTATCCCATACTTTGTGACCTGTAAAGAACTTATTTATATGCTTATAGTTTCCATGGGTCAAGAGTTGTCACATTTTGTCTAGTCTTTTGTGCAAACTTGGTTTCAGAAGGCTGAATTCAAAGTGTTGGCTGACTGTATTCTCATCTGGAGGTATGATTAAGAATATTCTTCCAAGCTAACTAGCTGCTGGCAGAACTCATTTCCTTGTGATTATAGGACTGATGTCCCCAGTGTCTTGCTGGCTGTTATCACGGACTGCTTTCTTCCCCAGAGACTATACTTAGGTCCTTGCCATGTGGTCCCCTCTATTTCAGGGATTGAAAACCTTTCTCATCTCAAATCTCTTTCATGCTTCAATTCTTTCTAACTTCTCCCTCCAAGACCAGCTCAGGAATTAGGTTAAACCCACTTGAATCATTTTCTTATTTTAAAGTCAACTGTATCTTACTGCATAGCCTCTTTCTAGGAATTAAATTTATTATATTCATTATATTCATAGAGTGTTTATGATAGGAGAGCGGAGAATCTTAAGGGTCATCTTAGAATTCTGCCTACCACAGAGTTTTATGGAACATAAGAACACCGACTTTGAAGTCAGATAGGAAAGGGTTTGAAAACCTAACTTCATGATCTAGAATGTAACAGGTGTTTAATAAATGCTTGTTGGTTGAATTATGATTAAGTGAATAAATGAACAAATAAAAAATGTGTAAATAAATGAACGTAACTTTCAAAACCTGTTTCACCATCTAGGAAAGAAAAATAATGGCATCTAATTGAAGAACATTTACAAAAATGAAATGAAATTCTATGTAAAAAGCTCCTGGTACATAGCTGGCACTCAAGAAATCAGTATCTATTATTAATCTTTCTACAGTGGCATAATATCTGGGCTTATCATTTCTGTAATGACTTCTAATTTCCCCGATTTTCTGTGGCAGTTTGCTTTTAAGACCAACAGGGACCCCAAGTTTTGAATTTTTGCTTCTAATCACTTTTTCTTCTTTTTGCTTTGTTTATAGAGCCTATGGCTCAACCCCTTTTTATTAAAGTCTCATTGCATTAACAGCCAATCACATTGTTTTCTTTTTTATGCTTGGTAAATTAATTACATCAATCAGATGATGGGGAGTTACAGCAAAAAAAAAAAATCTATTTTTCATATGTATTTTTCATGCTATGTGTTGCAAGTAGGCTGTGGATCTCATCCACTGGGAATGGGCCAGGACCCAGGCTGATGGAAGAGATTTCTCTGGGACAATGCTGATCCAAGGTAGAGAAAGGAGAAACATCGTACAACTCAATGGCTCTTAAGCTTCTGCTCCAACATGGCCCTCAGATTTCCTTGGGGACTTGAAATCCCATTATCAAGGGTAACATCAAGGGGATAGGAATGTATAATCCTCCCCCAACGAGGAGAAGCAAACATTTTAATAGACTCATCACATTTCAGTGTCATTTTTGTATGTTTGACTATTTTCAGTTATGCTACTCATTTTTGCTGTATATTCAGGGGCTGTTCTATTGCCATCACAACATTGTTGGGGTGCGTGTGTTTGTGATGCTTTGTGGAAGAAGTGATACTCAGCTTATTTTAGAATTTATCTCAGGAAATATATTTCTTTAAATAAAATCACAACTACCACAAATATGCTGAAAAATATCACTTTATTTTTAAATAATAATCAATTTAGAGATTTCTTTTTAAAGCACGTTAGCCACTTTTTATTTACTGACAAACCAAAACAACACTTGATTCAAAACCTTTCAAAAATTAGATGGCAATTCTTCAGAAATCACATCTGTCAGTAGCATTTATTGGAAAGTAAAGTGAGTCAAAAGTACATTTATTCCATGGTACTATCAATAGTTTATACTCTCAATTTCTATTTCCTGACAATTTCAACAAAATTACACACATCAGTTCCAATGATCAATAATAGATTGCATTATTATGTATATTGCATTGATTGAAGAAACAGAAGGTGTGATGTAACATAAAGACCTGGATAAATGCAAAAATTTCTATATACTTCCTTTCTTCATATCAAAAGGGAATCAGATGGGGGCGCCTGTGTGGCTCAGTCAGTTAAGCATCCGACTTCAGCTCAGGTCTTGATCTCATGGTTAGTGAGTTTGAGTCACGCATAGGTCTCTATGCTGACAGTGAGGAGCCTGCTTGGGATTCTCTCTCTCCCTCTTTCTCTGCCCCTCCCCTTCTCTCTCTCACTCCCTCTCGTACTTTCTCTCTCTCTCTCTCTCTCTGTCTCTGTCTCTCTCTCAAAATAAATAAACTTAAAAGAATCAAATGTTTTTGAATATTAGAGCAGAAGTTAGCCACAAAATGATATACTATTATGTTACGTCAATATATTGACCATAGATCAAATTACACCCTCTACCCTAAAATAACTTTAGTTTTTTAAATCATGCAAAACACTTGTTTGACAACATAAAGGAATTTTCTCCATAAAGTTTTAAATGATTCCTTAGTTTTTCTGAAACACAGAGGCCCTCTTGTGGCAGCCTCTTGGCATTTGCACTGACAATTTCTAAAGAACAGTGAATTTGTAGGAAGCACAGTGCCATTCAGATGGAGCAAAGCCTGGGGCACGCTGAATTTCTGAGGTCCTCAGTGTCTGTAAAAATGACCAGAAAGAATTCTAAAAATTAATATAATATAATATAATATAATATAATACAATACAGTGCACTTTAAATTCTTTAGCACACACAAACAAAAATACAATAGAATATAGTTTTGCTCTTTAAAATGAGAGAAGAGATTTTTTTAAAAAACTATTAATTCACAGTGTATGATTGGTGTGCAGTCTATTAATGGGACCAAATTTAAAGGTGTATGAGAATCAGCTTCCAGAGAAGTCAGTTCATCTTTGTGATTGCGGCACCGCTCTTTTCCTTGAAACTTTTAAAACTTCTATATTTGGGGGCACCTGGGTGGCTCCATTGGTTAAGCATCCAACTCATGGTTTTAGCTGAGGTCATGATCTCGTGGTTCATGGGTTCAAGCCCCATTTGAGCCCCACGTCAGAGTCCACACTGCAGAGTCTGCTTGGGTTTCACTCTCTCTGTTCTCCCCACTTCTTCTCTTTCTCTCTAAAAATAAGTAAATAAACTTAAAATACAATAAAGCTTCTATATTTAAGTTCCTCTGTTCCTATGAAGCCTGGGTTGAGTGCTCCTCCCTCCTAACTCTCCCAATTCCGTGCCTCAACTCCCAACCCCACCCTACTTAGTCTTGTGAACAGATAAATTGTCTCAAAATACAACCATAAATGGAGAGAAGAAGTCTTGTATATTAAACAGAGAACAGAGCCTTCTCTGTTCCTTTCCCTTTCCCTCCCATGCTACTCTTGGTTCTGTGCTAATCATGAAAAATAAAAATAAAAATGGATAGTGCTTTGGACAGGAAGTAAATAGTAGGCATTGTCCTTAAACTTCCATGTGCACTAAGAATACAGATTCTTCCAGTCTGTAGCCAAAGACAGATTTAAGGGGTTGCCTTGTGGTTCTGTGAAACTGTATTTTAACATCCCTTCCAAGTTTTTCTGGGGTTGTTAAGCTAGAGAAAATGATTCCTTGCCCTGGCTGCAGAATCCACTGGAAAGCTTTGAACTTCTCATTCCCAGGACCCACCCCAGACTACTTCCATCAGAATTTCTCAGGATGGGTCCAGGCAGTCCCTACTGATTCTAACATGCAGCCGATTTGAGAACTACTGGGCCAAGGCACGGAAGCGTAGATGTCAGACTTCAGTCTGCCTACAACTGCCAGAGACACACCTAAAGTTCATTCAACACAGTCAGGTTTTGACTCATTGCAGTGAGGGAGATTGCATGGCAAAGGAACAGTGGTGTCTCACTAAACAAAGGCAAATCGAGTTATTTTAAGACACAGAAATAGGGCGGGGTTGAGTATTTGAATGGGCTCAAAGCAAAGTGGAGCTTGTGTAAAGGAATCAGCATCAGGCCTGCACCATGAAGTGGACCTGAAGTCCTGCTCCCTTGAAGACAATAATGTCGAGGTAGATGTGCAGTGTTGTATCCAGAAAGCCTTCATCTGAACCTCTGCACCCACATTGTCAGTGAAGACTGCTTTTCTGTGTCAAAGTGTCTTAGATCCTCCAGGCAAGAGAGGAGTATCTTTCTCACCAATATGATTTCAAACAGCAAACTTTGTGATAGACTGTGATTTTGAAGAACAAAGTTTTTCAGTGTGTAAAAAAGCAGCAGTCACTCAAAGAAAGGGAAGGGATGCTTTACAGCTGCAGTATGTCCTTGGGAGAAATATTGAATCCTGCTAATTTTGTAACTGGCTTCATCTCTAGTATTCTAGCCTCATAAATGGCAAGGCAGATGTTTACATTCCAAGCTAATTTTTAGTGTTTTAGAAATGGCATCTGCCCCATAGGGTTGCTTCCAGAAGGAAAATGGAAGAGGAAAAGAGAGTCATAGCATGTCAGCATGTAGATGTCACCCAGGCATTAATTCAACAAGACTTATTGAGTGCCTACTATGTGCTGGGACCTTGGCAGGGTACTGGAAACTTAATGATGAACAATACTCAGTACTTGCCCTTGAGATACTTACAAACTGGCTGGAGAAAAACATAAATAGGCAATTACAACAGAGTATGGAAGAGCTGTAACTAGACTTCAGAATAGCCATGAACAATTAACCCAATCTTGGGTATTTAGGGAACTGGAAAAAATGTTACCTGATATTATGGAACATGGAGGTCTATGGGGCTGGGGCTGGGGATGGAACCAGGGGCAGAAAGTGGTAGTAAAGGGAAATAGACTTTGAAAACAGAATTATCTGGCCTCTAATCCACTGACTGGGTATCACTCTAGCTCTGAGTTGCAGCTTCTCATCTGGAAAGTAAGGAAAACAAAACAGAGGAACATTCATTGAGTGCCAGAGTTCTAAATAATAGGATTCCATCAACCAATAAGAGACAAGCTCTCTGACCCTTACAGAGCATGCACGAAGGTGCAGGTTACCAAAAATAAATAATAACCATCATTAAAATGTAAACTATTTGGTACGTTAGGTCATAAACACAGAGTGAAGGAAGTGACATACCAGTAGAGAAAACCTGGGCGAAGAGGCAAGTTGAGAATTCAACGATATGACGTCCATCCGAATGCCTGGACATTACACAGGGGCATTCTCATGACATTAAGTCACACAAGTCATGCCTGGCTCAGCTAAAGGGGAAACCCTACACCTGCATGTCACTTAGCCATGACTTTGATCTCACCCCAGCATTTCCCTTTTCTTCTGAACCACCACTATTCTAACTTTAGGGAGCCTGAATTTGTACCTCAGACAACCCTCCCATTCTATAGCACAACTCTGGATTGCAACTCAGAGGAGATTCCTCTCTGAGAATATTTCTGGGCAAGCGATCAGACAGTGGTTGATATTTCTTGTAAACACTTGTAGCAGTTGGAGAATTTCAAGTTGGGCCCTTTTTATGCTTATAATGCTCTAACTTGCCCTTGGCCTATTCTGCCCCCTTTCTTTTAATCCCTGCTTCAAGCCAAAATTTGATGGAAACAGTGGTTCTCAATGTCCTCCCTTAAGGTCTATGGTGCTCTATTCTTGAGTTCAGTTATGGCATTTCTGTACTCTCCCAACACCCACCACATGATGAGAACTGTGTGGAAGGAATTTTACTTCTCACACTTACTAGGGTGAAGGGGTGCTCTGTGCATCAGGGGTGCCAAATAGTCTGCAGTACATCAGCCCGTTCAGGTCACTTAAAAATAAATATATTCCATTCAAAATGCCAATAACACCCCCCTTTGACAAATACTGGGTTAGGAAAATAGAACTTTCCCCACAAAATTTAGATATTTTGAAAATTGGATTATTATGTCCTCAAAGTCTGCTGAACTTAGTTGTTATGATGTTTCTATTTTACTCTAAAATACTTCAAAATAGGGGCACTGGGTGGCTCAGTCGATTGAGCATCTGACTCTTGATTTCAGCTCAGGTCATGATGCCAGGGTTATGGGATTGAGCCCCGTGACAGGCTCTGCACTGAGCATGGGACCTTCTTAGGATTCTCTCTCTCTCTCTCTCTCTCTCTCTCTCTCTCTTTCTCTCTCTCTCTCTCTCTTTCTGTCTCCATCTGCCCCTCTACCATGCTTGCTCTCTCTCTCTCTCTCTCTCTCAAAAAACAAAAATAAATAAATACATTTAAATAAAATACTTCAGAATATACGATGTGATATTGCCTGTGTTCATTTAAGTTACATTTTTTAGAAATAATCAATTGCTATAATCATGAATAAGTATTTGATTAAGATAACTATGGTTAACATCATAAGTTTTGTTAAATAGAGTAACAAACGGTAGAAGTTTTTATTTGAAATATTTCATGCTTAATAGTTAGCAAAATGATGGATATAATGGGTTTTCCTTAGTGAAATTGATTTTATTCAAGATATATAGATTGGTATGAATTATAAAATTTTATAATTTTATAAAATTCTGAAAATAATTTTATACCACAGAGGATAATAATGTTAATAATAATAATAATTAATGTTAATAATAATTATTATTAATTGCTAAATAAATGGTCCTGTTTTGCAGCCACAACTTCAAAGGATTCTTGATGTTTCCAGGTAGCTAAATGGTGCCACAGTAGCTCTAATCATTGGTGACTACTGATATCTGCAACAGATAACTCAACATTTATGCATCACCAATTTGTGTTTGGCCAATTTGCAGTATTATTCTAAACTGTCAGTCTCTTAAACAAGGGTAAAAGAACATTTAACTACCTAAGCTGGGACAAACATCGTGAAGTCAACATCACACTTCCCTCCCTCCTCCTGCTCTTTTCCCCATCCCCGTCTTCAAAACTCATAGCTATTGGTACCACTGATATGAATTAGAAATGTTGTTTTGCGAAATAAGAAATAAGATAATGGAGAAATTGATACATCCATTCCCTTTCTTTCTTCTCCTTAGCTTGTAGCAACATGATATGATGGGAGCCAAGCCAACATTCTACATCTGAATCCTGGCCATGCCACTCACTTATGACCTTAAGCGAGGTACTCGCTCTTTCGAAACTCCAGTTTCCTCTCATAAATTGGGAGCAATGTGTCTACCCCACAGAGCAGTGAGAGGACTCAATAAGTCAGTGCTTATAAAGGACTAAAAATAAAGAGGCTGGTTGATCATAGGTGATAAACTAGGTGTTGATCTCATTCATTTACTCTTTCTTTACACAGAAAACATAACCCCTGAGGACTGTCTCTCACTCATTTTTGCGCTTGTACCATTTAACAGACTGCTAGACCCAGAGTTTGTGTTCAATATAAATCTACTGAATTTAACATTTCTTTCATTGGAATTTGGCTATAGTTTGATACTAGAAACTGACATTTTAGAATCTGTCCTCATGTCTGCTGTATTATTTCTCTTTCTGATGCTTTTTAAGATAGCAATGTCAATGGAATATAGTCTATTAATTAGCAGAGGAATTACTGTAAAAATTTAAGCCAATATCTTTTTTTTTAATAGAAAAATTGAAGACAATCCAGGCTTACTTAGAATGTAGAATTTCATGTTATGTTCCTCAAGTTCATTCATTTTTATGTATTCTTAAAATACCATTTTCCTAAGAATCCATAACCTGGTGATTATAATACAGGATGGCAATTTGGCAATGTGTATCAAGAGCCTTAAAAATGCGTTCAGTGTGTACTCCCATTTCTTTTTTTTATTTAAAATTTTTAAGTTTATTTGTTTATTTTGAGAGAGAGAGACAGAACATGAGGGATGGGCAGAGAGAGAGAAAGAATGTCCCAAGCAGTCTCTGCACTGACGGTGATTACCCCATAACCAATTCCATTTCTAAATAGTTATGCTGATAAAATAATAATTCACATACATGTGTAGGAAAATGACTATTGCAATATTAATTAAAAACAAGGAAATCACCTGAATTACAACAAAAGGGGAAAGTTTACATTAATTATCATAACCAATCATTGTACATTTAGGTTTATATCTGGAAGAAATAAATATATATACTCACTAAAAAGTATGCACAGAATGTTCATAAAACACTGTTTATGACAGCTCCAAGCTGGAATCTATGGAAATGCTCATCTATTTTTTAATGATTATTTATTTTGAGAGACAGAGTGAGAGAGAGAGAGATGGTGCAAGTAGGGGAGGAGCAGAGAGAGAGAGGGAGAGAGAGAATCCCAAGCAGGGTCCCCACTCTCAGTGCAGAGCCTCACACAAGGCTCCATCTCACAAACTACAAGATCATGACCTGAGTCAAAATCAAGAGTCAGATGCTTAACCGATTGAGCCACTCCAGTGCCCCTGAAATGCTCATCTATAGTGGAACAGACATGTAATATATAGTAAATGCATGTAATGAAATATTATACATTAATGAGAAGGAACAAAATAGTGTCAAACAACATAGCTGAATATAAGAAAACCAGACATAAAAGAATATATACTGCATCATTCCATTTTTTTAAATTTTCAAAAACTGCTAATACTAAAATTATGGCACTATGAAATGGGATATAATGCAGCTATTAAAACATTTTGGGGCATCTGGGTGGCTCAGAAAGTTGAGCGTCCAACTCTTGCTTTCAGCTCAGGTCATGATCCCAGAGTTGTGGGATTGAGCCCCTGTGTTGGGCTCCGCACTAAGTGTGGAGCCTGCTTGGGATTCTCTCTCTCTCTCTCTCTCTCTCTCTCTCTCTCTCTCTCTCTCTCTCTCCTCCGTCTCTCTGTTTCACTGTCTCTCTCTCTCTGCCCCTCCCCCACTTGTGTTGTGCTCTTTCTCAATCTTAAAAAAAAATTAAATATATTGGAAAATGCTCATAATTTAATAAAAGACAGTATTTAAAGCTGTATGCAGGGGCTCCTGGGTGGCTCAATTGGTTAAGCATCCGGCTTCGGCTCAGGTCATGATCTCACCGTTCGTGGGTTCGAGACCCGCATCGGGCTCTGTGCTGACAGCTAGCTCAGAGCCTGGAGCCTGCTTCAGATTCTGTATCTCCCTCTCTCTTTGACCCTCCCCTGCTCGCGCTGTCTCTGTCTCTCAAAAATAAATAAAAAACATTAATAAAAAAATTTAAAAAAATAAAGCTGTATGCATAATATATGACTCCCATTCTGGAAAAAATATATATGTGTAAGTTACTACAAGAAGTATTATCAGAATCTGGAAAAGAAGCATAGCATACTCTCAGAGTAACCACAGGAGGCTTTCTTTTGAAAAGATAGACAGGGTGTGGGAAAGCCACCAGGAACTGGGCAGCAACAAAGCTGTTACTACCTCTAGAACAAAAGAGACAAGAGGAGGAGCAGTTTTCAAAATCCAGAAGATAGCTGCCCATACAGGAGAGGAGCAGTGGCATGTGGGTGAGGGACACGGCCTGGCCCTGGTGACTTGGAAGAGAGGAATGGTCTAAGTCTCTCCCCTCTCTTCTCCCAGTCTCATGCTGGGACTCCCGATTAAAAAGCCAGAGGCATTGCTGTATCAATACATGTCAACCCATGTGTCAGAAAGCAGGGTGCACAGAGGTGGGGTGTGGCCGTGGAACACTGAACACATGAGGCAGTCGCTATACGCCAGACCGATTCCTTTGATAACCTAGGTGAGAGGCAGTGCCCAAGAGATGACCCACTTTTCCTATAAATACTTTTATATTGTTTGACTGTTGCAATAATATATACTATTATATACTATCGTTTTTTTTTTTTTAACTCTGGAAAGATGTGTCAGAGTGTGTGTGTGTGTGTGAGCGTGCACGCGAAGGGATGGGTGCCTCTGAGGGTATGTACATGAAGTATGTGAATGAATTTACGTGTGAGAAGAAAGTGTGTGTGATAGTGTATGTGTGCATATGAGGATGTACACGTGGATGTAAGACTGTGGGGATTTGTGAGATGTGTGTGGGAGGGTGTGTGTACGTATGAGTGGGGGTTCCTGGGGGTCAGGGTATGAGGACACGGTGGGGTGAGAAGATGTGTGTAAGGAAGGAGATGGATGAGTGTGGCAATATGTGTGTGGCGATTTATAGATAGTGTATGTGTGTGTGTGTGTGTGTGTGTGCATGTGAGCACACAGGTGAGTGTAATTTATATACATCTATGTACATAGAGATAGAAACTTTTCCTTCCAGGAAAAAAAGAAAAACTGGAAGAAAATACTCCCAAAATGTTCATAACAGTATTCTCTAGTTTTGGAACAAGAATCCTGGCTTTGTCACCCACTTACGACTTTAGGCAAGGCACTCAGTCTTTTGAATCTCCTTTCCTTTCCTGTAAATTGAGGCAGCGAACCTACTTCACAGAGCAGATGGGAGGATAAAACAAGTCAATGCTTGAAAAGGGCTAAGCATAAAGCACCTGGTTCATCACAGGCAATAAACAACTTCATTTTTCTGTTACTTTGTAGTTCTAAAAACACGGAGTATTTCTATCTGTTTTCTTCATTCCAAGGACACCTGAAAAATATTGTACCTTTCTGGAAACATGCAAAAATAATATAAATCTTGACTAACAAAATGTTTCATTTCTTTTTTTTTTTAATTTTTCACATTTATTTATTACTGAGAGACAGAGACAGAGCATGAGCAGGGGAGGGGCAGAGAGGGGTGGAGACACAGAATCCAAAGCAGGTTCCAGTCTCTGAGCTGTCAGCACAGAGCTCGACGCGGGGCTCAAACTCATAAACCATGAGATCATGGCCTGAGCCGAAGTTGGACACTTAACTGTCTGAGCCACCCAGGCGCCCCAACAAAATATTTCTTAATAGAAAAGTATTTGAAAATTGGAATCCTCTTTTTCAATATGTAACCAAATAGATATCTAAGTCCTTGGTTAATTTGTGGAAGGAAAGCTTGTCTTTAAAATTCAGAGCCATATAAGTGTTTAATTTTTCATGTGATTTCATTAATTTTTCTGGTACTTATTAATCAAAAGTAATCACTACTGATGCTGACAAGCCACGACCGTGATGCTTTTGCATTAATGAAATGGTAATAGTCATGTAATACCCCATTCATATCACATTGTTCTAAGGCTAACGTTATAGGTTTTCCAAAGTCTCAAAGCTTATGCACTAGACATTAAAGGGTTTATCAGTGATGGAGGGGCTTTGGTAATTACTGTTTCTTTCTTTTAACTTTGTGGGGGGTTTTTTTTTTACAGATTTTTTAATGATGAGTCTACAGGGCTTATTTAATAAGGTTTCTGTGGAAACTGATTTAAGAGTAGATTGTTTTCCTAAGTTAAAAAGGCCCCAAATTTTTTTCCTGATACTTCATGTTCTCTGCACCGCCTCATTTCACTAATAATAAAACATGAGATTTTCCCTATTTCAAGATACTTTTTTAAGAAAAGAAAAGTTTGTGGCAGGGAATGGCAGATGTTACTCTATTTTTAATTTATTTCAAGCTTGTCTGTTTTCTTACTGATTTGCTATCATCAGCATCAGGTCTCTGCAGCCTAATTTATTTTGTATTGTTACCTGCAGACTGTATAGCGTGTGCATAATGTGAATTTGTTGCTTGGAGTTCTGCATAACTAGTTTACTTTTATGTAGATAACAATAAAAAGGGGGATTCTGTATAGCATATCTTCCCTTTCCACTTAGAAAACAACCTCAGCTATTAAGATGTAAACACAGCAAACTCTATTACAAATGCTATTAAATTTGGCTGAACTCAAGACAGTAGTTCTTGCAGAATGTGTATCTCTGAGCCACGAAGGAACCCTCAAACCCAAGAATGCCTTTTATGATGTGATTAGTGCTTTTCCACCTGTCTCAAATTTTCCACCTGTCTCAAATAGCACATCTATCAAAAAAGACGCCCTTCAAACAACTTTACTTGGAAACCGCCAGTAAAATGTTGGCAGAAACAGAGCCTTAAAACCAACTATGGCCCCTTTCTAGGGCACAGGAAAGAGTGACCCGCCTTTACTCGGCTGTAACAAACCACTGCTGTGGCTCAGCGAACACCTCTTCTCCCACTTGAATCTGAGCTCTTCGGAAAGATCATTCCTGCCGATCTTGCGGAGATGACGAGCCAGCAAGCGAACTTTATCGGTGGAATTCGGGAGTGATCTTTTCCAGAAGCAAAGAAGTTCGTGGATCTGCTCTGTGAGGTCACCAGGGTTCTTCAGTTTGATGAGCTGGACGGTGCTGTGGCGAAGAGGGAGGGAGGAGGAGAGACGGGTGGCATTTTCCTCCGAGAGCTCCTCTGCCAGCCAGGACAGCAAGCTATCCCACAGCGCCTCTGTCGGGCGCACGGGGGACACGCAGTGTTAGGACTCTGTCCGGGCATGGGATTGTCTAACCCTCCACACCCGCTCACAGGAAATCTAAGGGCTCTCTGGTTTGGCCTCTGAACAGTGGAAAGCTTTGGGAACTCCCCAGCCCACGGTTGAAAGCCTTTGGATCCCTGCCATTTCTAGGGTCTTCTGCCGGAGGGAACCACCTATTGCAGAGGGACTAGAAATGCTTCTCAGATTTTAACTCCCCTGAGATCCAGGAAGGCTTGTTGAAATGGATTTTAGGCGCTGCCCCCAGAGACTCTGATTAAGTAAAACTAGGGTATGGTAAAATTTGGCATTTTTAACAAGTTCCCAGGTGATGCTATCACTGGGTGGGGAGGTGGGGGGGGGGGTGTCCTCAACCATACTTGGAGTAAGTAGCACCATGTTAAAGGGTACTTCTAGGTTCAGAACTAGTTTTCTTAATTAATACTAATCTGATACATAACTTATACTAGCAGAGGGGTACCTGGGCAGTTCAGACAGTTAAGCGTCTGACTTTTGATTTGGGCTCAGGTCATGATCTCACAGTTTGGGAGATCGAGCCCCATGTCGGGCTCTGCCCTGACAACACAAAACCTATTCTCTTTCTCTGTGTCTCCTCTACTCGTACTCTAAACAAACAAACTTAAAAAAATAATTATACCAGCTACACAGTCCTCTCACCATTCCCAAAGTATACACACACAAACTCCCCAAGATCCAACCCAAAAAGCAGTTCTGTGTAAGGTCCTCTACACCAACATTTTCCCTGACCTTTGGACTATTTACAACCACAAACACCTCCTCTGAATATATCCTGGATTTCAGCACGCCCCTTCTCTTACCCTCAGAAGGTGGTTAGGTCTACCACCTAAACTCATGATTCCATTTTTCTATTGTTTGGTTGTTATTTTTTTTCCATTGTGTTACTCCAAGCCATCACTCCCAGGGAAACCCCTAAGCCCTCCTATCCTCCTGCTTCCGTGCCCCAGCCCAAGCCTGCACCACTCTCCAGCCGACTCCTGTCTGGTCTGATGTCAATAAAGCATTCTGCATCTTCACCTTTCATTCAATGATTCCTTCCATCTACCTACTCACATAAATTGCACATAAATTTACACTATGCATCATGCCACTTTGCTGTGAAAGCTGCTCAGGAAATGGAGCCAACACATCCTCACGCTCCATTGTCACTTTCAAACCAACATTCTGCTTCTATCATGCAATATTCTCATGCTACATGGGTAGACTTTCCTCTCCCGGTCCGCAGCATCTATCTCCTGCCATTAGCCAGTGGCATATCCGAAACCCTGCTGATAATGAGTCACACCTCCAACCACATGTTTCCTTAATCTTGTCAGCATCAGTGACCTATGCTGTGACTCCACATTGGAAACTGACGCTCATGGCCAATCCTCCTGTTTCATCCACCTCCATGGCCTCAGCTTCTCAATATTACTGCTGACCACTACCTTCTAAACTGCCACAGCTTCTGTTCCTTTGCTCCTGCTTAATACACTTCCTGCTCCTGTCACTCATACAGTGAGGCCTTCAGTGCCCATCACTCACCTCTCCTGGGTCGCACATACCTCTGTACTCTTAGAAACACAAGTTCTTCCTCATGAGCAGCTGTGCACGCCAATGATGGTCTCACATCCACCTTACAATCTGATGTCTTTTTTAGCTTTCATTATGCTCAATTTATCAATCTCCAATCCTGCTTTACTCATCCAGCACTCAACTACTGAGATGGCCAGGGTCATGAAACGATGCTTCCTGTCATCAACTAACCCTGGGCTTTTTACACCATTCAAGCCATTATAGCAGCTAACAAACCCATTAAACAACTTGTCTAGCATCCTTAAATCCAAATCTCACTCACCCTGTTTCACTCAGTAGATGTGTGTTTCTCCTAATTTACCCAAAGCCATTTGACCTGAGTTCTCATAAACCTCATTTTCATTTAAAAATCACTGTCTTACAAAATCCCACTCCTCCATATTTGCCAGAGTCCATTCCCTCCCCCCTATCCCCAGTGTTTTTATCAAGTGATTTCCCTTCACACCTGGTCCTTTAATCTCCTCCTCACCACGCTTTCTTCCCAGGCTTCAAGCCTCTCCTTTCTTTGCTTCTCCTGCTGTTTCAAGCTACTGGGCTTTCTCCCTTTCCCTACAGCCATGAAATATTCTTATACCTAATGTAAACTTGATGCCACATATTGATCACTTGAGCTCACCCTTTAAGCCCTTGCTTTAAGGGTTATATGCCCTCTGTTAAAACTATGGAATCCTTTCTTTCTGATCTTCCTAGCGTCCTCCTAATTACATCTCACAGCAAACAATTCTCAGTCTGCATCTTCTCTGATTTCCAGAAAGCATTTCAGTCCTTCCCCTGCATTCTGTGGCCTGCCCGGGTTCTCCACCCCTCTCTCTCTTTCCTTTTTGTTGACTCTCTTCCTCCTGATTCTGCTGAATTACTACTTCCTCTATCTGGCCTTTTCTTTTCTGTCCTCTCCCCTGAATGAATTCATCACCATTTACTTTCATAACCATTTCCTCTAATGTGAAATCTCCCAGCCCTGGTATATCTTCATCTTTGGCTTTGTTTCCCTAAACCCTGGTATAGCATTTGCAGTATTCATCAATTAATTATCTTTACCAGTATGTATCACAGCCAATCTGAGCTCCATATTTCTAAAGTCACAAACAGCATTGGCCTTTTTCTGTCTATACCTGATCCTTCCTTTCACTCTATGCACTTGTTAGTGAATAGGACTACTCAGCTGAGTAAGCTAAAATGTAACATTGTTCAAATTTCTCAATGCCTATTTCCTAACCTCCACAGCCATGTCCTAACTCTAAATATAGCTCAGATATTTCCCCTCCTGACCAGCCTTACTGACAATCTCAGTCATGCCCCACCTCTCTTTTCTGGAATATTGCAAGAACCAGGAGTCTAACTCACATCCCTGCTACTAGTTTTGCTCCCCCCACCTTAGTCCTCCATCAACTCCTAGACGGTTTCAAAGTCTAATCTGATTTTACCCATTCCTTGTTAATAAGTGTCATGTGGTTTCCTCCTATTGTCTAAACTTCTTAATTTAGCATTTAAAACTTCTAGTTTTATCCTGCTCTAACCTCATCTACGGCCATCCTTCCTGCAGCTTGGTTTTGAGAGACCGTGCACTGTCACAACCCAGGACTTCCTAGTATGCATAGGAAAGATCATTATAACCTTGTGCTCTCTGGCGGTTGTTGACAATGATAGAGAGAACACTTTTCTACGGGCATCAAATTCTTCAAACCTTAACAACACTATTAAACTTGCCAGGTTTTCACCTACCACTGTTGCTTTTTTAGAATTGTTGTTGGGTTTTCTTGGTTTGGACTTTGGTATGTTTAGTTTTGTTTTTGCTACATCATCTGCTCTTTCTTTGAAAACAGTTTTTATTGCCTCTGAGATGGTGCATAACACTAAGGTTATGCCCATCCTCACTTTTAATGTAATTCCGTAAAGCCTGAACATTTTCTGTCTTTACTTTACAAATCCACAAAGGTAACCCCTGAATGGAATGCTATGCCATCAGCGGTGGGCCTAACACAGTAGTCAAAACATACTCACTGATATCTTTTGAAGGCCAATAAAGTATTGCTTTAGTGACCATTAGCATTATAAAATGAAGTGTTTCAAAGCCTAAAGCAGAATAAAAATGTCAAATTCTAAACTGAAGTCTTTATCACTGTTATGTAACTGAATTATGCATAACCACGATCAACTCCTAAATGTTTCTTTCCTTTTTGTGGTTTCATACAATATACTTCTATTTAAAATCTACTGCCCTCAAATGTAGAGTTGAAGTGACCACATTTTGATTCACAATTTAATAGTCAACATTTCAGAACAAACTGTAGTCATTTATTTGCCAAACAAAGCAATAATTAATTGGTATTAATTTGTAAAATAATACTTAGCAGTGCTCATATTTCTTGTAGATTTTAACAATTTTAATTACCACCCACATTTGAGAATGTTTTGGTTTCTATGCACATGACTTCCAAAGGGAAACTCATTGATTTGTTTTTTATGATTAATTTCAAAGTCACTTCCTCTATCCTTTTTTTATATAATGATTCATATACATATAAAGTATAAGAGGAAAAATAGCACCACTGTAATGAGGACAGAACAAAGATTTCTTACCTACAGGATCTGTAGAAATTCTTTTGGTACTCTGTGGGCGGTTGATTAATTTTTTATGCTATTGGAGGAAAGGGACACAGAATAAGCAGAATAAATCATTCATTTATGAACAAGCTACAAATAAAAATCCTTCTGAACCTCACCGCTATTTGAAAGGAGTAGTGAACTTCACACTCTGCAAAAATAGATTGTGTATCTGTGCATGCTCAGCAATTGCTTTCCAACGATAAAGCAAAAATATATTAACCGAAATCTTTCAGCAAATTTAAGACTACATATTTAAATAATATTATAACAGTCACATTAACTCTGAATAAAAATTTTCCAACTAAAATTTGAAACTGTTAAAAAGTAGAAAATAAAAAATAAAATAAAATAAATAAAATAAAATAAAATAAAATTTGAAACTCTTAAAAGCAGCAAACATAGAGCAAGCTACCTCTATGCAACAAATGTAGTATTTTGTAAAAGCCCTCGTGGGGAAGGCACTTTGCCCCAGAACTCAGCACAGGGCCTGGGTACTCAAGCAGTAATTTTTATAAATGAACGAGTGAATCAATGTGCATACATTATGCTAAAAATAATCATGTTTTTGAGCAGATATTATTCTACAGCCCATATTTTTTTCAAGAATATTCAAGTATATAATCATTACTTTTCTCCACTGTCTGCAGAACAGTTTGTTCTTAGTTAATATGGGATCATGGAAATAACACAGGAGATAAAGTAACAACATCTGGGTTTGCAAAATTGCTCAGTGCTCTGTATAATATATTTACCTCTCCTGTCTCAGCTCTGAAAGGTGGTTATTTAAAAAAAAAATCTCAAAACCTACATACAGCTGTTCATAACAGCTTTGTTTGTGTCAGTCCCAAACTGGAAACACCTAAAAGTTTCTGCAGTGTTGAATGATCAGACTAAGGCACATCCACACTATGGAGTGCTATGAGTAAAAAAGCATTGATACAGGCAACAGCTTGCATATACCACAAGGAATTATGCTGAGTGAAAAACTACAGTCTTAAAAGGTCATATATTCTATGATTCCCTCTATATGACATTCTTGAAATTAAAGAATTATAGAAATGTAGAATAGATTAGCAATTTCCAGAAGTTACAGATAATAGGAGACAGCCAAAAGGGGATAGCACAAGGGAGATCTTCATGGTTCTGTATTTGAATGCAGTGATTACACAATCTACACATATGATAAAATGTGCTAGAACAGTGCCTAGAACTGTACACACACATTGTATCAATGTCAACTTCTGGGTTTTGACACTGTGCTATAGTTATGTAAAATGTAACTACTGAGGAAAACTGGGGAAAGAATACCCCAGACCCCTCTGTCCTATATTTTCCAACTTCCTATGAATCCATAATTTTTTCAATAAAAACCTTTCCTTTCATAGAGCAAATTTAAATACCTTTTAATTACTTGGAAAATACAGATAATACTGAAGAAAAAAATACCTTCTACAAATAATTTTCCAAGTTTCATATAGGTTTATAGAAGGTTGTCTGTAAAACCTGATCTAGATTTACATATATGAACAAGCATTTGTGACAGAAACTGCTACAGTAGTGATTTACAATGGAAACAAGTTTTGCATGCACACAGTATAAAGAATATTTCAGTGATCCTACTTACGGCACCTGTATGAACAATAAAGTTGTTGATAAGCTAGTATTTCTCACTGATACTGTCCAAATGGTCAAAATAATACACACATAAAATCATACACACTAATATATTGGGAGCCATAAAGAATTTCAGATAATTAAGACTGGTAATCAAAGTTAATTTTTAATGACAATGTATTCATACAATATTCAATGGCACCAATTTTTATTGTGAAAATGTCATTAGCTATAAATGCCTCACTCCTGTAAAAACACACTCAAGGTAAATGCCTCTGCTATTTAAGAGTTGAAATTTTTCTTATATTTGAATATTTTCCTCTCTAAACTACTGAATTGCCAACTGCCTGGTCAAAGGAAATCCTCACATATTTTCAAAATAAAAACTTTTTTTTTAAAACACTTCACAGCAATGATATAAGGATAATCTAAGTGTGTTATGCTAACATATAGCACACTGTCTGGTTCACAAGAAGATTTCAATACAAATGGATTAAATCTGAATGTCACATTTTGAAAGTATTCTTGTCATAAGATCATATAAACATGTATGTAAATTTTCCATTAAGAAGTTTTAATGGGAGAGGTGTCTGGGTGGTTCAGTCAGTTAAATGTCCAACTTTGGCTCAGGTCATGGTCTCACGGTTCTTGTGTTCGAGCACCATATCAGACTCTCTTGGTGACGGATCAGAGCCCGGAGCCTGCTTAGGATTCTGTATCTCTCTCTGAGTCTACCCCTCCCTGCCTCTTTCAAAAATAAATAAACACTTTAAATAAGTTTTAATGGGAGGAAACTAGGAAATAACATAAGAACAACAAAAGTTCAAGTATATTAATACTGTAGAACTGCAAAATAAGTGCACATAACTTTTGAAACATCAACTATGTGCTTAAACCTCTCAAAAAATTGAGAAATAGCGATTTAAATAGTGAAACAGATTCTATCTTTTCCATCTAAGGCCGTATGGCCTGCATTGAGCCTGGGATAAGAGATACTGTTTTTTCTTTGTATAAACAATTCCACCCGACCCCCAGTCATTCTTTCTTCAGAAATGTCTCATAGCATCTTGATGCACTGAGAGTGATTCTAGTGTTTAAATATATGTGTTACTTTCACCTATATGAAAATTCAAGCCAAGTCCTTCTCTGGGGGCTCAACCCTAGAACCAATGGATTGTAGCGGCATGGAAATCCCAGGCTCTTTGACACTTGAAGGCACTAGGCTGGGTCTCCCACTTGGCCTCTTTGTCAGGGATTTTTAGTGTTCTCTTCCCTTCCTTTTCCCGTCCTTTCCCTTCTTCTTCTTCTTTTTTTTTTTTTTTTTTTTTTTTTGCATGATTTTTGTCTGTGAATTATTTCTGCCTTGCTCACCATCTTTCAAATCTCACTGGTGCTCAAGGTCAGCTCCTGGCTGAACAGGGGAGCCTCTGCTTGTCCCATGTAGTGTCCCCTCCCACAGATCCCTTGTATCTACATGTGGCTCCTGGATGCCTTCCTTGGTGGCAATGACTCTAATATTTTCCTACTTTCCTCTCTTCCCTGTTCCAGTCCAAAGATGTCATTCTGTTGCATCTTCTCAGGTTCTACTATTTGCTAAAGGAAGGTTTGCTATTCCTCTAAGGTAACCCACTTATTATTGTATATTTTTATTTTGCTGAATACAATTTCTTAAATGGCATATTCAACATGTCACTCCTCAGGGAGATTGTTGGCAAAATCTAAACCTGGCTCCCAAGCTATCCATAGTACACATTTACCTTGTAACATGGTGTACTGAAGTATGGATAGCAGTTTTCCCTTCCCTATGAAACCTCTCAAAGGCATCAGTATAAAATTACTACTAATTCAAATATATACAGATGTGTCTTGTTTATACTGCTAAGTGTAGCGCAGACCTCATTAAATTAAAAGTGGTTAAAAAATTTTTGGAACCAAAGAAAGCCATTCACTCCTGAAATGGGTATTGGGTCTTGAGTTTTATAGGCCACTGTTGTTAGTACTCAATTACTGATTATTCTTTCCATGTTGCCTGAGTACAACTCTGTTACTAATTCTTAACTAAGCATACCATTATCTATTTATTTATTTATTATTTTACCCAACATTATTTCCAATAGGACCTTCAAAAGTTTCCCTTCATTGTGCTTTTCACCACTCTAAGAACTTGCCATAATCAGTCTGGGCTCTATTTGTTAGATTGTAATGTCTTTTTTGGGAACCAATAAGTATCTTGTTCCTATATGAATTCTTCACAATGCTGGAAATGGTATTGCATGCATAGGGTAGTGTAAACTGTTTATGTGATGATATCTTCTCTTGACTTGAATGATATGCTACAAATCCTACCAGATTTTTAGGGCACCAAATGCCACCTCTTTTATCAACTACTCTAGTCCCTGATTTCTTGAGAATTTCCACACTATCACTGTTTATCTTTTAACTTAATATTATATTGTGTTGTTGTTAATGCCATTCATATATGCCTGTTTTCCCTTACCAATGAGGCTTTCAATATTTTATTGTATCCCTTTTCTTTTTCAAGCAAATGAATAGTTTTATTAACACGGCAACATTCCCTCATGGCATGGTTTTGACTCCAAATATTTGTCAGTTCTGTTCCTGAAATGAACTTATGGCTGGACTACTTATGGACTTATGAAACCTGGAAGATACCTATTCCCTGTCCATTGTAGGGTCCAATGTAGACAGTCCTCACTTTTCTTCTCCAACCCCTCAAGGCCCTTTGTAACTACTTCTTTCATTTGATACCCCGAATCCCCCAAAATGCATAAGGGTATTCCATCAACTTGCAGAGAATACCAAGATCTTGTGTTCTATTCTAGGTTCCATCCCAAAGAAAGTTGACTCAGGCTGTCCAAACAAACTAACCAAACAGTTCCACCAGTTAGTGTGTCACATGAAACTTAAATTTTGAACAAAACACATCTCTCTTTCTTTGGTCTCACACAGAAAGTCTCAAAATATCAACAATACTATCCTCTGCTTCTTCTTCTGATTCATCCATCCTATCCATATGAGCCCCAGTCACACCCACAGCTGAAGTGTGGTCCCTTATTCAGCTCCTTTAGCAGTGTGGCACAGAGTTGTCTTCTATAAGTAATGTAACTCCTTCAGCACCTCCAGAGCTGGAGAAATCCAATTCTGAATCTCATGTGTCACACACAGACCCAAAGTTCCAGGGAGCTATTCAGTCACATGAGAAAGAGCAAAGCACCTCAACATTTAGAAATAACCAAAGCCCAGGAACAAATGCAACTCCTGCAAGAGCTTACAGTCTAGGCCCTAATTCTCTTATGTGAGAGCATTTTCCTAATAAAAGTTACTTCCCCAAACAAAACATTTAACAATCAAAATTCACATTGAAGTCATCAACCATAGACAAATAACAGAAACATAGTATAACTCAGGACAGCATATAGACAGAGAAGGAAAAAAAGGGAGGAGAGAGAGAGGAGAGAGGAGAGGAGAGGAGAGGGGAGAGAGAGAGAGAGAGAGAGAGAGAGAGAGAGAACAAAAGACTCTGTAGTTTCAGCTTCTTGAGGGTGTCAGCCAATCTCTATCAGTTGATCAGAACCCACTGGCTATAAACTGTTGATTCTCCAAGATGATTTACTTGCTTTTCTCTATCTCCTAGACTAGGTTGATCAATATCTCACTGCCATCTTTAGAATCTCCTTGGCCTTATCTTTGGCTTTTGCATTTAGTAACTCAATCCTCAACTCCATCCTTTGGATTCTAAAGATGATTCAGAGTGTTTTCCTCCAAGGCCTTCAGTTGGGTTTTTATTTGAATAAGCAGACTGTCCATTTTCTGCAACTTCCTCTGCATATAAGCTCTCCACTGCACTTTAGTGCGAGATGTAATACCCTCCTGCATCTTGCTGATGATTAGAAGCAGAAATTGCTTGACATCTTCCTTAGACTCCAGCACTTCCACTCTCTCTGGTTCTGGCAGTTTGATGATGACCAAAGGTTGCATTTTTCTTGCTACTCAAGAACTACAGTATTAATGTGAGTAGAGAAGCATCAACAAAATGGAGACCTAGCTGTTAACCAGAGTTCTGCATAATGGGGCCTTTTTCAAGACATGACTGCGCCTCTGTTTAAATAAACGTTTAGATCCTTGATGGAGGTGCTTCTTCCCAGGGTGTTATGTCAGAAAACCAAAACTTAGATAATATTTGTGTCCTTATAAGTGTTCTGCTTGACCAGAAATTCAGAATATCCAGCTAGCCAATCCCCAAAGGTCGAGCCAACTCTGGGTCTCTCACCTTAAACAAGATTGACCCTGTGGCCGCAGCCAATCAGATATTTTCCATTCATCTCATCTTTGTTCTTTATTCACTCTATAAAATCTTCTTGCCTCCACCCCATTTTGTAGTTCTCTGAGACTGTCTACTTCATGAAGTATTAAATAAGGTTTATATCACCTCAATTATCTTCTTTAATCATTTTAACATTTCTTCATGGACATGCTGCTCATAGAAACTATTATATCCTTTTCTGTATCTTCTTTTATATCAATATTCATATTTATCAAATGGTTGCCACACCATACCCTCAATAAATACCTGATAACCATGAAGACCCTTTGTGAACAATCATGAAGATTGTTATCATCATAAATGTAAGGTGTGCAGTTTCAGCTGAGACCGGGGCTGCTCCGCCACGTTTTTATGTATCCCTGAAGATTTACCCACTGTTCCCTACAGATAATACTTCAAACTTTTACCAGTCTTTGCAAGACCTCTACTTGTCCTGTAGCTGCCACTCTCTCAGCTAGGGGATTTATCGTCTCACTGAGAAAATAAAGCAATAGTTCGCAAACCTTAGTGTTCATGAAAATTACTCTGGATAAAAAGGTAAAAAAAAAAATGTTGACAGCTTGATTCAGTTGGTCTAAGATAAGGCCATACTTGTAACAAGCAAACTGGATGTTTCTGATACTAAAGTTAGGTGGCTGAGCTTAGAAAAACGCTATCAGATAGGACCTACCTCAATTATCAACTTGTCCCCCCAAAATATCCTAATGAATGCCCAGAAGAATGAAAGAAATACCTTTATCCAAAAAATGATGATGATTTCTCATATCATATCAGGACCAAAGTGATATTCTGATTACTTCTTACCTACAGAACACAATAGGAATACAGTAATAATAATTTCTAATTCATAAATTACCTTGCAGGTGTCACACAGAGGACTTAGCTCTGGTGCCCACCTCCTCATCCAGAAGCTCTAGCTTCTGACTGTCCTCTCCAAGTGCTTCTGGCAGTCCCATTGCCTTTACTCTCTTGCTAGCCACAGTGTTGCCCTAGACACCCCCACAATGCTCAGCCGGGCAATGCAGCCCATCCATGTTTCTTTTGTAGGCACAACTATTTCCCTTCCTGGGCCTACCATGCAGTGTGCCATGATGGCTTCTACCCATACTGCACTTGTGCTCCAGACATATCATACGGGCACATTGTTGGACATCAGTGGTTACCATAGGTTTGTTCTGCTGCTATCCTGCCATTGTTCTGCCAGATCCCGACTTTCTCCATATGCAGCTCATGGATTTTTCTAGTTTTCTCCTAAGCAAAGCTGTTCTCCACTAGTGGTCACCCTAACCCCTCCTGGTATGTACGCTGTGTGGTAAAATGTGATAGGATGAAGAAAGTGGCTCCGTACCCATTCTGTTACATGACAGTACTGTGATGCTGATTGTGCCCTGATGTGTCACAGAGGTCAGTGAAAGAAGTCTTCTGTTTTTAAATTAAAACCTTTCCCTTTAGGACACAGTAATGTATCCAAGGGGCTGAACTGAGAAATAGATTTCATTAATAGCTATAGCACTCTATTCTGATAGCATCTGATGCTTTAAACATATATTAATATTCTATGTATTTCACAAAGAGTATCTAATATACATTTATATGTATTTAATAAAATATATTTATATAATTAATATACAGTTGACCCTTGAACAACGTGGGTTTGAATTGCATGGGTCCGCTTATACATGGACTTTTTCGATAAATACAGTACAGCACAGTAAATATATTTTCTCTTCCAAATGATTTTCTTAATAACATTTGCCTTTCTCTAGCTCCCTTTATTGTATGAATACAGTATATAATACATATAACATACAAAATATAGGTTAATCAACTGTTTATATTATCAGTAAGACTTCTGATCAACAGTAGGCTATTAGTAGTTAAGTTTTGGGGCACCTGAGTGGCTCAGTTGGCTAAGCATCTGACTTGATTTAGGCTTAGGTCACGATCTCAAGGTTCTGTGGGATTGAGCCCCATGCCAGGCTCTGTGCTGACAGCATCGAGTCTGCTGGAGACTCTCTCTCTCCCTCTCTCTCTGCCCTTCCCCTGCTTGCATGGGCACACACACACTCTCTCTCTCACCCTCAAAATAAACACTATAAAAAGTTTCATGTGGATTCTCAGCTGTGCAGGGGATAGCACCGCTAATTTCCACATTGTTCAAGGGCCAGCTGCACATAAAGATGTATGTGTGTTTTTAGGCAAATTTACCCTGACCCCTGCAAATGGACTTCTATCAAGTCATATCTTATTTACTCAGTTATTTTAGACCCAGTGAACAAGGTGAATTTCTTACCTAGAAATTACCTCAACATTCACATGAACTATCTTCTGGGCTGGTAACTGAGCCTGCTTCAGAGTTATTTACAAATTCTTTTCTTCTTGGTTATCTCATCTATCTTTGCCAAAAGCACCGTGAGGAAAATAAAGGAGCTCTTACTGGTTTCCTCTGTGATCATGAGGATAGCAAAGAACCAGAGTGGTTGAGATCTCATGGCTGAGATCTCAGGGGGAGTGTGTGGAGGGCTGAACCAGGCTGTGATTAACTCTAAAGTTGGTGCTTTCTTTCTCTATACAAGGCTGCTTGAGCATACAGGCTCTCAGGTAAGACTGGACTTCAACCCCCAACCTCTGTAAATTGTTGGCGCCTGAGAGTCAATTCATGCCTTAGTTTCCTAAATTTTAAATTTACTATCATTATCTTATCTATTTCTTAGATTTATAATGAATTTTAAGTGAAATAAAATAATGAACTTTGGTTGCAATAAAATAGAATAGCTTAGCTGAGTTACTTGGACATAGTGGGCAACAAAATTGCTTGTTTTTGTCAGAATGCTCTTGACAGAAATGGAGAACCACTTTGCATCCAGAGAGGCTTTATAAACCTCCAAAATTCCAATACAGAGATGATTGTCCAAGGATTCATTTGTAACTAAAACTAATCCTGTAAGTATAGCTTTATGTATAGCAAGACTTGATCTGAGTGTTACCATGACATAAAAACACTGGAAACCATCCCTTTCCCTGTGGTCTCACAGCCAACTTGGGCTCAGTCACTGCTGACCGTCTAGTCTCTGACAAGGCTTAGAAAGAAGCATGTTTCAGTTGTGGCCAGGAGCCACCCTCATTATATTATGCTTTCAGGATGCTTAGGATGTTGCTGGTGTTCACTAAATTAACCTTACTCTAGAAACATGTGTTTCTGGTTCTAGAAACCAGAGTGAGAGACAATACAGAAAACCAGAGTGAGAGACAATACAGAGCAAACAACTGCCATGTTGGATTGGCTTTAGGGCTGATTTATTTGATAACTTAAATCACCTTTGTGCACCGCCTTCCCAGCCTAGGACAAACTTGCATCAAATTAAGAAGTTCAGCAAGGACACTGGGGTGAAATTCCTACAATGATCACCACAATAATCCACAAAACCTAATATGAAATTTTAAAAAGAGGGGAAAGTCAGAACAACTATAAATCCTTCCCACCATTTCACACATATTTTGAAGCGCTAAGTGAAACCGTGACACAATATGATAGTATCTTTGAATCCTATAGCAGTATCCTATTTTAAATTGTATCCTATTTAAATTGTGGTGCTATGCTAAGGGTACCCACAATAATACTGTTGCTATTAGGAAGATATAAAAATAATAAGAGGTAGAAATTTTCTCTTTAATTTCTACCTGTCTGCTGGTTTGGCTGGGGGGAGAGGGGTGGGGGGGCTCTACTGTTAGAAGCAGTTCTTATGTAAAGTAATGTGAAAACTTTCTGACATTTGAAACCCCATCTAACATCACCCAGCCCTGCAGTTCAATGTGAGTCAGTCAAATACAACAAACAAAAATGCTGTGCTGATGTTATTCTTTTTTATTTACTCTAAGGCACTTTTGCATAAAGAGACTTTCACTGGTTAATTATTATTATATCTTGCAGCAACAACTCCTCCATCCAGCCTTAACCCCCACACCCTTCCCACCCCCATACACATATTGCAGACATTTCTGGTAAATGGGTCATTTATTTTGCAGTTAGAAGATATGTAAGTGAAAGTATATGAATAATAATAGATCAAGGAAGTATACATAATTAGAATGTTTCTGTGTATCTTTAGCACAGATTTTATCAGAAGCCTTTAAGATAACATAACTAAGTACTGATTTTCACTGCTTACTCTTACTCTGTATTAATCTTGCACAGAGGTCTCTGCAACTAAGTAATTACTGCCATTTGCTTAACTTGAATTCTTTTATTGCATCATAATAGTAAACTGTATATTCTCAATCGTTATAATGGACAACTTCTATAAAGTTCTTAATGGCTTTCCTTTGTAAATAAGTTACATGGAAAATTGATCAAAGAAGTCATATGGTACAAAAGATTAATGTTAGCATAAAACTTTGTGCTGCGGCTACGGGTCCAACATTACTACAAATCAAATTAGAGCTAATACCAGTGTTGAGCAAGGATGTACTGGTGTAAAGAACTGGGCTAGACTTCCAGTTTCCAGTCAGGCATGTAAGAAGCTGAAAGTTACCACTCTGTTCTAACACATAAAAAAAGCTGAACAAACTAAAAAATCAACTCTTTTTGGATCCATCAGACAAGTGAGGTCACAGGAAAAACCTCTGTTCCCAAAATTGAAGAGACCGACTGATGAATACAGAATATCACAATTTACTAGACCAGAAGCCCATGAGTAGAAACTGCCTCTAGATCCAGTGCCAGGTAAGGAAGCCTGAACCATAATTGAAAAATTCCTGGAGGCTTAATGTGATCAAATTTAAGAGTTAAAAACTTCAGAGGGACCCAGTCAAGGGGGACCTGCACACTTTTGTGAATTTTACCTCCAGGAGCTCAACCAAGTTCTCACAGTGAAAGCAAAGAAAAATCCCCCCTACTTCCAGCAGGGAGAGGGGAAAATGAACCATTTTAAAACATACCAGAGAGTTCTGTTCTTCTTAACAAAGTCTATCATTAGTAGAAACTATATAGCTGGAGCCTAATCTGCTGGGGTTTTATTAGAGCCTAACTGACACTAGGGAAGGGAAATACCCAACTCCAGGTACCTCTAACTTTCTTTTTTATTTTAACTATTTCTTTTTTTATTTTAATTTTAGTTTCTTTATTTATTTTTATTTCAGGAGTAGAATTTAGTGATTCATTACTTACATATAACACCCAGTGCTCATCCCAACAAGTACCCTCCTTAATGCCCATCACCCATTTAGCCCATCCCTCTACCCAGCACCCCTCCAGCAACGCTCAGTTTGTTCTCTGTATTTAGGAGTCTCTTATGGTTTGCCTCCCTGGTCCCTCTAACATTCTACATGGGGGAAGGGAAATACTGAACTGCAACCCCCTGGAGCTATCCTGTTCCACAGGCTGGGGAAGTTAGGAAGTGGGCTAAGAGGCAAATGTGAAGTTCATAGTCACAGGTGCAGGCTCATTAAACACTGAGACCTCATCATAAGACTGTTCAACACCTCCCCTCCCCCATACCTTACTACCACATTACTCAGGGCCTATTTACAGTAGTTCCTTTTACCCAGTACATCATGATCAGTTATTAAGAAAAAATGACAAGGCATACTAAAAGGCAAAAAACACAAATTGAGGAAACAGAGAAAGTGTCAGAGCCAGACTCAGATATGTCAAGGATGTTAGAACTATCAAGCCAAAAAGTTTAGAAACCTTGGGTTAATATGCTAAGGGCCCTAATGGAAAAGTGAACAGTATGTAAGAACAGATGGTCAATGTAAGCAGAGAGATGGAATTTCTGAGAAAGAACCAAAAAGGAATGCTAGAGATCAAAAACAATGTAAGACAAATTGGGCTAAACAGATAACTATTATTATTTCATTCCAAACCCATGACAATAGTTTGCGTCATTGTCATCCCCATTTCACAGATATAACCTCTCCAAGGTAACATGGTCTTGAAACCTAGATCTGTCTAAAGCTCTAACCCAAACAGTAAATAATATTGCCTCCAGATAATGATATCAGCCACTATTTTGTGCTGTTTATCATGTATCAGTAATTACTGTGACCATTTAAAGTATATCATATAACCTTGGTATAGTCTACTATATTGACAACCTTGTGAGATAGTTGTTATTATGTCTACTTTACAATGAGAAAACTGAGGTTTAGAGAGGTAAAATAATTTGATCAAAAATACACACACTAAGAGATGGAAGTAATATTTAAGCTAACATTTGTAAGAATACAGATCATTTATTTTTAACCTATAAATTAAAGCGTGTATGTAAGGTGAAGGTTGTAAGGCAAGATGTTCACTGAACCATCCTGGACTTCTTGTATTACACTCACCATTTACATATATCCACTTTACTTCTCCGGACTGGGAGCCTGTGTTAGGCAAAGGGAAAGAGCTCAGCTCAGCTTCTAATCATACTACTTATTAAACTTCTGATCTGAAAGTATTCCTTTGTGCCTCGCTTTCCTCACTTACAACATGGGCTTGATAATAGTACCTGCTACATAGTGTCATTGATGGAAACATTGAATTCTTTTTTATTTTATTTAATTTGTTTTAAGTAATCTCTACACTCATCATAGGGCTCAAACTCACCATCCCAAGATCAAGAATCATAGGCTCTACTGACTGAGCGAGCCAGACACCCTGGAAACACTGGGTTCTATCAGGTAACTTAAAGCAGGACATTGTATGTAATAAATGCTCAAAATAATAGCTGTCATTACTTATTATTTTTCTATAAAAGTACTGTTTTTAACACAAAATAAAGGTTTTTTTTAAAAAATATTAACTTATTTCTGAGAGAGAGAGCAAGCATAAACAGGGGAGGGGCAGAGAGACAGGGAGACACAGAATCTGAAGGAGGCTCCAGGCTCTGAGCTGTCAGCACAGAACCTGTCTTGGGGCTTGAACCCACAAACTGCAAGATCATGACCTGAGCTAAAGTTGGCACTTAACCAACTGAGCCACCCAGGCACCTCAACATACAAAATACAGTTTTAAAAGAAACTCATATTTCAATCATAAGTGGAAAAACAATTTTACTTATATAACCATGTGAAAACCTTAAAAAATACAATTAAAACAATATTATTGAATTCTATTGCCAGCCAAGATTTCTGAGCCTAAGAATTGTTCTCTGCTTGTTAACAGGGGAGATTTTGTGTTAGAGACATGTGAAAATATGCTAACACTAACCTGAGATCTACTCAGAAGATCAGGGAAATGTTTAGAAAGAGAATAACTCCCTCACCATGTGAATCCATTTTATTTAAAGCTGATGTGTTATCATCCATAAAAAAGAAAATCTCTTGCAATTCCAAAATTTGGAAAAAAGGAGTATAACTGATCACTCCCTTTTATTTGCTAGGAATCATATCTTTGGCTGTAAACATATATGGAACGTACTTTTGTCCTTTTAAAACCGTAGAGGATATTTTGAAGATATCTGAGTTATAAATTCTGCCTCAGAAGCAGAAAACTTCCAAATAACAAAGGAAACCATCATCCTAGGCTACGGTTGCTCTATCCCAAAACTTAGTTTCAACAAAAGGTACAACCAGTCTGGCTCTTTGAAGGGTCTAGAATTGCCAAACCCTGAAGGGGCAGAGGATATGAGAGGCAACATGACATCGTAATAAAAGTGGCAGACGTAACGTAAGCAATGATCTGGCTTGCTCAAGGAATAAGGGGAAATGGAACAGCATGAAACAGGAATGACTTTGAAGTGGGTCCTAATACAGCCTCTGGCCCTGTGAGGTCGTGCAAGTCGAGGCAAGTCATCAAAATTATCTTACTACACTCCCTGAGCCAGAGAATGGTTCCTACCTCCAAAGTATGCTGGGAGGGTAGCTTGAAATAAAGCCTATAAAGGACATGAGGTATGCTGAAAATTCAACCAATTGTGTCAGAGACACACACAAATGCAATGTGTGGCCATTTCTTGAAACTTGTTTTTGAACAAAATAACTATAAAAAGAGAAAATTGAGTTAGGTAAATAGAAAACATGGGCTGGGCAGGAGATGCTGTCAAGTAATAATTGCTAATATATTGGGTATAGCAATTGTATTGTGGTTTTTTTTTAAGTCCTTATCTCTTAGGAAATATACAGAATTATTTACAAGTAAAGTGACTTAGTATCTGTGATTTACTTTAAAATATTAAAACAAAAAAACCCAGGGATATTAGAGGAAACAAGACTGGCAGAAGACGATGGGCTGATGTAAATTCATTATGTATTTTCTCTATTTTTGTGTGCTTATGAAAATCCCCACCCCTTGCTTTTTGTTGGTGGTTTATAACTCAGAAACCTTCAAAATAGTCTCTACACACGCTTTTAAAATAAATAAATTAAAAGACACCAATATCAGTCAATACGTATCCTCTTGCTCTTTTCATCATGACATTATTGTAACTGCACAGTCAGTGTAGAACTTCCTCAAGCCCTAGGCAGTGTGCTTGGCCCAGACAATAAAAGGAAGTGTGCCTCTACATAGAGAAATCTGAAGACCAGCATAAACCCACAGAGAAGTAAGATTAAAGTAAAAGAGAAAGGGAGAGAGAAAAAAAGAACTGAGATCAGAGCAAGAAGAGCTGACTGAGAGTGGTCTAGCATAGAGATAAATCTAGAAATTAATTTTTTTCGAAATGAAATCAGACTGCTATCAATCCCAGAAGAAACCCAAATCCATACCTTTGTTTAAGCTCATGTCTTTCTTAGTCTTAAAACTGCGCACATTTTACTTGCAGACAAGCTTCTGTTTTGTTTTGTTATTATTTTTTTTCAATTGCTTCTTAGAAAATGGCTCTTTTTAAGGCTTTAATTTAATTGTGGCTTTGTCAAGCGGAAGAGATTAAATATCTCTCAGCCTTTGAAGAAGTCAGTCACAAAAGGAGATAGCTTCAGGACCCAGGGAACTAGATGGACCAATTCAGGAAACCCCAACTGATCTAAGGAGCTGGGACAGACAGACAGAATTGAGAGATGGCTACAGACAGAGTGAGCAAGGTTCTGGATAATTCAGAAGATATATGTAGTATATACATAGAGTCAATAAAGAAAAGTTGTCAAAAATCAGTCTGGAATAGATAAATATAATTTAGAAATTAATGTCTCCATGTTCTTTTTTTGTACCTACCGATAGGCAAAGCGGCACCCATACCATAACTACAGTGGGGCTTGAGTGACATAAAATACACAGAGCACTTCAGAAAAGCCTGGAACATCGCAAACACTGGGTAAATGTTAACTATTGTTAATATGCTTAAAACTTTGCTCACCATTCCAAGCAATTCCGGCAAAAGCAGATGCCTTTGATCTACACATACAGCTATATGGGAGACACTATTAATTTTAAAAGCAGTTGAACAAATCAAAAATACACAACATCATTAAAACTTTTATGAACTTCTACCTCCTGTCTTTATTGTTCCATTTTTAAATTACAATCCCAGCAAGTTTTTGTCAGTCCTCAAGACCTCTCAAAGCGCCTTGTTCAACTCTGAGCATTATTTTTCTCTAGTGTATTCTAATCTGGAGGTTCTAGAATTAGATTCTAATATCTAATTTCAATATTCTTTTCTATAATTTTTTCTAACTTCCTGATGATTTTCTGTTTTATTTTGTTCTTTCTTTCTTTCTTTCTTTCATTCTTTCTTTCTTCCTTTTGGCTGATAGATAGGAGTAAACTTTCTAACAGAAAGAGTGATATGAATGTTACCAGGAAAGGCCTGGATAGCCATAAACATCTTCCTTCCAGGTCTGGCCACAGCTGTAAAGTCCCCATCTTAGTCATTCCTTTGAAGGCATGACAGGCTTTTGCTAAATGTTAACTGTTAGCTGGGAAAGGAAACAGGTAAAGCTTTTGTCAGCTATTAAGACTCCTTCAGTTGCCTTATCAGTTTCCCCAGCATTCATTTATTCAATAAATGCATTCACTTATTCATTAAACAGTTCAACAAAACATTACTGAATGCATACCAGACGAGATTACAAAATTGAATGAGTTATGCCTCTAGCCCCAAGGAGCTCAGTTACAAAAAGAGACACTAGGTATAGTGGTCAGGAGTGTACCACTGGAATCAGACAAACTGGGTTCAAACAGCAGCTGTGCCATCCTGTAGCTATTTTCCCTTGAACAAACTGCTCTGTGCCTCAGTTTCTTCAATGGCCTACTCTCTCAGTAAGTGAGTTAATATGTATAAATCCTTCATCAAGTTATTCATAGTGAATAACAATAAATACTACTTATTATCATTACCATTATTGTTGTAATTGTCATAATGATAAGAGATCATTCCTTAGTATATATTCAAAGTGTTTTGGTTACAGATGCAGTGCAGTACCTAAGTGTGCTTATTCTAGAGAGATGATCATAGAGCTAAGTGTGGAGTCAGTGCTGTCCCAAGGACAGCTGTTGGAAGAGCCTCTGAGTTACTTAAGATCATAACGTGTAAAAGAAATGAGACTTTAAGTGGCATTGGAGCAAATGATGTCAGTCAAGCAAATGTAATATGAAGGAGTTGAAGGGTAAGTTGTGGTGATTTGTGAAGGGCCTTATATGCTATGTATAAGACTGATAAAATCACATTTGTCTTTGAGAAAACCACCCTGCCAAGTTGTGTGGTGTAGAGCAGTAAAGGGAGCTGGTGGTAAGCCTTCAAAAAGAAGGTTACAACCCATCTATTGTTTAGGGCAATATTAGGGGGAACAGTGATGAAATGCAAGTTTGAACATAATTCCAAGCTAAAGTCAGTGTTGTATCACAGTACCTTCCTAGGGAGCCACCCTAGGAAGCGCCTCCCCAACAACTTCCTCTCACTCCTAATGTCCTGCTACCTCCCGACCCCCACACAAATTCACTCTACCACCAAGTCCAGTTGGTCCCAAATCCTAAATCGCTCTCTGACTCTGTTCTCTGCCTGCCATCCTTACCGCCATGGTCTTACTATCAGACCGTCTCTCCCACAGACTACTTCATTAACCCTTTATTTTTCTGTTGCTAAACTCATCTCTTTCTTTGTTATTCTTACACCCTGCCACAATGATATGCTGATGAAATTTGATCATGTCACCCTCCTGGTTAACATTTTCCAATGGGTTGCCATTATTTATAGGATAAAAATTAGCTTAGTTAAAAACTAATTAGATACCTACTTCTCCATTCTCAGTGGCTGAGAGATATTTTTGTTGGCTTATGCGCTAAGAATCTCTGGTTTGAATCTCTACTTCACACATGTTCTTTGTATCATGAAACCAATCACATTCTTTTGACAAATTTTGATAAATCGTGTAACAATTTCACAGAGACATTTGATTGACTTACCAAGGCATTCAAAGCCCTCTATAATCTTTCCCCAATTTACTTCCAATGGGGTTTTTCCAAATCTTCCACTCAAACCACACAGATCTACACATTGTCCTTTCATAAAACATATCTTGTGCTTTGCCACTTCAAAGTTTCAGCTCATGCTATCCCTCTTATGTGGAACTCTGCTTTTTTTTTCTCTATTCCTTTCCAGAACCTAAACATTCTCTACATCTGTCTTGTTCTGTGAAGTGTCCCAGTTTATCTCAGCCACATTTCTCTGAAATGTCCTAGCACTTACCATCTCCACCATTCATTTGCAGTCAATCATCAGTTCCTGTCCTGTGGTATTACTAGAGTGTTGTATTCAATTATTATTTATCTCTTGCATTGTTTTATAATGTTTGAAGTGTTTGTGCTTTATTTCCTGAACTGAACTGTAATTTCCTAAAACTAGGACTTTGACCAATATTACTATTATCTTTTAGGTCCTACATAGTATCTCATATATAGTTGGCATTTAATTAGTATTTGTTAGTTGACATGTTGACTGATGTTTCTACAGAAAAACATTACAGTTGGAATTCATGAACTAGAAATTGTTTGAATTAATGAACATCATTTTGTACTTACTAAACATTATAATTTTAGGAGAATAAGTGCAAACACATCAATTACTTCTTTGTTGTTGTTAAATTTTTCCAGAGAGGCAAGAATATATGTGTTTCCTTTGTAAAAGAATTCTTGAAAGCCATAGGACAATGTAAGGCACAATTCCTGGTTTAGTTATACTGCCTGCTGAGCAGAGAAAACCTCCCCTTGTATGAATGGACCATGAAGGAGGAAGAAAGAGGAGGAAGGGTGAGAAGGAACATAAAAAGAGAAAAAGGAAGAGATGGAGAAGAGTAGGGGACAAGAGGAGGAGGGGGGTAGGAAAAAGGAAAGGGAAGGGGTAGATGAACAGGAGGGAGAAGAGCAAGAGAAGGAAAAGGTTCTCTTCTGATTAAGTTGATGGGCAACACCTCTCCAAAAAAGGATCCTGTTTCTAACTAAACCTGTTTTTGATCATTTTCTCCTGTAAACATCTCACGTACAGTATAAACTAGATTTTTCAGTGACATAATCAAGACTGTCTTTGAAGGCCATTCTGATGGCTCAGAGAAAGGTAAGACTGCAGTCAAGGTAGGCATGTCATCAAAGAGCCAAGGAGAGCCAGAATTACAACACTGGAAAGAGAGACAAGGCTTTGTAAAAGTCTCAGAGGTTAAAAAAGAAAATTGACATGATATCTCTCCTTACCAAGATTTTAGTGATTTCCTTCCATAATTGATAGGAGTGGTACATAAAGCAACATAAATGTTATTATAATTAACTGTAATATAGAAAGCATGAAACTAAGTACAGAAAATTACAAAATCACCTTTAGGTTTACAGTGCCTCCTCTCCACCCAATCCCTCTCCCAAACACCCACATTCAAAAGCCAACAAACTCTGATTTCTCTCACACAGCTTTATTTTAAAATCATACACCTTTTAAAATCTGCTTTATTCAGGGAGCCTGGGTGGCTCAGTCAGTTAAGTGTCTGACTCTTGATTTCTGCTCAGGTCATAATTTCATGGTTCATGAGTTTGAGCCCTGCATTGGGCTCTGTGCTGATAGTTTGGAGCCTGCTTGGGATTCTCTTTCTCCTTCTTTCCGTCTCTCTCTCTGCCCTTCCCCACTTATACTGCTTTCTCTCTCTCTCTCTGTCTCAAACAAACTTTAAAAAAAAATCTGCTTTCAATGGGGTATTAAGTTCCATTTCATTCTTGACCCTTAATCTAACTTTGTAAATTATTACAACTGAAAATTCTAAGTAGAATTGAAGAACCTGTGAATGCAAAGATTTTCAATAGCTTGGGATCTTCTCAGTTTTGTAGTTGAGATTGTCCCTCAGTATTTCATATGCCTAGAAAAAAATCACTGAGAAAAAGGCATTCCTGACAGGGCAGGGAGATGGCAATAAAAGTCCAAAGTGGTGAGAAAGTGAGGTACATAACTTCTAATGAGGTAAATGGTGCACCAGCCTCTGCCTGCTTCCTCTCTTTGACAAAGCAAATTATTTCATGTGGTGAGAAAGCAAGTGTTGAAGCAGTATCATTATTTACTAGAAATCACATGTCATGAGTTCAGTTTAAAAAAAAAGAGGAAGTTCAGACTAGGCAAAACTTGGGTCAACAGATGGCTTACGTAAATATGTAGGGTAGATATGATTAGAAAACTACGGCCCCGACAGCCTCCCAGAGAAAGCAGCCACCAGACCCAGAGCCCTCCTTTCCTTCAAAGCAAAGCCTCCCAGCAGACAAACAAAAATAAAAGGCAGTCATAGCTCAACCTAGTGCAAATAACCAAATGGCACAGTTACCTTTGTGACATGATTTCAGAAGCACATACGCAGACACCACTTCCTTCCACCTAAAAAAGAATCTTTGACAGTTTTTTGAAACTTGCCTTGTTTCTGCCAAACACACATAGACATGGTGTGAACTGAGTTTACTTGAATATTTTGTAAAAGAAGAAAGTCTGAAGCACAACTTAGGAAAGACGGAGAGACAAATCCTTGCTCTTTTCCTTCATACGTTTTCACATATATTGATTATGTGACCATTTTCAGAAGATTACATTGAAATGTGAATTCTCATGAAGACCCTCTTTATCTCTCAAACCTAATCACCTCTCTCTGCCCCTCCATGAGCAGTCACCATGGAGTCCTTGGTTAAAATCTCATGCCTGTGGCAGTCTGGGAACGTGCTGTTTCCCTCACCATCGTGCTCTCTGGGCCATGCAGGCAGATGAACTTCCTGTCACTGTTACTCTTCAGCCCAGAAGACACTCCACAGTGAAGCCTATGCTGGCTATCACATCTGCAAGCATACATTACACATTCTGTCAACCCTCTGATTCTAATTCATTTTCCTTCTTGACACTTCTCACTTTGCTCTTTGCACTTTGGGTATTTAAAACACAAGCTCTATTTATAAATTAAATCAAAACATATCTGAGCACCTAATATATGCCAAGCACTATTCTAGGGCCCTGTGATTCGGCAATGAACAACAGATAAAGGTCCTTTCCCTCAAGAAGCTCATGTTCTAGTGGTGAAGGAGTAGTGTTCCTATTATAAACATAATAAATAAGAAAATAAATGTTAGAAGGTATCGATGCTTTAGAGGAAAGAAAAAAATATAGAGCAAGATAAGGAGGACCAGGAGTGTCGGGTTGTGTGGGTAGGAGTACATTGCAATAAGAAATAGAATGAGAGAAGGCCTCGGAGAGAAGGTAAAATTTGGTCAAAGATCGAAGGAGGTGAAGGTGTTGGCCATGTAGGTATCTGATGGATGGAAGGACATTTCCCACCAGGGGAACCACTAACATAAGGACCTAAGGCAGAAGCACATATGACAAGTTCCAAGAACATCAAGAGGGTGATGTGGGTAGAGTTGAGTAAGTGAAGAGTGTAGGAGAGAAGGTCCTAGAATCAATAGGAGTCAAGTTCAGATACAGTCTTTTACTCTGAGTGAAACCAGGAGCCATTTCAGGGTTTGGAGCAGAGTCAGAAAATGATCTGGATGATGGTTTAGAGGCTCGTTCTGCCCTCTGGGTTGACAATAATCTGTGGAGAGGTAAGGGGAAAATGAGACAATACCTAAAGGAGCACTGTTGTATGTCTGGTCCATGGGATACAAGTGTTTGCTGAATGAATTAATATATGCATGAATGGAATATGGAGGCTAAAGGATGAGACACAGAGTCTTTCACAAGCATGAAGTAATGGGTCATATGTTTTTACATCTTTGGGACTCAAGCAGTACATTAAGATCACAGATTATAATTATGTCTATGTGAGGGGTGCCTGGGCGGCTCAGTCGATTAAGCACCCGACTTCAGCTCAGGTCATATCTCGTGGTTTGTGGGTTCAAGCCCCGCATTGGGTTCCGTGCTGACAGCTCAGAGCCTGGGGCCTGCTTCAGATTCTGTGACTCCCTCTTTCTCTGCCCCTTCCCAACTTGTGCTCTGTCTGTCTCTGTCTCTCAAAAATAAACAAATGTAAAAAAATTTTTTTATAATTATGTCTATGTGAATGTGTATGTTTATATACATACATCTAAATATTTACTGTTTATGTGTGAAAAGCACTTTTAATTTTGACAAATGCCTTCATGTAATTTATGCTACATGTACAAATGTGCACATGATGTGGTGTTCATTAATGCCAAGCTCCATATAATAGGGCTATTTTCATTTCCTGAAAAAGAGAATATTTTTCCACAGTAGTGAAGCTGAAGTCAATTCTTTTTTCAATTCTGAACTTTTTGGAAGAAATCTGTTCTTAGAAACTAAAGGTCATGGTTTCAATTCCCATTTAGATATATTACTTTGAAAAGAGGGAAAAGTTTGTATAGCCACAGAGTTTTTTCTCAACCCAAAAAACTTCTGGTAAAGACTTAGGCATAAAAAAGGCATAAAAAAGGCCAAAAGAGTGAATCTGGAAATCCCTATACAAACCCATCTGGAAGGAAAAGGAAGGACCAATGGCTATGAGCAGTAGATTCATATATGAAGGTCAGCAGAGTAAAATGTACTATGTTTAAGCAAGCCAGGGACGCCTGGGTGGCTCAGTCAGTTGAGGGTCGGACTCTTGATTTCAGCTCATGTCATGAACTCGAGGTTCTGTGATCGAGCCCTGCGACAAACTCACACTGAGTGTGGAGCCTACTTGGGATTCTCTCTCTCCCTCTGCCTCTACCCCTCCCCTCCTCTCTTTCTCTCTCTCAAAATAAATAAATAAACTTTTTTTTTAAAGGCCAATATAGTTTCAAGATCATCAGTGTCAAAACTGGACAATGTTAAGATTCGAAGAAATCGTTTCATCCCTCTAATTATTCACAAGTAATTATCGAGCATATACTGTATGGCTGGTGCTGGCAATGCAAATTGAACAGGACAATATATGTCCCTATCCAATGATCACATGCATTTCCAACCAGGGTAACATCACCCTCCAGGAGAGAAAATTCGCTCTTGGGTGAGATGAAAATATTTTACACTTTTAATTTATAAAATACAAGTATGCATGCTCTATATCTGTGATATTAAAATTTAGTGGGGAGGGTTGATTAAAGGAAAAGATGTCTAGAGAGACTCTTTAGGAGGGCAAAAACAAAAAAAAAGATTGAGCAATATATATCTACTGGGAAACAAGTGATGATAATATAATACCGTAACTGCAGCGATAGGGAAAGTACAAGGTGTTGTGGAAACACACACACATCAAAGTTGATATGAAAGGGGAAATCAAGGAAAGCTTCCTAGGAGAAATCACACCTCAACAGAGCTGTAAAGGATGACCAGTAGGATTTGTTCAGGCAAGAAGAATCAAGGCAGAGGAAGACCTTATACAAAAGACCTGGAAAATCTCTCACACAGACTTTTACTGAGCAAAATCTATATAAAACCCTAAATTATATGACTTGGCTAATTTGGCTAATTGATTCATGAAATCAGAGAAAATGCTGAAAACTGAGAGCTGAATTTGTGTCACATTTTGGACCTCAGTCTGTCCTTTCTTACATAGGGGCATTCTTTCTATTGTTTGCCATTATCACAATGAGGCCTTCACCACCTCCTGCCATAAAATTCTAAGCCTCCTTACTTGTCTCCCAGGGGTCTCCCTATAGCAGCTGAACAACATAGTGACCCGTAGGAGGTGATGTGTTAAGTTGAGCTACCTGGAGAATTCCCCCAATGTCTCCTTCCTCTCTTCCTCTGCTCCCAAATCTTCAGGTTGATCCAAATCAACTCCTTGGCCTGCCAGCTAAGTGTTTATAAATGAGGCTGTAAACTATTGGACAAGAAAATTGGAGTATTCCTTTAAGCCCATAGTTCTTAAAATCTAATTTTAATTCTAATTTTTAGAATCTAACAAATGGTACAGACCTTTACTCAGTGATGCAGTCACAAATATTTAAAGTGCCTATGATGTGCCAGGCACTGTTCTAGTCACTGATGGTTCAGCCGGAACAAGGAGACAAGGCCCTTCACTCACGGAGCTTGCTCTCTCAAGGAGCAAAGGCAAATGAAATGTTCATGAACGAATAAATAAGTTGATTCGTTTCAATTAATGGTAAGTGTTATGAAGTAAATTTTAAAAGGCTAATGGGTTAAAGAGTAGCTTTAGGTAAGGAAATGGGAGGATAATTATAGGAGGTGATTTATGAGCTGAAAGCTGAATGATAAAGAACCAGCTATATGACTATCTGAGGGAAGAGAGCCCTAAGCATAGTGAACAGCTACTGCAAAGACCCAAAGGTGGAAATAAAAATGCACAGAGGAAGAACTGATGGTGGGTACACACCTATACAGCTACGCTGCTCTTAAATATAATTTTAAGTATAAATGGTTTAATGGACTCTGCTACCCTACATATGCCTCCCAGGAACCCCAGAATCTCCCCCAAACCGGCAAGTAAAGAGTTAATGTCTCTATAACCCAGCACCTCTGTTGTCATGGCTACTTTCAGTTTGACTGACCAGAATTCATGCCCTATCATTTGTTAAATAATTTTAACTTTACACGAAGGCACAATACACATAAAATTATTGTACAACTTCAGGGGTGAACATGGAAGTCCTAAAATCCATCTTGTATCCTGGAGATTACCTATATCTTAGCTTTTTCTGCTAAAGAGACAAGAGCAGACAGTGGTTGCACGCGTGGGAAGCAGATGTTCTGGGTTTGAATCCTAGCACAGACGCCGCCTTAGCTATGGGACCAGGAGCAAGTTGACTAACATTTCTATGCCTCAGTTTCCCATAAAATGAGAATAGTGGTAAAACCTCACGTGTAAATTTAATAATATAGGGCACGTAAAGCCCTTGAAAGACTTTTGGGATATTATAAATTATTATAATGGTTATTATATGAATTATGAATTCATGCTAAGCTATGCCTACCACCCGAAGTCCAACTCATTCAATTTTGTCATCATATTTTTTCTTCATTTTCATTGGTTGAATTTCTACCAACTTACAAAGCTCAGATAAAATGCTATACCTACCATGAATTTTCTATTGGTATTAGCTTCCAGAAAAGCTATTTTCCTCTTCTGAACAACTATTAGTACGCTGTCTTTCCCATTAGTCTAATCATTTATTATCTTTCAAGGTGATTTTGTATATGGTTGAAGCTTGAAGAATACAGGTTTAAAAAGCCTGGGTCAACTTATGCACTGATTTTTACTTATAAATACATCACATTACTGCAAATGCATTTTCCTTATGATTTTCTTAATAATGTTCTTTTCTCATTTATTGTAAGAATACAGCATATTAAACATGTAATATACAATAGGGGTCAATCAACTGTCTATGTCATCAGGAAGGCTTTGAATCAACTGTTGGCTAATAATAGTTAAGTTTGGGGAGAGTCAAAAGTTATACTCAGATTTTTGAGTATGCAGGGGTTGGTGCCCTTAACCCCTAAGTTGTTTAAGGGTCAACTGTACGTATTTTACATACTTTGCTAGTTTGTAAATCATTTAGAGCAATACTGTCGCATAGAAATATAGTTTGAGACCGATAAGTAATTTGAAATGTTATAGTTAGCCACATAAAAAACTTTTGGGGGAGCACCTGGGTGGCTCAGTAGGTTAAGCGTCTGACTTCTGCTCAGGTCATGATCTCGCGGTTTGTGAGTTCGAGCCCTGCGTCAGGCTCAGAGCCTGGAGCCTGCTTTGGTTTCTGGGTCTCCGCCTCTCTCTGCCCCTCTCATGCTCATGCTCTGTCTCTCTCTGTCTCTCAATAATAAATAAACATTAAAAAAAATTTTTTAATGAGTGAAATTAATTTTATGGGGTTAAGTAATGTTTTGTTATATTATTTATATTTATATTTTATTATTATATATTTTGTTTAACTCCAGAACCAAATATTATAATTTCTATAAAATCAACATAAACAAATAATTAATGACTTATTTTATATTTTTTGTACTCTTTGAAATCTGGTCTGTACTTTATACTTACAGTACTTCTCAATTTGGACTAGCTATATTTCAAGTGCCCCACACATGACACATACGGCTAGTGGCTATCGTTTGGTACAACACAGTTTTCGGGCATGTATAATGCCTAGCATAACACATTCCCTATATCAGAAGTTCAATTAATATTTGTCAAAGTTATTAATTACTTTACTAATTAACTTAAAATCAGTACAATATCTAATGGCATGAAAAACATATATCTACTATTTATAACGTAAAAAATAAAAACATGAAAACATAATTTTAGCATCTTTAAAGAATAAGTTTGCTCTTTGGAGTCATAAAATGAATTTTTCAATTATACTTCTCATTAAGAATATAGTTTGGAAGTCCTAAGTCTTGGATCATAGAAGGAAATAGCATAGACCGCAATAAGATTATTTGTTTGACCTATTTGGAGAAACAAGTCAATCCTACTTTTCTGAAAAGAATAAAAATTTTAGGTAAGAGTAATTCACTCTTAAAATAAGTGTACAGGATTTGGTAAGCCTGGATGAAAATATTTTGTTGTTGTTTTTCCATTCCCCACATGACATTTTCTAAAAGTGTTGTGCTCTTAAATGTATTCTGTGTTTTCATAAGTGATTTCCCAGTTATTCTGATGCAGTTACAGAAAATTAATGACATTATTTCTATAATCATTAAGAACATATTTTCAGGACCAAATCAACTTGAATTGTTACTATTAAAAAGTTGAGGTATATCTGGGTAGATCTTGGGGCGCCTGGGTGTCTCAGTCAGTTGAGCATCTCTTTGGCGTAGGTCATGATCGCATAGTTCGTGGGTTCCAGTCTCATGTCAGGCTCTGTGCTGACAGCTCAGAGCCTGGAGCCTGCTTCAAATTCTGTGTCTCCCTCTCTCTCTCTGCCCCTCCCCTGCTGGTGCTCTGTCTCTCTCTGTCTCTCAAAAAATAAATAAATGTTAAAAAAAATTTTTTTAAGTTATATGAAAGAAAGTGAAAACCCTGATCTGTATTCCACCACTCTAAAATTGTAGCTACCCACTCCTTCCATAACAACTTTATTTCTGCCTTTCCTTTTAATCTTAAGTATCCATATGCCTGAAGTATAGATTGTGGTGGAGAATTATGAAGAATTAACAAAATATGGTAATTAGGGAAGTAAAATAACTTACCTTTGGCAATTTCAATGGCAACTTGCAAATTGGCAACTGAGAATGGTTTTCATCAAGTATAGAAGATTCATCCAAGTTGTGAACTATCTTTTCTTTAGGTACTTTATAAACTACAATGGTGCCCTTATAATGAGGGCAGCTATAGTTTCCAAATTCATCCACCTCTTTGATTTGGAGTTCCAGCCTGGGTTTTCTTTGTAAATGAAAAATAAGCTTGTAATCTTTTCCATAATCCTTTCCATTGCCTAAAATAAAGTGAAATACATTTGTTACTACTAATATATACCACTTTGCCTTATTTACATTTTTAAAATCCAAATAATTATTCCATTTTTAATACAATTTAAGCTTTTTTGGTATCATTGCCTCTTGCCAAAATATTAGCAGCAATAGACTGAAACTGTAGATTACTAAAAAGATTTCTTTTTTTGTATGTCTATTTATTTTTGAGAGAGAGCCCGAGTGGGGGAGGGGCAGAAAGAGAGGGAGACAGAGAATCCCAAGCAGGCTCTGTGCTGTCAGCAGAGCTCGACACAGGACTGGACTCAAGAACCTATGAGATCATGATCTGAGCCAAAATCAAGAGACAGGTGTTTAACTGACTGAGCCACTTAGATACCCCAAAGACTTCTTATCTGTAATTGGACCAGGTGCTCTCTGGCTACTTCCAGATCTAATAATCTTCAATTTTCTCTTTCTATTCCATTTTACTCTAACAAAAACCTAATGAAAATATTCAGTTCTTTCTGTATTTAGAAAATTATATTTACCTTTCAATAATTCTTTTTCCTCTCCCCTAACTATTCATAGTGTATTGTGCACTATCATAACCTGACAATAGGCATTCTAGGGGCACCTGGGCACCTCAGTCAGTTGAGCTTCTGACTTCAGCTCAGGTCATGATCTCATGGTTCATGGGTTCAGGCCCCATGTCAGGCTCTGTGCTGACAGCTCAGAACCTGGAGCCTGCTTCTGATTCTGTGTCTCCCTTTCTCTCTGTCCCTCCCATGTTCATGCTCTGTCTCTCTGTCTCTTAATAATAAATAAATGTAAAAAATATATAGGCATTCTAGATATATGGTAACCACTAGCAGCATGTAGCTTTTAAAATTAATGGCGAAATTAATTAAAATTAAATAAATTAAAAATTTACTCCTCAGTCACTCTAGCCACATTTCAAATATTTAATAGCAACATATGTCTAGTAGCTACCTTATTGACAGTGCAGGTGCAAAACATGTCCAGGATCACAGAAATAGAGATGTTCTAGAGGCATCTGGGTGCCTCAGTTGGTTAAGTGTCCAAGTCTTGATTTCAGCTCGGGTCATGATCTCATGGTTTGGGTTTGTGAGATGGAGCCCTGCATCAGGCTCTACACTGACAGTGAGGAGCCTGCTTGGGATTCTCTCTCTTCCTCTCTCTGTCTCTCTGCTCCTCCACCACTTGTGCTCACTCCCTCTCTCTCAAAACAAATAAATGAAAAGAAAAATAGAGGTGTTTTAGCTAAACTTCAAATTGGAATAGCAACTAGATTCGTGTTACTGAAATTTTTATTGAAACCTGATTAATTCCCAAAATAAGGGTATATCTTCTTAACTGCTCAGTGAAAATACTAGAGCTCTAGTGAAGATAACCTTTCACTGTCATGGGGTTTTTACCATGACAATTTTACCTTGTCATTGCAATAGTGAAACAGACACTGCCATTTTCCCTAAGGCATGTCTGCATTAGCCTTAGCAAAATGTAAATGTAAGCTATATTGTAGCAGTCAAGATAAGGGTGCTTCAAATGTAAAGATTCAGATCCAAGGCCAGCCCCAACTATGTATCTACACTGTAATATTTATCCAGTTCTTTCCCGTCTCTGAGCTTATTGGAGGCTTAACTTTCTTATCTTTAAAACAAGAGAAATAAAACTTACCTTCTGGGATTGTTCTGGGAATGAAAACAAATAACATGGATAAAATGACTGGCACAGGGCATAGCACATAATAAGTGGTCAGCAAATAATAGTAATAATAGCAAATGATAAGAAAGTAGTGGGACCCTTCAACTGTTTTGAATTTGTATGGTAAAAAACAAAAAAAAAAAAACACCCACTTACTTTTTTTTTCAAATATATCAATGTGAAGCTTTTATATCTAAGTTGTAACTTCCTCCTACACCTAGAAGCCAACATTGACCACCCAGAGCTCTTTCTCATGGAAAACCTTCCAACTTTGGGAAAACCTTCGCAAGGAAATCAGAGTTCAGTGAGAGATGTAGATGACACCAATATTTTTCTCCATGTTGGACTGCTAGAGGTCATTTTGGTTAATCTGTAAAGCACAGTAAACCTAGAATTTGAATAACTCCAGGTTATAAAAAGTGTCAGAGTGTGTCTTTGCATAAGTTTTTATTTTAGAGACAACCTGGCTACTTGAAGAGAATGATCCCTAGGACATCCTAGGAAAGGAATGACAAAATGACAAGCCCGGGCTTGGCTTCTTAAAAGAGTTTCCAACTGGTAAAAAAAAAAAGAAAAAAAAAGATAAATTTCTGGAGTCACTGAAATGTCATCTAGTAAATTAGATAAATTAGAGTTTTTAGATCACTGGTGTAACACCTGGCAAACTTCTACTCTGTGCTATAGTAGAGTTGTTACTTTGGTCCCAATAGAATACAACTTAAAAAATTTCTCCTTCCTTCCTTTGAAAGATACTCGCTGCCAGGTACACAATTACCCATAAGGAATAATTTATATGCAGTATATAAAGACTGAGGGTGAAGCATAGCTACATTGATTAAATTTAGATCTGAAATTTATCTGCCTTTCATTGCCAGTTAATTTTTTAAACTAAAGATCTGTAATGTAAATATGAAATGAAGATGAAAGTGTTGAGGATTTACAGTAATAAATAGCATGATTTTAGTGTTATAAATAGAAACCATAGATTTTTTAAGTTGGAATTTCATTGTTGCCAAGACATAGCACTATATTTTGTTTTTTTATAATTTTTTTTAACATTTATTTATTTTTGAGAGAGAGAGATAGAGCATGAGCAGGGGAGGGACAGAGAAAGAGGGAGACACAGTATCTGTAGCAGGCTTTAGGCTCTGAGCTGTCAGCACAGAGCCCGATGCAGGGCTCAAACTCATGGACCACGAGATCATGACCTGAGCCAAAGTCGGACACTTAACCAACTGAGCCACCCAGGCGCCCCAATATATTTGAATACCCCTTGCGACACGGGAAAAAAAAGACAAACAGCACAAAGAAATTGCACTATTCTTTTTTTAAAATTTATTTATTTATTTTGAGAGAGAGAGAGAGCATAAGCAAGGGGGGAGCAGAGAGAGAGAGAGACAGTGAGACAGAAATCCAAGCAGGCTCCATGATGGCAGTGCTAAAGCCCAACACAGGGCTCAAATTCATGAACCATGAGATGATGACATGAGCAGAGATCAAGAGTTGGACACTTAACTGACTGAGCCACTGGGCGCCCAGAAACTGCACTATTCTACTTTTTTTCTCCTACATTGGCAGATTTAGAGAAGTAAAAGCAAAATCCATTTATTTCATTCCAAAATTATGAAATCAACCATTAGCTGACCTTTTGAGAACCTCTTTCTCCTCAACGTATTATGTATATAGTTCCTAGAATAACTTGGAACAGTAGCTGTTTAATAAATATTTGTCATATGAAGAAATACAAAATTTATTTATATTTTATGAGCTACTAGATATACCTCATAGAGATATATTTTCATCTCAATGAGGGGAATTGGAATATTTTTCAAAGATGACATAAAAAGTACAAATGTAGAAATATATGCTTTTGCTTAGAAATATATAAGCGACAAGTGAAAGATAGCAAAATGGGGAAACAAAAAAATCTAACAAGAACCATTGACTCAGGGAATATCTGTATTTAACACCTCTCTACCACCTCTATCCCTAAGCCACCATCATTCCTTGCTTGGTTATTACAATGGTTCATTAACTTGTCTCCCCAATCCTTCTTTTGCCCCTGAGATTATAACTGTTTGAAAATCTATTCTATGATCTAACTCAGATCATGTGACTCCTCTGTTAACAAGATGGCTGCCCATTTCACTTAGAATAAAAGGCAAATTCCTTGCCTTCAAGGAATGATCAGTACTCACCTCCTTTCCTACAACTGTTCTCTTACTTCCTCTCTACCACCCATTTTAGCCTTCTTGATGTTCCTCAAACATGTCAGGTACATGTCTACTGCTGCTAAATAGCATTTGTACTCACTCTGCCTGGAATAAACTCCCCTGAGATAGGATTATGGCTTCCTTTCTCACCTTCTTCAAGTCTCTGTCTAAATGTCAGTTTCTCAAAAATGTCTTCCTTCACAAGTCTACTTAAAATTGCAATTCTGGCACTCTCTGTGAGACTCTTGATAGCCTTTCCTTGCTTTATTATTCTATAAGACACTTCCCCCCCCCCACTACACTGTACATTTTATTTACTTATTTGCTTCTCCGTTTCTCTCTAGTAGAATACAATATACATGAGGATAGGGAATTTTTGTTGAATGAATAAAAGGGTGGTCATTCTAACATCCTACACATGTTTTTGGGAAAGTCACTTCTGTGAGCCTATGGGCATGCAGGGCAACTTTGACACACACAAACCTCTTTAGGGCATTAGATGTTACAGGTCATGCTTAATTGTCAGTATATAAAATTTCATCTGTTTATTTCCTGGCACTCTCTGGATTTTGTGAGCACTGGGGGTGAGGGGCGGTTAGATGACTTAAATAGAAAGTTTAAGTGCTGAATTAACAGCTCTAACCTGGAGAATGAAGGCATACTCTAGCTTATGTTCAGAAGAATGCCAAAGGCTAATGTAAAAAACCAAGGGGAACACCTATCTTATTTTCTCTTAGAAGTAGAAATAAAGTAAATGATGCATGACCTCACTCAAAAGAATTATCTCTATTCTATATAAATAAATATAAAAATTTTAACATTTCTCAAAGGGCAGCCATCTGAATCCATTAATTAAAATTTTAAATACTTTTAATCTCATAATTCTATAATGTTAAAATCTTTCCCAATTTTTTGCCTTCATTCTTCCAACAAATACTTCTAGCTGTCAGGCACCATACTATGTGCTGGGGTTTGAATGGTGCCCACCAACAGGATGAGACCTGTTCTCATGGGACCGTAGTCAGAGAAACTGACATCCATCAAACAATTAAATGAATAAAGATTCATCTATGGTCATGTCCACAAAAGAGTAAGATAAGAACTGAGATAATCAGGAAAGATGGGGAACACTTTTCTAAACATGATCATCAAGGTGAGATTTGAAAGTACAGTAGGAGGTAACTAGAGGTGGGTGGGATAGAGGGGTGGGGTGGAGAACCCTCTGGGCAGACATTATCTGATTGTATGCCTTTGAGATTCACAGAGACCATCACAGGCTCTAATGAAAGGATGAGGTATCTTTTTTTCCTGAGAATCTTGCTCCCCTGAGATGGAGAAAAATCCAGTGAGGCCACAGAGCATAGGTCTCTAGGAAAGGCAAAGCAGACACAATCCTGGCATCCTGCCTGATTCATTTCCCTTGAGTGAAGATGCATTCTTCCCCATTCCTTACATGGAGGAATTTGCACATACGCTCACTTGCTAACCTCAAGGACTCTTATTTTAGCATATGTTCCCCCTCCCCATTACAGGCAATAGTACACTCAGTACCACTGTCTGTAAGAAGCACAGTAACTCACTCCTATTTATGGCACTAGGTAAACACAGGTGCTCTCCTAAATATTACAGGAAAATCATTGGCATCTTTAGTTTGGGTGAGACATTTCCAGTTTTTTACTATCTCTTCTTAGAGAGGTTGTCCCAGGGTCTACACTGTGGTTTCTGCTTCAGAAGCCCACTACTTTCCTTCCTCCCTCTCCTCACCCTTCTCTTTCCCCTTTTTCTGGTACTCTTGTTACTCACTCATGAAGTCCTGCCAGCTGACTGAGATGCCTGGGACTCTGGATGTGAAAGTGGAAGAGACAGTTCACATTGGGACACTTTGGGTCTCATTTCTGAGATACAGAAAAGAGGCAGCCTCAGCTTCAAGCTGCATCATTTTTGTGACTACAAAGAGCCAACAGAGCTTGGATTAATTTCCAGAATCAGAGAGAAAATAGGCATCATTAAAAATCAATGAGATCTGTGTCAATTTATAAGTGAACAGAGAATATTACTTCAAGTCAACTCTATTGCAAGATTCCTGGGCCAGAAATCCCCATAAACCCCAAGCCTGAATTCTCCACTACACTTCACCTTTACATACATACCTGTTAGATTCTATTCTACCCAAGGAAGGAAGTTACAAAGGAGAAGCTGTTGAATTTTAAAAAAAAATTGTTGGGATGGCAACTTCTCCAAAAATCTTTTTTCTTTCCTCTCTCAAACAGCTGATTTCTCTCTGTGTTCTCCTTTTTCTTCCTCTTCTCTTTCTCATCAACTTCTTTTATCTCTTTTACTTATCTATTCCCTCATTTCTCCTACCTTGTCCTGTAACTTCCTGTATTCATTCACCCTGTTTGTTTGTCTTAGTATTTCCATATGTTCACTCATTCACTGTATACCTATTGAAAGCACTTGATGTACCAGGCATTCTTCTAGGCTCAGGGGTACACAGCAAGAAAGACATAGTCAGTACCTTCATGAATTTACATTCCAGTGAAGAACATAAGTATAAGAGCAAAAAGTAAGTAAACAAATAAATAAAATAATTTCATATTGTGGTATGATTTATAATGGAAGCAAAAAAAAAGCCCTAGAAAAATGAGGATGAGAGGTAAGCAAGGTATGTCATCTAAGTCAGAGGTTCATAGCCACTGTTGTGCCATGAACCCTTTTGGAGTTTGGTGAAAACTATTGTTTGTTTTTCAAAGTAGTCTTTTAAATATACAAAATAAAGTATGTGAAAGTATAAAAAAGACAATTATACTGGAATATAGATCTATACACATATCCCTTGCGAGTTGTGATCAGTCCGCTGATCCCAGATTAGATTCTTTGTAGGACATAAGAAAGAGTTTGGATATTATTTTAAGTAGAATAAGAGATAATTGTAGCATTTTAATGGGGGGGGTAATAAAACATAATTTATATTTTTAAAGGATCACTATTGTTCCCATGTAGAAATAGACTTCACGGGGCTCTTAGAGGAGTATTTAGGAGGCCATTGCATGGGTGTATGAAAGAGATGATCCTAGCTTGGATTCAGAGAGTATTCATGGGGAAGATTATTTCTAGAAGAGTATCACGTAGAGTCAGCCTGTAAGGGAAGATGCATTCCTAATAAGAAAAGAAAGAGACTGGAAACAAAAAACAAATAAGTCTTTTTCTCTTCCTACTTTTCAAAAGTCTCCCCTGGGTTCTCTGAAGTTTTCCTTCATGATACAAGTTTAACGAAGGTCTTCTGAAGCTTGTGACTGCTAGCCCACAGAGCATACAAAAAGGTGTCTTTATACTTACTTGAAGCAAATATATTTCCAGTAAATCTTAAAAGAATGTGGTCTCCTTCTTTGACTTGGAAATGACGCGATGACTCTGGACGGCCACTAAACGATTCCAAGCGCAAATTCCGAAGCACCTGATTTAAATCTTTAGAAGGCACCACTAGAATGACTATTCTATGTGGATTGTCCTTCTGGTGACACAGTACAACACAGGCAGTGGTGCTGAGTATGGCTTCTTCTAGAGCTTTCACAAAAGAAACCAAAAGGCTATTTTCCACAATGGAAGAAAGGTGTAGCACAATAAACCTGCATGAAAGCAAAGAGACATGACATAAGGGAAACATACAGTCTCAAAAATATTACTGATAACAAATAACACCCAAGAAAAGAACCATTATCATCCAAGCTTCCTTTAAAATCAAGCATTATGGGGCACCTGGGTAGCTCAGTTGGTTAACTGTCCAACTTTGGTCAGGTCATGATCTTGCAGTTTGTGAGTTCAAGTCCCGCATCAGCTCTGTGCTGACAGTTCAGAGCCTGGAGCCTGCTTCAGATTCTGTCTCTATCCCTCTGTGCCCCTCCCCTGCTCATGCTCTGTCTAACTATCTCTCTCAAAAATAAACATTAAAAGAAGTTTTAAAAAATGAAATAAAGTATTCTGATAACAAACTAGTTAGATTCCTGAATGACTGTAATGAAACTCCTGTTAGTCAGGAAACCATTAAAACCAAATCAAGTTATAAACAGATGTTCATAGAGAAAGAAACCCCCCAGGGTCAGATCAGCTCTAAATATGGCAGCATATTTTAAATTATATTTTAACTAACATCACCAAGGGGTATTACTTCAAACTATAGAAGAGAAAGATAATCAAGATAATTCATTTACTGCCAATAGGACAAAGAATACATATTATAATTAAGTGGGGATTAAAATATTTTTCTCTGTCACTGTGTGGTAAGAATTGTTATGAATGGACCCTGTTATGAGTTGAATCTTGTCCCCTCTACCCAAATTTATATGTTGGAGTCCTAATTCCCAGTACCTCAGAGTGTGACCTTATTTGAACATGAGATCTTGACAGGGGTAATCAAGTTAATGTGAAGGCATTAGGTATACACGAATCCAATATGATTGGTATCATAAAAAGGAGAACTTTGGATACAGAAATATGCACACATGGAGAATGTCATGTGAACATAGAAATGGCCACCTTCAAGCCAAGGAGAGAAGCCTGGAAGAGATCCTTCCCTCACAGTCCTCAGAAGGAATGAATTTGCTGACATCTTCTCTTGGACTTTTAGCCTCCAGAACTATGAGACAATACATTTCTGTTTGTTTAAACCACCTAGTTTGTGGAACTTTATTATGACAGCCTAGCAGACTAATATAGACACCTCTCTCTGGGCTGGATCTGTACCCCCTCACATACATGCCCCAACTCTTCTCCACAGAATTGCCTTACAAGAGCACCCTCAGCCAGAGCATCCACAGACAAGGACTGACTGATGCAAGGGTGTAAACCAGCCTCCTTGGTACTCACACTCCAGAGTTTCCCTGAGGTATCAGGCCGAGGTAAACCTTCCGCTGAAACCATAGGTTTTCTCAGCTTATTCCCTGGCCCTACTCATTTCTTTCATTCCCTTACAGGATTCATCTAAGAGTTTTCTCTCAATAAATCAATAAACTCTCATCTTAAACTCTGCTTCTGACCTGAGACAATTGTAGATGTAAGATCTTCCATTTTGAAATAAAAGCTATCTTTAGACATATGATTGCCTTCTCTTTATGAGTGTCTGCTCCTCATGAGCCTTAAAACTGTCTAAAACTCTTCTCATAATTAGCTGTCTAGAAAACATGGAAATGAGGAAGGCAAAATAAGGACATTGAAATAACAAATTCAGTTTACATATACATGCTATGAGATGAGCATAGCATGAACAGTTAATTACTGTCTTCATGGAATTTCATAAATAAAAGTGCTGTTTAAAAACTATTTTTGGAGTTAAAAGGAATCTCTAAAAATAAATCTAAGTTATGAGTGGTTTCCAAAAGTATTTATTAAACTATCATGAATGAAATTATAGATAGCATATTCATATCAATTCTGGTTTACATTTTCAGCACACCCTGAAGAACTATTTATATTCCTATGTGAGGTATAAAAACTTAATCCTATAATAGCATTTCAGTAAACATCAATTATAATTAATCAGGATATAATATCATCAACTTGTATTGTTTACTAATGTATTACCTGTCTAAATGTTCACATAATTCAAATGATATCAAGCCACTCTGCATGGTTCTCACTACAACATTATCAAGCCCAAACCAACCACTGTCTCCACTTCTGAATCCCAGTAATTTCAATGATTCACAGGCATTGTTCCCAGGTTTCCTTATGGAAGCGCTTTTTGTCCTATACAATGGCAGGAGAAAAGAAATCGGTAAAATTTGTGTAGCATGAATCTTATTTAATGCATTCATTCTTTTATTAAGCAAATAATCCAAAACCAGTACGTTAAATGTATTCTATGTGCCAGTAATTATGCTATGCACCGGGAATACAAAGAAAAGAAATATATAGCCCTTGCTCTACTGAAGAGTACAGTATTACAGTATTATCCAAATATGGGACAAGGTGATCGGTGTGATAAGTAAGGGAATGTGGCAGTGTGGTTTAGCAGCAGAATGAAAGTGCTCAGGGAAGCTTGCAATGTGAATGTTAATATTTGACATGAGCTTTGGAAAATGAGAAAACTTTTATTACTGGCAAAAGAGCTAAGGGAACACCCCAAAACATTAATAAAGTCACTGGTGAAAACACAGATACTTCAGAAGAGCTAAGAGTAGTGGGGGCGCATAAAAGGTAAGACCACAGATTTGGGAACAAGACTATCTACTTTCAAATCCTAGGTGGATCTGCCTCTTATTAACCATATGACCAATGGGCAAGTTATTTGGTATCTCTGTTTCACTGTTTCATGGTATGAAAGCAACCATAGTATCTGCATCAGAGTTAAATTGGTATTTATAAAGCACTGGTAATTGTAGTAAGCATAAATGGCATTAATGTTTTTATCCTAATTCCTACAGCAGACATAGCCAATTAGCTTTCTTGCACAATCTTCCTTCCTTTTCAACCTGCAGTTGTGTGTATCATGTGATACATTCCACCAACCAGAGGTGAATTTACTTTATCTTTGGCATTTGGCTAAGAGGCTCACAGTGATTATAACTTGTCACTGTTGTCATTTAGCTGTATCACCCTGGGCTATTAAAATAATTAGCACAGAGATTAGTAAGAAAGGAAAAAATATGGGGCGCCTGGGTGGTTCAGTCGGTTAAGTGGCCGATTTCAGCTCAGGTCATGATCTTACAGGTTTGAGCCCCACATCGGGCCCTGTGCTGACAGCTCAGAGCCTGGAGCCTGCTTCGAATTCTGTGTCTCCCTCTGTCTCTCTGCCCCTCCCCAGCTCATGCTCTGTCTCTATCTCTCAAAAATAAATAAACATTTAAAAAATTAAAAAAAAAAGAAAGGAAAAAATAGAGGAGATTCTAAGAGAGAAAAGGAGAGAAATTAAAACAAGAGAATCATGTAGTCCTAGATATGGAATAGCCTTACAGTAAACTCTTTTCTTGAATTCATTTAAATGGATATCTGTTCCTCAGAAAAGAAGAAAAGTCCCTGATACTGAACATTGTAGAGAAATAAAAAATGGTCTAATGATGGTACAACTCACAAGGGAGCAAAACCATGTTAGCTAGTTACTTAGAATAAAGACCCAGTGTGAATCCCACATCCTTATTTGTGAATACAATTAGTTATGGCTTTAAAACCACCTTAATTTTTACATGTTGAGCTGTCCAGTGAGCCATAAATTAGGAACTAAACTAGATTTCAAATGTCTACTCTGAAACTTTTAGATTCTATTGATTCATTCAAGGAATCAACCAGTTTAAAATATGGAGGAGAGGGGAAGAAATAACATAGTTTTGGCTTTTGGTTTAAAACCACAAATACAGTACAGTTTATAACACTTGGAAGTTAATAATTTATTTTATTTTTTATAAAGTTTTTTTTTTAATTTATTTAGTTTGTTTTATTTTGAGAGAGACGAGAGCACAAGTTGGATAGGGGCAGAGAGGAGAGAGACAGAATCCCAAGCAGGCTCCATGTTATCAGCGCAGAGACTGATGCGGGGCTCGATCTCAGGAACTGTGAGATCATGACCTGAGCCAAAATCAACAGTAGGACGCTTAACCAACAACTGAGCCACCCAGATACCCTGGAAGTTAGTAACTTATTAACACAGGAATGTACACTGAAACTGAATCCAAAACGTTGATCATTTACTAGAAACTTAATTAAATGTATGATTGATTTTTTTTTCTGTTAACAACTCCTAACTTTTTTATACCAATGGTCTAAACATTTCTGGGGACCTGCAGGTTCTCAGCAGTAGCGGAACTGATCCTACTCCCAGGTCCAGGCAGGTCTAAAACCTGAGCCATATAGTGTATTTGGCATTCATTAATAAAGTTTGGTTTAAAAAAAATCCAATTTTTCCCATTTCTGAGCACATGATAGGATTGCACTTCTTTTCCCCTATGGTTGAGTGGGGCCATATGACTAGTTCTGGTTAATGAATGGTGAATGTCACTTGGAAACCAAGCATTTAATTGCTCATTTACTCAATGCTTTTCTTCTGTTACTCATGACAGCAGCCAGAAAGTGGTTGCCTTTCAGCCTGAGTCCTGGAGTGAGGATAACCAAGAGACAGCCTGCCTTTGATAGCAACACAGCATGTGTGAGATATAGATTGTTGTCATTAGATCTTGGGAATTCAAGTTTTTGTTAGTCTAGCCTCCCCTGTAGAGTGCGTCTTCCTCCTAGTCCTAGTGATCTGCTCAGTGATGGGTTTGTAACTGATTTCGGGTGAGAATAACTCTCAGGGTCTTTATGCATATCAGTGGGGAAGCTTCACCTTTTCCACTGAACTTGGAAAATCAAGATGAAGCTGTGTGCCAGCATGAGGGACAATGGAATTGGCACAGAGGAAGGCAGAAAGAGAAGAGAGAGCCTAGGTTCTTTCTGGTTCAAGAAGAATGTAAAGATAAATATATCCCCAGATGTTTTCTTTACAAGAACCAAAGAATTCCTTTTTCCTTAAAACTTTGGGTTTGCTCTTCTGACACTCCAAATCAAAAGAGTCCTCAATGATATAAAGATCAAATTTAGATTTCATGACATATAATACTGTATAAATTTAAGGTGTACAATGTGATGGTTTAATACATGGATATGTAACAAAATGATTATTACAGTATAATTAACACATCCATCATTTCAAATTTAGACTTTAATATGATAATAGATATACCTCATCTTGAAATTAAATGATTTGGTAGCATCCTTATTTATCTCAGCTGTTCTTAACAATTCTGCAAATAAACTCTTCCTTTTATATACGCTATTAGCAAACTTTCACATCTACTATTGCCTGGCAATGACTAGCACTTGATCACACTCCACAAAACATTCTGATGTACTAAGAGTTCCATAAAACACAATCAATCTTCATGAAATAAATGTGTTTATTCAAGAGTTACTGATCATGCTTTTTCTTGATGTGAAACTTTTTCCATACCCAAAATTCCAGACATTAAGGCAATTATAATTGGCCCATTTTGGGTCAAGTGCTCAATTATAATTAACAGAGACATTTAAAAACATGAAAACTCCCATTAGATCCACATGGATGGAAAGAACACTTTCCATAATTTGTGTACAATTTCCAAAAATTAAAGTGGCGGGTAGACAAAGCAACAGATGTCCACTCCAAATTGCCATTCTCAGGTCTAATAGTACCCTGATATGTTGTTCTGAGATAAATGCCACACAATTGAAAGACGCTCAGGAAATTTTTTCCAAGATAAAACAGATCTGTCCAGGGGCACCTGGGTGGCTCAGTCAGTTAAGCATCAGACCCTTGATTTCAGCTCTGGTCAAGATCTTATAGTTTGTGAGTTTAAGCCCCCACGTGGGGCTCTTCACTGTCAGCTTAGGATTCTCTCTCTTTCCCTCTCTCTCTGTCCCTCCCCTGCTCATGCTCTCTCTCTTTCAAAATAAATAAATAAACTTTAAAGAAAAAAAGTTCTGTCCCAAGGTTCCACAAGTAGAAATAGGGATTACTAGAAACTTTTCAAGGATAGCTTCTTCTTTTCTTTCTTTCTTTCTTTCTTTCTTTCTTTCTTTCTTTCTTTCTTTCATAGGAGTTTTAGGTTCACAGAGAAATTGAGAAAGATACACAGATTTCCCATTTACCTCCTGTTTCCACATATGCATAGCCTCCTCCATTATCAATATCCCACATTAAAGCGGTACCTTTGTTACAATTGGTGGACCTACATTGATACATCATGATTACCCAAAGTCCATAGTTTGCGTTAGAGTTTACTTTGTGTTGTACATTCTATAGGTTTGAACAAATGTAGAATGAAATGTAGCCATCAAAATAGTATCATACAAAATATAAATATTTTCACCACCATAAAAATCCTCTATAGTCTGCCTATTTGTCCCTCCTTCACTCCAATGTCTGGCAACCATTGTTCTTTTTACTGCCGTCATAGTTTTGCCTTTTCCAGAATGTTATACAGTATGTTTCATAGAGTAGGTATGAAAAGTATAGCCTTTTCAGATTGTCTTCTTTCACTTAGCAATACGCACTTAAGATTCTTCCATGTCTTTTTGACTTGATAGCTCATTTCTCTTTGCCACTGAGTAATTTTCTATTGTATGGATGTTACTTATCCATTCACCCACTGAAGGACATCTTGGTTGCTTCCAAATTTTGACAATTAAGAATAAATCTTGTATAACATCCATATGCATGTGTTTGTGTGGACGTGTTTTCAACTCCTTTCAATAAATACCAAGAAGTGCTATTGCTGGATGGTATGATAAGAATATGTTTAATTTTGTAAGAAACAAAAATTTCCCAAAGTAGCTGTACCATTTTGCATTCCACAAACAATGAATAAGAAATCCTGCTTCTCCACATCCTCACCAGCATTTAAGGTTGTAAGTGTTCTGGATTTTGGTCATCCTAATAGATGTGTATTGATAGGATTTTTTGTTTTAATTTGAACATCAGTGATGACATATGATGTGGAGCATCTTTTCAGATTCTTATCTGCCAACTACATATCTTCTTTGGTAAGGTGTCTGTTAAGGTCCTTGGCCCATTTTTTAATCAAGATTTTTTGTTTCTTATTGTTAAGTTTTAAGAGTTCCTTGTGTGTTTTGGATAACAGTTCTTTATCAGATGTGTCTTCTATAAATACTTTCTTCTAGTCTGTGGCTCATCTTATTATTCTCTTAATATTCTCTTTCCCAAAGCAGAAGCTTTTAATTTTATGAAGTCCAGTGTATCAGTTATTTCTATCATGGATTATGCCTTTAGTATTGTATCTAAAAGTCATCACCATACACAAGGTCACCTAGATTTTCACCTATTAGGTGAAATTAGGTGAAAACACCTCCTAGGAGTTTTATAGCTTTGCATTTTACATTTATGTCTATAATCCATTTGGGGTTAATTTTTGTGAAAGGTATAAGTATTTGTCTATGTTCTTTTTTTTTTTTTTTTTTTGCATGTGGACATCCACTTGTTCCAGCACCATTTGTTCAAAAGACCATCTTTACTCCATTGCATTGTCTTTTCTTCTTTGTCAAAACTCAGTTGACTATATTTATATGGATCTATTTCTGAGCTCTCTATTCTGTTCCACGGATCTAGTTGCCTGTTCTTTCACCAATACTACACTGTTGATACTGTGGTTTTGTAGTAAGTCTTGAAGTTAGGTAGTATCATCTTCTAACTCTGTTCTTCTGTGTTGGCTATTCTGGGTGAGAGTCTCTTTTTGATTCCTTAAGTTATGTGGTAGTTTTACCAACATATCCCTTTTATTATTATGTGTTATGACACATATGTTTTACAAATATTCTTGTATAAGACTCACATATTACATTTGAACATTATAATCTTAAAACCAATGGCATTATGTAGAAACAGTATTTTTCATGAGCAAAAATATTTCCCATCTAACTCCCTAAAGTATTTATTATATAATATGGAATAAGCTTTTATTTAATAAATTAATTTCACTTTCATTACTGTCAAGAAATCTTTTCTGGTTCATAATTAAATGACTCTCATCTTTTCCCCAGAAATCATTCAAACATAAAGGAATGTAATGTAATAAAGACTGCTAATTCTTCATATTTAGACTATGTTTTGGCCTCACCTAGTTTTTACATTTTTTATTTTATGAAGCATGGGGTGCTTCCCTGTGTTCCTATTTCCACAGAAAATGTTCAACTGTTTTCACCCTTTGATGTAAGAATGCCCAAGCGAGCACATGAAAGAATGTTAAATAAATAGTTGACATAGGTTCTCATTTTATTGTATTATGCTCCACTGGACAGAGAAAATCCATCTACCATATCTAGCACTAATAGCAACAGCATATTATAAAATACTAATTTAGTGTTGTTAAAAGTATAGGATTACTAATACTATTTACAATTCCACAAATTTATTCATTAATTTATTTAATTCACACAACATTTTTTGAACACCTACAATGTTATACTTGTGCTGAGTGATGATAAATGGAAAGGAGAATGATACTATAGTATGATATAGGATGTGCACAAAGAATGTGGCTAATGCAAAGAGAGGAAAAATCAATCCCTCCTAAAGATCTTAGAATGTCTTGACAGATAAGGAAAGAGTTGAGCTACCCTTTACAGAATAAACCAGAGTTCTTCACCTAAACATGACAGAAAAAGAATTTTCTAGCAGAAAGTCCAAACACCAGGAAAAAGAAATGGAGAAGAAAAAAGAAATTATTAGTACTTTGGCCAATTGAGTTGAATGCAAATGGCTATCTTTCTGCTACATAGGACTGCTGGACAAAATGCCTATCTCTCTCTCTCTCTCTCTGTCTCTCTCTCTCTCTCTCTCTCTCTCTCTCACACACACACACACACACAGTAAGGTAGAAGAACTCAAAAGCCAGAAAGAAAATCCCTTAGAGCTGGAAACGAACAAACAAACAAATTTCAAAAAGTTGGAATTCTCATCTCTCCCTAAGGAACATGACCATCTGGTTCCGTGGAGGCTCCCACCCTCATCAGTCTCCTCCACACACACACCCTCCCCCACCAACCAAACGTACACACCAGGTGTGCGGGGGCTGGAGCTTAACATATTATCAGGTATATCAGATACAGCCTCTAGCTATTAGCTGGAACTAATTCAACATAAAACTGGAATCCCAAAAGGCCAGCATTGGCTATGAAATGAGAAACAGTAAAAATAACCAAAATCTCTTTGAACATTGGCTCAAGAAAGCAACAAACACACAAAGCTGCTTTGGGCAGGAGGGAAGGGGAGAAGAAAAGTTGATCTAACTAAAAATTATAATCAGTACTTGGAAATGAATTTCTAAGGATGGAATTAACATTATAGACAACGTACTAGATTACACCATGCTAATAGATATTCTTAAATATCATGTTAATAGGTAGGTGATAGAATAATCTCAATAAAACCATAAAATGAGTATGTTTACAATGATCAAAGGGATAACAAAAGAAATAGAAAGCATAATGAAAAAAACAGAGCGTCCTGAAACAAGATTTTTAAAATATATCAATGCCCCCTTTTTTCTTTTCTTTTTCTTTCTTTCTTTCTTTTTTTTAGAAATGAGAGTTACAATGATTGAAATGAACAGTTGAAACAAATGATTTAAAAAACAGTAAAAATACCAAATGTCTCTTTCTCCCTTTGCCCCTCTCCTCTCCCTCTTTCTCTCTCTGTTCCTCTCTACCACTTGCTCTACCAGACCAAGTGTGTCTCTCTCTCTAAAAATTAAAAAAACCCACTTAATTTACTTAAATAAATAAATAAATAGCAAAATATAAAAAAGGGTAAAATATATGACAAATTTAAGGAAATTATCTCAAATACAGCATCGAAGCTTTTAAAAAATATTAGGGATTTATGTAAGATGAACAACAGTATAAGTTATGTTTAATCCACTTATATTTAATATAACTGATGATTTCATTTATATCATCTTTTTAATATCACCATGCTGTTTTCTTGTTTTCCTTCTGTTATCCTTTTGCCATATAAGCTTTTCCTTTTTGCTTTTTGTTTTGTGCTTTTATGAATGATATTGAGGCGAGGTTGATTTTATTTCTTTTTACTTAACCTGCTTCTGCAGAATGGATTGTTATAGAATTATGTTTTATTTAAATGTGCATTTCAAATTTTCCACGTTGTGCCTAAGTATGGGTTGTTGTTGTTGTTTTTTTTTTTTCATAAATTGTGTCTAGTAATCAATCAGCACTTTCTAAGTCAAGGCTTTAATCAACATCAGAAAATTAAATTCAACTATGCCTTTGATTATTGTTTCTTTTATGGTTGTTTTGGTTGCTCCTTCGATGGTACTTGTAATTACTAGGTGACATCACTTCAAATGATTCCTTATCAAACATTGGTCCCTTTTCATCTCTGCTTGTTATCTTTGTATCTCATCCTGTTGTCCTCTTGTCTTTTTCTAGTCTATCCTGATGGCTTTCTGTTGCTCAGAAACTTTGCTTCCTGGGTCATATCAAACTTACAAAATAGATTTCTATAATACTCTTCAGGTAACTGGTTCTCATTATTCAAGTTACTGTGAAATGTCAGGGTGATGCTCTCTTTCTTTATTTCTGTAGTATGTTTTTTTGGTGTTTTTATTCTGCTTTTGAAATCTTTTTGATTGATATTATAATTTTTTCCTCATGAAATCATGTAGGATTTTGTATTTTTTCCCTTAATCTTGAATGAATATTCATCCACTCACTTTGGTAGCCACTTGAATCTCTTTCTCAGATCTGGAGAGCAGATCCATTTGCGTAATTTATAAATCCATTTTCAGCGTCTAATCATTTTTACTGAGTATAATTTATCTGGACTACCACTGTGTAGTCTTCTACCTGAAATAACTGGATTTCAAATGTTTTGAATCAATTAAGTGTATGAAAATGTGCCGTCCTCAGCATGATTTCTCCTGGGGCTCCTCTTACCTTGGCTCTTATCCCTACACCTGTGGGAACTTAATATTTGACCATGCAGTATGTTGCCTCCGATTTCTCTCTGCATTCTGCTTTGTCATTTCTGAGGCATGTGCGAATATAGCAAAAGAGGGGCAAAGGAACTCTGATCTAATCAGATCCAAAAATGAGATCTGTGTGTTACAGGGATAAATTTATATTTCTCAGACTAGAGGACTAGACAGTCAGAGACAAGCAGATTATTTTTCTATCATATTTATTGCAAATGGAGCAGCTTTCTTTTATGATACAAAGTACATATCATTGACAAATTATTTTTATTAATCCTTTGCCATCCACCCTCTATATATAGTAGAAATACTAGATTCCTGCAACAGGTTACTGGTAAGAGTCCATTCTTAGGATTAAGTTCTTATCTTTAAAACTATATATGGGGCAACTGGGTGGCTCAGCGGGTTATACGTCTGACTTCAGCTTATGTCATGATCTCATGGTAAGTGAGTTTGATCCCTGTGTCAGGCTCTGTGCTGAAAGCTCAGGGCCTGGAGCCTGTTTCAGATTCTGTGTCTCCCTCTCACTCTGCCCTTCCCCCATTCATGTTCTGTCTCTCTCTGTCTCTCAAAAATAAATATTTTTTAAAAAATTAATAAAAATAAATTTAAAAATATATGTATCCCGAGATATTTAAAAGAGCATGTCTTTAATCTATTAGACTGGTACTTTAAAAAAAATTTTTTATATTTATTCATATTTGAGAGACATAGAAAGACAGAGAATGAGCAAGAGAGGGGCAGAGAGAGAGGGAAACACAGAATCTGAAGCAGGCTCCAGGCTCTGAGCTGTCAGCACAGAGCCCATTGTGGGGCTCGAACTCATGAACCATGAAATCATGACTTGAGCCAAAGTCAGTTGCTTAACCAACTGAGCCACCCAGCTGGCCCTAGACTGGTACATTTTAAATTGGAAAGTTCAGGATAATTCTGGTTTTAAATCTTCCTTTACCATGATACACAGGAACATGGATTATCTAAACTGCCATTTGGGAGATTATATATCTATATAAATATAAATAGACAGATAGATAGATCTCACCCCAAGTAGCAAAAGTGTATATAACTGGATCATGTCTATATTTTTATATTCTCTCTAGTACAAGGGAAAGTTTAATTTCCTCTCCTAGCCACAACCTTATATTCTACTATTGCCAGCTCCCTAAATTGCAACCATTGTGGGAAAGGACAAATAATCCACATCTCAATTTCCAGTTCACAGTTTCAAACTTAATAAAGGATGGCTATAAAGAATCATGAGTAAATCTAGAGATACATGAGACTGTCCAAGATTGCATCACTTGGTAGGTATAGTGACTTGTATATGTTCTTAATATCACTGAGTTTCAGTCTTCTTACTAATAAAATGAAGATAAGGTGGAGTAGGGGAGATTGGATAAGGCAATACACACAGGAAACCTGTACACAGTAGCTGCTCAATTAATAGTAGATAGTATTTCAATTAAGTTTCTGAAGTTGTTTCCCCCTCTTCATTTTTCACAATAAAAAAAAATTCATTCTGAACAGAAGAACAGAAACATTCCCTTCTATGTCTTTCATTAGGAAAAGAAAAAATAAGTATTAAATGAAAGAACAGGAATTAAGATCGGGATTATTCTGTGTACCCTATTTGTTGTTAGCATTTCATTTCCAATGTCATTTCTGGCTAGTAACTCAATATGTATATTTGTCTCATTGGTGGGGATTTTGTATAATTATAAAAATTAGGGAAGAATCCACCTACATTCCACCTATATGGCAAACACAGACTCAAATTTAATTTGTTTTAGAAAAGTTCAGGTTAATCTTTTCCCTACATTAACAGCACACTCTTTAAAATATAAGTTAAAAACATTACACCACAGCTTTATAATTAACCATGTCATAATTTCTTTGAAAGCAAAGATTAATTTTACCTCTTCTGTATCTACCTCACCATATAGCATACATTTGAGCCTTTTGTGGGTCTAAAATCATTACCTTTTATGAGTCTACAATATTTTATTTTTATATGAAAATGTTTCATGATATTTCAATAATGATTTTGAATATGTGACATCAAATTACATTTTTAAATTATTTATGTTTGTTTATCATCAACTCAGTTAGAGATATAAGGATTTAACTCACCGGTTGAGGAATAGTGGTATGATCCTTTTTGTAGTGGCACTAGCTGTTCTTTTATCCTCTATCTCAAATGCAAGATTCTTTTTATCAGGGTGTGGAGCACAAGGTAGGAATATGGTAACTGGCTTCTGGAAAGGATGTATCATTGGGTGCTTAACATGGATCAGAGGGCTTGTGGATATCACTGGGTAGGAAGTATCTTGCTGTGTTTTTAAATATGCTACCAAAGATGGGTCAACTGGTTGGACCTAAACAAGAAAAAAATACATATATTCCTATATTTTAAGAGCAAAAGATGCAAAGTATCAGCACATGTCTAAGCCAATTTTCTGAAAATTTGACAGAATCTAGTTTTTTATATTTCTCTATGTGTTGTTAACTGGAATCAAAAATGAATTAATTTATTAAAAAAACACAGCACTTCGTCCCCTTTTACAAAGTCTTTCTGAAAGATGGGTTCCTTGTCCTATGTTATAAATAACTTAGAAACACTCTTACTTGTAGGCAATAAAATGACCTAGAAAACAAAATAGATATTTTACGTAATTTCTCATTAGAACTATTGTTAGATCAAGTGATCTTCAGAAACTAGAAAAACAAGACTATATTTGTTTCCTCTCACATAAGAGTGGCTAATAAAAATAGCTAGCATGATTCTAAAATTTCAAAGTTTATGGAAAATACTTATGAAAACACTGTTCTTAGTATGGGTTTTCCCCCTTATTTTTCTTCTTTGTTAACCACTTAAAATAACTGAGAGAAACAGGAGAGCATGGGGGAGAGTCCAGGCTGGAAAGACAGAAAATGTTGAGAAAGTGTATCTTCTAAAATGTGCAATGATGCTCCATTATATCTTGTGTATACCTTGCAAATGGTGTTTGTATATATTAAATCCTCATTCCCAAAAAGGGCTGTTTTATAATTAAACCAAATATTCATAATAATAAATGTTTAAATTGATTAGCCTCCTTTTTGCCATCCCCTCAAATGCAAATCTTGAATCACATGAGTGTCCCAAATTCTGGCATCAATTTTATCATAGTTACTCAACATATGTTTTTGTCAATAAATGTCATCAAGACACACACACACGCGCACACACACACAGCTAAAAAAGCTTTCAAATAAAGCAGGGATTTACTTTGGAATGAGATTCACTATGCTCTAAATCCTCACTTTATCACTGATAACACTGTATGTTAGGTCATTAATAATATAAGAGGGGCTCCTGGGTGGCTCAGTTGGTTAAGCGTCCAACTCTTCATTTCGGTTCAGGTCACGATCTCATAGTTCGTGCATTGAAGCCCTATGTTGGGCTCTACACTGACAGCATGACCTACTTGAGATTCTGTATTTCCCCCTCTCTCTGCCCCTTTTCATGCTCTTTCTCTCTCTGTCTCTCCAAAAACAAACAAATAATTTTTAAAAAACCCAAAAACCTGGACCACATTCTTACACCATACATAAAAATAAACTCAAAATAGATGAAAGACCTAAATGTAAGTCAGGAAGCCATCAAAATCCTACAGGAGAAAACCTCAACCACAGAAACTTCTTAGTAGACATGTCTCCAGAGGCAAGAGAAACAAAAGCAAAAATGAACTATTGGGACCTCATCAAGATAAAAAGCTTATGCACAGCAAAGGCAAAACTAAACAAAACTGACTACAAAACTAGAAGCCAACTGACAGAATGGGAGAAGATATTTGCAAATGACATATCAGATAAAGGGTTACTATCCAAAATCTATAGAGAACTTATCAAACTCAATACCCAAAAAAACAAATAATCCATTGAAGAAATGGGCAAAAGACATGAACAGACAATTTTCTAAAGAAGACATCCAGATGGCTAACAAACACGTGAAAAGATGCTCAACATCACTCATTATCAGGGAAATACAAATAAAAACCACAATGAGATACCACCTCACACCTTGTCAGAATGGCTAAAATTAACAACTCAGGCAACAACAGATGTTGGCTAGGATACAGAGAGAGGGGAACACTTTTGCATTGCTGGTGGGAATGCAAACTGGTGAGCCACTCTGTAAAACAGTATAGCGGTGCCTCAAAAAATTAAAAATAGAACTACTTTACCACCCAGCAATTACACTACTAGGTATTTATCCAAAGGATAAAAAAAATGCTGACTTGAAGGGGCACATTCAGCCCAATGTTTATGGCAGCATTATCAACAATAGCCAAATTATGGAGAGTCCAAATGTCCATCAACTGACAAATGGATAAAATATAAAAGATTATTACTTGGCAATCAAAAAGAATGAAATATTGGCATTTGCAACAAGATGAATGGAGCTAGAGTGTATTATGCTAAGCGAAATAAGTCAGAAAAAGGTAAATATTATATGATTTTACTCATATGTGGAATTTAAGAAACAAAACACGTGAGCATAGGGGAAGGGAAGAAAAAATACGATAAAAAGAGAGAGGGAGGCAAACTATAGTGACTCTGTATTTATAGAGAACAAACTGAGGGTTGCTGGAGAGGTACTGAGTGGGGGAATGGGATAAATGGGTGATGGGAATTAAGGAGGGCATTTGTTGCGATAAGCTCCTAAATTCTATTCTTGAAATTTAAAAAAATAATAAATAAAATTTAAATAAGAGAAAGAAAAGATTAAAAAGAAAAGTATAAGAGAAGAATTCATTTACTGTTATATTAAATAGTGGTACCTTTGTCCTTTGGGGACTATGTTTGATAACCCACAAAATCTATGAGAAGAAACTCATCAGTTTTTAGCATTTACCTTTAATTGTACCAGGACTGGTGAGCCAAAAACTCCTGGAGGGTAATTTAAGGACACTCGGGAATCCATGCTTGGCTTAAGAGTAAGGCCTTTCTTTGTCACTGTGAAGGACTCTTTCTTTAAACAAGACACAACAGAAAAGATACCCAACTTGTACACTTTCACTTCAGCACAGGTCCCCTGGATGGATTGAAGACATGAAAGGACATTAATGCAGCACTGTCAGGGAGTATCTGCTGTACATACTCTGCTGCAAAAGAAGAGTCTTTCTGCTGTCCCTGTAGTCTCTCACAATTGAGAAAGATTTCATTAACACCAAAGGGTTGATCATTTCATGAGATGAGGTAGAAGTCATCAAAGTTTCTCAAATTTGGACTATGTGATAAAAAAGAGAGAAATAAATGTATTTTCAAATTTAAATTAAATCCTCCCCCAAGAGGTATAGTGAATGGACAATCACATTTATCGTTTTCATAAATATTAAGTATTTTTGGAATCCTATCTTCCCCTACCAGAATAAACTTTAAATATTGCCCTTTAGGAGAGCCTGGGTAGCTCAGCTGGTTAAGCGTCCAGCTCTTGGTTTCAGCTCATGTTATGATTTCATGGTTTGTGGGTTTGAGCCCTGTGCTGGGCTCTGCGCTGGCAGCCCAGAGCCTGCTTGGGATTCTCTCTCTCTCTCTCTCTCTCTCTTTCTCTCCCTCCCTTGCTTGTTCCCTCTCTCTTTCTCTCAAAATAAAGAAATTGACCAAGAAAATTAATAAATATTGGCCTTTGTCCAGAATATTTAACACTGTTTTAGGGAATTCCAAATTTCATCATTTGGGTAGTTTCTGCAAACACTGTAGCACCAGTACTGTCAGCAAATTCGTCCTTCTGACAGCTCACAATCTCTTAGCAAAGTCATTTTTTCTATTTCTCTCCTTCATGCAGTGGGAGCAAAAAACTGAAGAGATATTTGTGTTTCTTTTTTATACAGTGACATTTAAATTTGTAATGCATATATGCAGGCACATATTCAAGCATCTTTATCACACAAAAGGAAACAGAGTACATAAAGGAAAACAAGATGATCTATTCGTATAACCACCCAAGCTTAAAATGAAGAGGCAGGCTTAAAAGTAATTTGGTCTATTCATGTGTCCCCAAACCCCAGTCCAGCTCCACCCCAGCACAAGTGGAAAATCATGCAGACACACGCACAAGCATTTCAGAGACACTCACAACAGAAAATCTATCATTTGAAAACTGAGGAAGGCATTTCACAATATCACGTCATGAATCCATCGTTGGGAAAATTCAGGGCGGGATGAATGTTCCTCATTGGCTGAAGGGAAAATGGTGAGAGGTAAGAAAGAAAAGTCTTCCCAGAACTGGTGGTGGTGGTTGTGCATTTTGTGAACATTTGGCAGATGCTGGGAACCGGAAGTGTTTTTAAGCAAGGGAGTTGCCACCAACAGAAATCTGATGATGGTTTGTTTATCTGACTCTAGAATTAGAATTCTTAAATGTTGGATGAACCACATAAAATTTTGGAAGAACTCCAGAGTTTAAAATTTTTGAGCTAAGAATGGGGCTAACTACCATTGGAAAATTATAAAAAGCATATGCTTTTATATTTTTAGTAGATAATGGTCCTTGTATTTTGATTTCCTTTTTGCTTTGATTATCCATTTACTAAACATTTTGTAAGTCACATGTACTATCAACAGTTTTTGCTTTTATAATATCAGTCACATAGACTGGTCAAGATTAAAAAGCCACAGTCAAGAGCAATGCTGACCAGACTATTATATGTACAGGCTTCCTAGACTAAATATAAAATGTATTAGGGACATGAATTGTAATATATAATTAGAGCAAGCTTAGCTTTCATATTCTACTGCATAACTTTGTAACTCAGAAAAGTCTCAAATCAGAAAAAGAAGAGATGTATTATAAAGAATTTCTTGTTTCATGGAATTTTTAAACATTTATTCCTTGCCCTTGTCTTCAAATAATGACAACTTACATAAAGCTAAAAAGACAAATATTTTATTTAAAAGCAAATTTAGTGGCCCACAGAAAATTCTTTAACCTTAGTTCCCATCAACTTTATGCTAATTTAACAATTGTTATATTCTGTCTTCAAAACAGAAATTTGTGACAGTAGAGAAGCTCAGAGTTATTACAGTGAAGTCTAGTTTATTAACTCCTATCACATGTTTATAGGCTTCCTTTTATTTTAAGTGCATTTACTCATTTAATCCCTATGACCCGATCGGGTAGACACTATTATTGTGTTCATTTTTTAGATAAAGAAATTGAGTCTTGGCAAGGTTACATAATTTACCCATGCTAACATAGCAAGAAAGTATAGTATAGGAACCAGATTTCAAACCCAGCCAATCTTCCTCCACAACCCACATCTTAACTACCGCACATACTGTCTTCTGTGTATAAACAAAAAACAATTTATAGACTTAATAACTATCTCAAGGCACGGACGCACACACGCAATTGTTCATTTTTTTACGTATTTTCCCAACTCATGAATGATAAAAATAAAACTAGTGTTATCTGGGGATACCAACCTTCTTAAATTTAGACAAAGTTCCATCATATTAGAAATGTTAGTCTAATGCTAGTCTAAGGCATGAAGCTGATTAAGCCATGATTTTGGTTTTCTTTCCCCGGTGAAAATATATTTGCTAGGTCCTAGACCCAAGTTCTTCATTCGGAAGTTTGGCCAATAACTTCTGCTTTCCTTTGGTCTTTATAGATAGCAAAAAAAAAAAAAAAAAAAAAAAAAAATCGTGAATTCACTGGTGTTAACCTAATCAGTCTTTCCACTTATTACCAATGGAGCAATTATATCTACACACGATCTGGTAGTCTGACTAATATTTAGTAGAGGAGTCAAACAGAAAATGTAGATATAGCCAAGGATTTACTAACCTTGTAACTTCCTCTCATTGCTTCCAGTGAGTTTGGGGTTAGGTAACTTGACTGAAGGTTTACATCAGACACTTTTACCATGATGTCTCTGTAATTTCCCCTGTAACGTGCAGTAAATGGAATTGCAATGCATATTGGAAATGGAATTTTCTTTTCCATATCTGAGCACTCAACAGTGATGACATTGCTGACCAACTCTTCATTATCACTCACTATTAAAGAACTCATGTTATTCATTATCCGGCATTCTAGATGTTGTAGAACATATGACGGCGCCGTAATATAACAGGACACTTGGGAACTGGTATCACTCAGCATATCAAAACACCTGCAGGAAAGAAAAAAAGACATAAGCTTTGCAATTATTTAATTTGTGTACTGTATAGCTAAATGCATAAAGAGCACAAGCTCGAGAGCCACATTGTTTTGGTGTGAATCCCAATTCGTCCACTTACTAACTCTGTAACCTTTGGCAAGATACTCAATCTCTCTGTGCCTCAGTTTATTCAACTGTAAAATGGTAATGAAATAATACCTGTCTCATAAGAAGGCTGTGAGAATTAAATAAACTAGCATATGTTAAGTAATTAAAAAGCTATGCCTGACGCAGTCGGTATTATACATATCAGCTATTGTTACTATTGTTACCGTTGACATTACCATTATTATTTAGGTAGTTGATTTCTCAGTTTTGTTCACTTTACAACATGAATCTGAAGATTGCTAATGCTTTTTGATAAACCAAGTACTTATACCTGAATCATTTACTAAATTTAAGGGAAGGAAATAAATATATATAAATATATATGTGGTATTGGAATAATCCAAACACATTACATCTAATGTTGATGTTTATTATGTTTTTTCGAAAAAACTGAGAAAGGTACAAAAGTACTGTGAACTTATGATTAATTAAGGTAATTAAAAGCAGAATATTTAGAATCCTCAAAGAATTAACACAAATGCTTACTTTGACCATTTGTTATACTCTTGCTTTTTATAACCATCACCTTTGGCAAAGATTTTAGAATCTTAAACATTTAAATTCAAATTTGAGATCCATCACTTACTATTCACTTGGCCTTAAATATCAATAATAATTTTTTTAATGTTTATTTATTTTGAGGGAGGGGAGGAGCAGAGGCAGAGACAGAGAAAGAATCCCAAGCAGGCTCTGCATTGTCAGCACAGAGCAGGCCGCAATGCTTGAACCCAGGAACTGTGAGATGTGGCCTGAGCCAAAACTGAGTCTGATGCTTAACCAACTAAGCCACTCAGGTGCCCCAAATATCACTAATTATTATTAAAATAGCTAATATATTAGCACTCTCTACGAACTAAATTTTAGACTACACATTGTTTCTTCTTTTTTTAAGATTTTATTATTTTTCAGTAATCTTTACACCCAACGTGGGGCTCGAAGTCACAACCCTGAGGTCAATAGTTGCATGTTCTGCCAGGGGTCCTCACAGTTGTTTCCTTTAATCCTCACACTAGGAGGTCAGGCAGGTACTACTGTCATCACCTTTTACAGGTAAGGAAACTGAGGCTTAGAAAATTTCACTTGTTGAAAATTATACCAATGGTAAGTTACAGAACCAATAATAGAATCCATCTATCTGTAATACAAACACCAACACTTTCTGACATAATATTTTCAAATCACTCCAGAGCACCAGCTTCTTTATCCATTACTGAAACCAATACCTAATTCACAATGGTGTGAAGATGCAATGAGATAAAATATTTAAACTTCTTATAAAAGGGGGTTAGCATAAAATGTATGCTCAATAAATGCTAGATCTCTACATTAAAATTACCAGCTGTAGTTTCTCCTCTTCTTGGTACTTCTCATTTCTCATCAGTGAAATGACTGAAATATTGACAATGTGAAAGATAAATAAGAGGATCAATATAAAATGCAGCATTCATACCCAGTTCTAGAATAATCAGGTTTTAACTATTTTTCAATTATTAGTAGATTGAATTTTATAGTGCCCTTTAACATAGATATCTAAAACAAAACAAAACATGTTGAAATTGCAAGGAAGGTTATTTATATTTATAATTCTGACCCTGTAAAGTTAGAAGGAAATTACCCAGTACATTGATCTGTTTGTATATTCTCTGATGAGAGTAATAATGGTACTTCAGAAAATGAAAGACAATTTCAAATTGTTTAATAGAGAATACAGTGACTCACCCTTGTGTAACTTCAAAAATGATTCTCTTCTGTGCCCTGGAAACTATCTGCATACACTCTTCTAAAAGACTGGCAGATGGAGTGAGTGAAAAGATCTATAAATGCTTCCATTTTCTCTAGGTTTAATCAAATAGATCTAGTCCAGCAGCTAAAATAATCAGATTGGTTTATTTTAGCCTTGTTTCCCTTTGAGTCTATGCATACTAGGATGACAGTAGAAGAGACAGATTTCTTACAGAAAGCTATCCAGCTAGGAATCACAACAGATTCCCAGCAAGATTTTGTTTATGACATACATATTTTAAGTGGTCTGATGGCTTCCTAGCCTGAGGGACTGAAAGGAGTAGTCATCTTTATAAATATGCAAGCCAAGCACAATTGGTTTGGATGCTATGAAAAGGAAATCACTAACTAGGGAACACCTAGGGGAGGTGTTAGAGGGAGTGGTTCAGCAGTGACTCATTAGCTGATGCTTTGAGTCATTTCTGAATGTAAGAATATGAAGTGTTAATGTTTTTCTCTAATGAAATGGGTAACCACATATTAACTAACTTAATAATTGTTTTGTAGGAGCAGTAGTTCTTTGAAACTATGGGGGTCTTTCATGCATTGAATGCTTTCCTAGGACATTTATAAAATTCATTAGATTCTTAGCCCTGTAGGGACCTCACAGCTAACCTGACTCAACCTCTTCATTGTACTGATGAGATAGGTAAGGTCAAAGTAGCAAAATGAGTTGCTTGAGATCCTAGACCTAGTTGTGGTGTTGTCCTGGAAATGGTATCATACACCTGAAAAGAACACCACATATCATGGCAGAGAGAGGTTAAGTGAAGGTTGGAAGAGTGTGGGAGGTAGAGAAAGTGAGGGTTGTTGACAGTGAAATCAACTACATACTAACATTTAGGTCAGCAAGAGCATTTGCAAAGTGATGCAGTGCTAGGCCCTTTGTATGATTTTTCTCACTTGACCTTAACAAATAACCCCAGCAAGTATATATAATTTCTGCAAATAAGGCTAAGAGATGAAGCAAGCTGCCCAGGGTCACAGAACTATTCTGTACAAAAACTGGATGTAAAATGTAAGTCTGTCTGATTCCCAAAGCAATGATTGTTTTCATTATTCTCCATTGCCTTCTAAGGATGTGATATTTGCTAGAAAACTATGGCTTGTGAATATTTTATTTTATTTGGACAAATAGGGATTATTATCTCCTTCTATAGGGGAGACAATTCATGAAGTATATTAGTCAATTTCCACTTTCATTCTTTCAGATGTCATGGGCTCTTTGGGAATCTGGTAAAAGTTTTAGACCATCTCCAAGGAGATAAAATAGGTATGAAAATATATATTCAGTTTAAAAAACTGCTTAAAGCTTACCCATGGCCCCTAGACACTACAGACACAGGTTAAGAATTTATGATAATTAGGGGCGCCTGGGTGGCTCAGTTGGTTGAGTGTCTGGCTTTGGCTCAGGTCATGATCTCACAGTTCATGGGTTTGAGCCCCACGTCAGGCTCTTTGCTGACAGCTAGCTCAGAGCCTGGAGCCTGTCTTCAGATTCTGTGTCTCCCTCTCTGACCCTCCCCTGCTCATGCTGTCTCTCTCAAAAAAAATTAAAAAAAAAACATTTAAAAGAATTTATGATAATTTATAAATAAAATAAATGTGAGGATTTATTTTAAGATATAATTAAAATAAATCTGAGGCTAGAAAATGTGTTTCCAGTATAGGAACTATCTGTAGTCTTCTAGTTTCTTCTTATTATAATTGAAAGAGTAGTGATTTAGAAGACGTTCATGTTCTGGACAATTGTTCATTTAAACTATTTCCATATATAGTCAACTCCTCTTCCTTTAAAGAAACATTGAGAGTTTGTTTCCTGAAATATAAATATATATATATATTAACAATAGCTGCCATATAAATTTTACTGAGTAATTTAAACCGAATTATTAATGTACAATATTTTTTGGAGATGATCAAAAGGGAAATATAAAATTCTAGTCATGTATAAATACTATGTATAATAACTATAGAAGCACACATATCAAATAGGCATTGTACAAGCACCACTCACATTACATTTACTTACTCCTTTTCCATTATGTTATTCTTTTGGTTTAGACTCTCTGAATCATTGGAAAGAACACTATTCATATATTTGCTGGAGATGTCACATGTTATTGAGGATGTGGTAATCTCTTCTCTTTGGTTTTCTGAGGTCTCTTGTATTTCTCTTTCTGTTGTCTGGATTATGTCATGCATCTCTTCCCTGTTGCCATTTATGTTCTCAACAGTCATGTGTTCTGTTTGTTTATCATCTTCATTTTCTACATTATCTGGGAACATTTTGTTCTGTGATTCCTCTTGCTCTGTTATATCTTCATTCAATGATGTATTGTTTTCTTTTTCCACTAAGTCTGAACTCATATGTGCTTTATTTTTTTTTAACTGGACCTGGTTCGTGTAATGACTTTGCTCTCCATTTGTGGAAGAAACAGTAGCTGTTTCTATGACATTCTGTTCCCCTCTTGCAGCAATGTCTGCTGCTCTGATATCGTGAATGGTGGACATTGTCTGCAGTGGGATACATTCATCATGCATGCCGCATAAATTACACATCTTTTTTTCTTCTTTCTTCAGAAGTGTAGCGGTGCTCCCCAAATATTCATTTATTTTCATGAGGCAGTCTATGAAAGTAGACATTTCTATACATACACACACAGATACATAAAAAGAATAAAATACAAAGCTGAACCAAATTATACTTCTCCAGTGAAATATGGCAAGATAACCTTAGAAACCTACAAAGACCCTTACCAGGCATTTAAGCCTCTCTCCCTCCTAAAGGAGAAGTCATTTGTACAACTGTCACTCTTTTAACACATCTAGGAATTGGGGACAAATTGCTTTTTGCTGTAGTGGCAAAGAGTAAGTCCAATAACTTCTGCACATGAAAATTCTTTGAATATTTGGAGGCAGATACCATGATCTCCCCTACACAGTCACAAAATTATTCAACTGAAGTCAACATTTCCCTCAATCATTCCTTGATGATTTAGTATGATTTTGAGACATTCCTTCTCCTTTGAATGTACTATATTGTTTATCAGTGATCCACTTATAATTATTTGCCTCAAATTCAGCAAAACACTTCAGATGAGACTTGAGTAGCAGGCATACCATAGCTACATTATTGTTACCGGTGCAGATACTATACTTTTTTAGGTACTTTGCTGGCTGTTATGAGAATTAAATTAGGTTTACACTATTCTTCCTGCTGAGCTTGTGATCATTTATAGTTTTCTAATTAGCCTTCCAAAGAATACCTATAATTGTACAGATTCTGATTCTCTGATTAGAACCTGCATTAGCTACTCAAGGACTATTAAACCAAGTCAAACCTCTTCAGGCTGGTGTAAACCCTCCTCGTGATCTGATCTGAAATAATCTTTTATTCCATTCCCATGTCCTACCATTCTCTTCTTTGTGCATCCCTCCTCTGAAGCCACAGCTCACAGCTGAGGTCACATGATCACTTCTTGCAGGCTTAGCAGCTCTCCAATCTTTAGAATTCAATTCTGAACTAAGGAGTATGTAATTTACATCCCCATATATAGGTCAGTATTTTAAGAATCATCATTAAATCATCCTTTTACAAGTCGAGGTTTATCTGTGGTCTCCAATTCTGACAACTTATGTTTTTGTCTTGCGCCTTAAGACCAACTTTATTTTGATCTACTATTCTGGTAGCTGTGTCCTTGTCATTTTCCATGAATAAGGATTTGTCTTGATATGTTGCCTAAGACCATATTCAATTCACTCCAGAGACTAGAGTCCTGGCTATGAGCTCCAGCTGCCATTGTCTGGGTCATGCTGCCTTTGGGCAGATTTCCCCAAAACCTACCATCTGCCTTCTAGATAATTAACATTATCTGCCCTGGATTCCTGATTGATGAGACCTGCCCACTTACCTTGACACTATATTATTTAGAGTTGGATTTCATGATACCACCCATCATCATATCTAGAGTAACTGTTGTCTGAGATCATATTCATCAGATATAATGTTCTTCCTGTCATACTTCTCAGCATCCATAATTGGAACTATTCCCAAGAACCTGCTCATCTCTCAGTGTATGTGTAGAGGGATGTCCAATTCTATAGACCAGCTCACCCCAGTCTTTCTAGTGTTTTTACAATTAATGGGTTCAAGCTCAAATAATTCTACAAATAAAACTTCATCATATTCCAATATAAGAAAACTGCTTGTTCTGCCTCAAAGTAGGAATACTTTCCTACTTAAAAATTTTTTTTCTTAATGTTTATTTATTTTTGAGAGAGAGAGAGAGAGAGAGAGAGAGAGAAAATGAGTGGGGAAGGGGCAGAGAGAGAGGGAGACACATAATCTGAAGCAGGTGCCAGGCTCTGAGCTGTCAGCACAAAGCCCGAGGTGGGGCTCAAAGTTATAGACCATGAGATCATGACCTGAGTCGAAGTTGGACGCTTAGCCGATTGAGCTACCCAAGTACCCCAATTTTCCTACTCTTAATCGTGGATCCTGCTAATAATACCCTTGCCTGGAATGCTTTTTCAAGATTCCTAATTTCCAGCTGCATGAATCCAATTCATTCCTTAAGCTTCAGTTTAAAATTTTCTTTTTTTATGTTTTTATATATTTGAGAGAGAGAGAGAGAGAGAGAGCGTGAGCAGGGGAGGGTCAGAGAGAGAGGGAGATACAGAATCTGAAGACAGGCTCCAGGCTCCTAGCTGTTAGCACAGAGCCCGATGCGGGGCTTGAACTCACGAACTATGAGATCATGACCTGAGCCAAGTTGATTGCTTAACCAACTGAGCCATCCAGGCGCCCTTAAAATTTTCTTTATGTTTATTTATTTTTGAGAGAGAGAGAGAGAGAGAACACAAATGGGGAAGCAGCAGAGAGAAAGGGAGACGCAGTATCTAAAGCAGGTTCCAGGTTCTGAGTCGTCAGCGCAGAGCCTGACACAGGGCTCAAACCCACAAACCATGAGATCACGACCTGAGGTGAATATGGACACTTAACCGACTGAGCCACCCAGGGGCCCCTAAGCTTCAGTTTAAATACAACATTTGATCTAGCAAAATTCCCAATTTCTCATTCTAAAAATGAAATCTTGCTTGCTTCTGAAGTCCTAATGTACTTCCTTTGTATGTCTTTAATGGAACTGGCCTTGGTATCCCTTGCACTTATGCATTTGTCTTACCTTATTTCCCCGAATATATTGATAGTCCCTTATGGACAAGACTCTATCTTAGCCTTCTTTTCATGCTCCATAGTACCTCTCAAAGTGATTACCCAATCAACATTTCTTAGAAGAATAAAAAGAAATACTTGCCTTGTTTCCAGATACACTGATTCTCCTTGTCAATCAATACATACAGCTGCTGGCAGGTAGAGCGCAGGGTCCCTGCAGTGTGCTCTAAGAGTTGGTGAAGGGCCCCACTGAGCTCTTGACCCAGAAAGACCACTGTGGCTATCCAAGTGGCCCCACCAGTCCCTTCACACTGCTTATCACCCAGGAAGGCCTGTTTTAGCATCAGGTGTTGTCTCCAAATCTGCTTCAGTATTTGGCCTAGTTTACCTGAGCCCATGTCTTCTGAATCCATTTATGCTCCAAGAGTGGAACGCTTCTTTTCTGCCAGCAAAGTCTTAAAGGTTTAACAAATTCAAACTTGGTGATGGAACTTCTCTTAAAATCTAGGAGATGATCCAAGTCAGCTAGCCAAGCACTTTCCCGCAATATAATAGTTTATTCAGCTTCTTGTTGACGAGTGAAAAGTTACTAGGTGACCAAAGGAGGGGCGTTCCCACACCCTAGCTGCCATTGTGTACAGAAGAAATTAATCACAGGGGTAGAGCTAGCTCACACAATCCCACTCTCCATGTAAGTTTTACACATTCAATATGTATATGAGAAGCCCTATATGCCTCTCAAGTCTTGAGGCAACAAAATATAGATTCTGTGGTGGGATAAGAACTTTATTAAACAAAGGTAAACTGTTTAAGAGTATTGCCAATAAGATTCCTATGTGATCATTAAAAATACTTATGAATGAAATAATATGTTTGAATTGTTGCAAAACAATCTGGGAATATGGGAATCCTGTCGAGATGAATTAAGATGGGCTGTTACTTAATTGTTGAAATTGGATGTGGTTACACAGAGGGTCTTTACAATTATCTCTTATTAGCATATATTTATATATTTTTTTATAATAAAGAGTTTTAAAAACAGAATCCTCTGCTAGAGGATCCTCTATTACCATTGGTTAGGTAAGTCTAATTAGTGCCTTTTTATTCAGCAAGCCTGCAGTGGGATTGAGACAGGTGCCTGACCACTTTCCTCTGTGATAATTTCTCTCTAATTAGATAAAATGCCCCTTCACTAAAATAAAGCAATCCTGAAGAGTGGCTTTCTCTGAACTAGCAAGGACTCTTCACCATGTATAATTAAAATTCAGATACAACAGGTTCTCAACACTACTGACCTCTTGGGTACCACATTATATATGAGGCCATTGCAATACAGGACTTGATACAAGAGAACCTGGGGGTATGCAGAGGAACCCAGGACCACCTGCTTCCTCCTCTCCAATCCCTCATTAGGGAGAACACAGCACCTGGAGAGGGGAGTGCATTCCATATTCATGTTCTCTTGGAGGTACTGAAATGAAGTGAAAGCTTTCCAAAGGGAGAACCAGACTGCTTCTCCCCAAGTCATCACATTTTCTCTTCTGACACTGGGATTCTTGGAGCCACGCTCATGATGCATGGAAGACAAGATAGGAAACAAAACCCAGTGAATAAAGAATGAATACCATAGGCTTCAATACTGCCCGTGCTGCTTGTGGTTTGAAGAGTCCATAGGAAAAGAAAAGGAGCGGCATGAAGCTTGGTGTCGGGGTGGTTGCGAGAGTAGGGCTCTGGGAAGCTCTGTTCACTGAAAAGGTGATTTCTTTTTGAGATAGGAGTTCATACATCATGGGCTACTTTTTTTTTAATATTTCTCACCTTCTTCTCAATACTAAACACTTTCTGCTTCAATTTTCTTTTCTTTACCTTTTTTTGCCTTTGACTCCTGAAATATGTATTGAATCCTCAGTAATAGTGTATATATATAATGGTTTTAATTCAGTGCCAATTCTGAAAACTTTCTACAGCATTTACTATGGACTGGGCATGAAGTGGTGGCAATAGGGCCTTTTTGGACTTGGGAGAGAGGCTGACACCTAGCAGATTATGAAAATGCAGCCCAGAGTGTGTGAGAGGCAGAGCAGACGTATACATGAAAAGATCATGCAAACTTTGAGGAGTAAAATCATAATTCCAATTAGAAGCCTGGGAGGTGTTTGTATTAGGAGCTATAGGATGGTCTGGACTTGAGCAGGCTAGAAGACAGAAAAAAGGAACATTCCAGGGTAGGAAATAATCACATTATCAAAGGCATGGAGGCATGAAATGACCCAGTGTGATCAAACATGGAAAAGCCTGACTTTAGAGAAAGATTCAAAAACAATTCAGAGGAAGTAATGAAGAAGATTCTAATAATTGAGGAGAGTCAGGAGAAGAAGTTGGAATTTAGTTTGGCAGGCAAAAGAGAGAAGTTAAGTATTTTTAAGCCAAGTTAAAAATATGACCAATATTGCGGCTCCCAGGTGGCTCAGTCGGTTAAGCATCCAACTTCGACTCAGGTCATGATCTCATAGTTCATGAGTTCAAGCCCTGCATAGGGCTCTGTGCTAACAGCTCAGAGCCTGGAGCCTGCTTTGAATTCTGTGTCTCCCTCTCTCTCTCTCTCTCTGCCCTTCCCCCACTCATGCTCTATCTCTCTCTCTCTCTCTCTCTCTCTCTAAAAAAAAATAAATAAACATTTAAAAAATACATGACCAAAGATGTGCTGCAGACAGTTTAGATGGTAGAGACCTAGGAGACAGAAGGCTTGAGGACCCATATTAGAGCAGCAAGGGAAGGGGATACCTTGATAGGAGGTTTGAAGTCAAGTGACTTGAACTCAGTAAATCATAAGAGGAAGAGGGATCAAAAACATTGAAAATCCATTCATTCATTTATTTGAGAAATATTTATTGGCCGTTGGTGCAATCACTGTGCTTGGAGAGAGAATGAGAGTAAAATGTTTTCATTGAGATGACCAAACAGATGGCAAAACAATTCAATGAATTAAGGAGTTTAGGAAGAACATTAGGCTGCATGGATAGATAAGTTGATTAATTTTGGATTTGCTGAGTTTGAGATAGCTTAGGATAATTCTTTGAAATGTACTGGAAATTAAAAAAGAATAATAATGGCATATTTGAATGTCATCGGCAAATAGGTGACAGATAAGTCCCTGGAAGTAGAAGAGATCAACGGAAATTTACACTATGCACATTTTAAGTGTTAAATAAAACTGATAGTGAAATGCTGAACATTGGACCAATATACATTTTATTTTCCTTCTAGATATGTGGGAAATTTCTTTCTCAGGGCAGGGGGATTAAAAAATCAACATTTATCTTCAATCTCATTGACATTTGCTATCCTCAAGTCCAAACTTGTTCTCTGTCTGGCTTCCCAAGGACATGTAATACTTGCAAAGTCAGACCTACCACCCACCATTGCTACATTTACTAGTTAAAACAAGCATTTGCATGTTCCTGCATCTTGTTTTCAATTAATTGAAGTCACTAACCATGGAAAAAACTGACATTTTTAATCAAGATTTGTGACACCCACAGACACTAACTGCAAACATTTTATCTTGGTGGGTTTAACATTTGATTAGCATCTTCACTGTGGCTACTAGCTATTATCACTACTAAGACTTTATTTTACTTTCTTTACTGAGAACTCTTTGCTTCCACTGACATTAAAGCAACTAGTATGCAGCCTTCAATTGCTACGCAGCATTATGTGGTTGAAAAGCACCAGTTGTCCTTAACATTAAAAGCATCGCAGTGAGTAGAGATGAAATTCAAGTGAGGTGGATGGTCACTTGTCTACTACCCGAGAAAGAAAACTCTGCAATGGACTGAACAACCTGTTGGTGCTAGTCTGGAGGTGAGGACAACATAATTTGAAGTGTGATAAAGTATGCTACTTTCCATGGAATTTAGAGTGAGTAATGGTTGATAAGTCAGATGTAAGCAACAGAGTTACATAGGAGTGAGGGGCTCTGAGTCACTATTATAAGCCCTGTTATCTGATTTTGTTATTTTCTTTGAGTGCCTATAGTTGGCTCCATCAGAGATTTGGTGCAGTGAGCACAGACTAAATTTGCCCCATTCGAAAACTCTTGTTGAATTTCTGTTTATCTTTTATCTGATTAGGACAAGCTCATACAACTGCATGATGTATGGAAGGAAAAAGAAAAAGTAGTTGTTTTTGTTTTTGCTTCCCTCAATCATTTGTTACAGAATTCTCAGTATCCTTATCAATTTCTAAAAGTATTTAAAGAATAAATAGTAAAATTCTAAGCTAAGGCTCCAGGTTAAACAATGTAGGTTAAATATATATTGTATCTCTGCTTTCTCCCAAAATGCCACTGATGAGGGTAAAAGAATATATAAACCCTAAAGGACAGAGAGAATGGCTGACACTGTGATAGATAAAAGATGTCAACATACTTTGAGAACATCAAAATCAGATGGACTAGGTAAAAGACTTAACCAAGCAAAGAGAGCACGTGTGGGGGGCGGGGGGGGGGTGGTGGTGGTAGGGAATAGGCCAGTTCTTGCCATGGAATCTCAGAAGGTACCAGAAATTAGAGACATCTGACAGTGAGAGTGAAGGGGGGAACATAAGCCAGTTTTTATTGAAACTCAGTTTGGGAAGCAGGTAGATTCCTAAATCCCTTCCTCTGTTCCAAATAGCCAAGTAAGTCTCCCTCCCACACATCAGGAGCTAGAGACTTTCTCTATGAAGGAACTGCAGCAGGAAGGTAGGAGGCCTGGGCCTCACCAAGAACTGGAAGGAAGTGCTACGATGGCAAGGGTTAAGTGAAATCTGACAATGTTTAATAGTGAGGTCCCGCAGGACTGTTCTGCTCAGTTCCAAGAACAGGGGCCCGCAAGCATAACCTCTCAGGCAAAAGATCAGACGTTTCCTCTCTAGAGTAACTGACCATCCAAAGAGAAAAATCTGTTAATAGTGAAACTTTTAGTCCTCCTTGCCCCCACCCCCACCCCCATGCCCTATCAACAGTGAAGCATCTGGTCATAAACCCCAACTAAGGCATAAAACGTTTCTCAAAATTCTCCTAATGCCTCACTTTTAAGAATGGAGTAATAGACAAGGGAGTCAGGCATTTGAAAAAGGCTCTGACATGACATTAGATACTGAAGCAGACATGAATAAAGAGCTTGAGAAAATAGAGCTAACACAGGAAAAAGAAAATATCAACTATATCTAAAATTAGCATCCTTACAGTCTGGGATTAGAGAATATAATGCATCTACAAAGCAAAACAGACAAAAAGATTTTCTAAAAAAAAATGAACACTTGGACAATGAGAAAGAACTCACAGAAATGAAAATAGGATAACAAACAGGAGTTTTTCAAACTGGTATACAGGTAGAAATAAATAATTGAGGAAATTGCCTAGAAGGTCAAACAAAAAGACAGAGAGAAGAGGGAATAAACGGGGTAAAGGAAAATTAATGGTTCCATCCAGGTGGTCCGAATAATATGTGCCCTGGAGAAAGAAAACTGAAGGAAATAAATTGTCAAAGAAATAATTCAAGAAATTTTCCCAGAACTGAAGACCTTCATATTCTGTATTGAAAGGGCCCAGAACAATACATGCAAAAAAAAGAAGTCATAACTAGTCATGTCATAATGAATATTCAAACTACCAGGGACGAAGATCCTAATAGCCCCCAAAGAGGGGAAAAGGGCACGTTTAAATCAAAAGGCACTGAACTTCTCAACAGCAACATGAAGACCTAGGAAATAACAGAGTTGTGACCTTAATATTCAGAGTGAAACCTCTTTGTAATTTAGAATTCTGTTTTACCCAAACTATCATGCAAGTGTGCAGGGACACAAAAAAGAAATGATAATTACGTGATGGGACAGAACAGAAGGATTGGCTAACGCTATAGTGATAATCATATTGCAATATTGTGATATTGTGATTTATAATAAGAAATGTATGTTTGGTTTTAGATCCCATTTCTGGACAGGAGCTACTGAAACTTGTGGAATTCCCTAAGCGGTGAGAGCAATAAAGGTGGCCCTTGTTAAATTAATGAAGTGGCTACAGGATAGCCCTTTGGAGGAGGGCTGGTTGTCAGGGGGTTGAACCAGGAGACTGGAGGGTTGAAACTTTCAGTCCCAGCCCCGTAATCCTCTCTTCATAGAGGGGAGAAGGGCTGGAGTTTAAATCAATCACTACTGGCTAATGATTTCATCAGTTATGCCTACATAATGAAGCCTCCTGTCAATTATATTTTAATAAAGCTGGAAAAAATAAGAAAATATTTTTTAAAGTATGCAGGGTGGGGGCAGGCTGGCATTTTCAGGTATGCATGTAGCAAAAACTTTGCTTCCTGTATACACTTTCTGGGGAAGTTACTAGAGGTTGTGTCCATCAAAAGCAGCTGAGTTAACAGACAGAAAAAGTCTTGGGAAATAGAAAAGCCAGCAAAGAGAGGGACAAATTAAATGCTTAAAAGGAAGTTGCAATGTTACAGCGATGCCATAGGCTTCAAGAGCTCCGAGTCCAGGAGTGCCTGGCTGGCTCAGTTGATGCAGCACACAACTCTCAATCTTGGGGTTGTAAGTTTGAGCCCCATGTTGAGGGCAGAGATTAGTTAAAAAAAAAACAAAACTCCTGGGTCTCTCAGTCATCTGACTATCCAGGAGGGCAGTCTGCAAGGGAAAAATGGAACTAAAGAACTATCTGATGTTTAAACCATTCAAAGAAAAGTTTCGCAATTCTACTGGAGAATTTGGGGGAAGACTTATTTGGTAACTGAGCAAATAAAATAAAATGAGAAAATTGATAAAATTCAATTCTAAGGAAAGGATAATCATGGTATACTGTACAGTACTGCTCTGAATAATATTTACATTGCCATAAAAAGAAAAATAACTATAATTACTTTTAAGTAATACTGGTGATATCAGTGCATTAGCAGGATGGGAAAAAGGAGACAGGTATGTAGAGAATGAGATAAACGGGATAGATAAGAGAACAAAAGGCTTATTTCTATAGCAGGAAGTCAAATATTTAAAAATAAATCAAAAATTTCAGAATAAGAGGATACCAATACTTAAGAATCTAGAGGTAAATTTGAGAAGAAACTGCTAAAAAATTGAATGTGATGCGGGAGAGAGGAAAGCAACTCATGACCTGTAGTAGGGCTAGTCCAGGGCCACCTGCTAGGCCCTAGTGTTCCTGGGGACTGGCCTGACACTCACCACTAGGCCCTGGTATTCTCTTGTTGAACACAAAGCATTTCACAGAACATCAATATCATACAAGGACATTCTGTGACTGTAATGAATTAAGGCAAAATGAAGACCACTCTACCATCTTGTTTAAACACAGACAAGATACAAGCAATGACCTAGCCACAAAATACCAAACATCTCCCTATTTCAGTTCATACAACTGAGGGCTGCTTCCTACTGACTAAGCTTTAGTATTTCTCTGGTCTTCCATCCCTATAGAGAAGATTTAGTGGAATACCCAATCATAGAATTGTTCCATTCCTTTTTTTTTCAATATTTATTTGTTTATTTTTGAGAGAGAGAAAGCATGCACAAGCAGGGGTGGGACAGAGAGAGAGGCAGACATAGAATCTGAAGCAGGTTCCAGGCTCTGAGATGTCAGCACAGAGCCCGACACAGGGCTCAAACCCACGAACTGCGAGATCATGACCTGAGCCGAAGCTGGATGCTTAACCAACTGAGCCACCCAGGTGCCCCCCCATAAGTCTCTTTAACCTAGATACCCCACGGCTCCCCACAATGTGAGTTCTCCTTTACTGAAATGAGTAATAAGCTCTACCTATTCAATGATAGGTGTGTTCCTGGTGGCCTTTGACTGTAGGCATTGACAAATACTTGGGTACTTCAGGTGGGAGGAGGGAAATGAGCAAGTGCTGTTGCTTTTCTTTAAAGTTATTGTCATGCTATTGATTCTTTAAGAACTATATACACATAAGGGTGCTTGGGTGGCTCAATTTGTTAAGCATCTGACTGTTGATTTCAGCTCAGGTCATGATCTCATAGTTCCTGAGATCAAGTCCAGGGATGGGCTTTGCACTGACAGTGCAAAGCCTGCTTGGGATTCTCTCTCTCCCTCTGTCTGCCCCCCCCCCCCCGCCATGCACTAGCACACGTACACACACATGCTCTCTCTTGTTCTCTCTTTCTCAAAATAAACTCAAGAAAAAAAAACTATATACATACATTACTTTGATATAAATAAAATACATATATTAAAAAAGAACTAAGGCCAAAATAACTAAGGCCAAATGTTGGATTTACTACAGGTCCTTTGGTGATGATATTAAAGTCACATAACATATTCACATCAAGTGAGTTAGCGTATAACAACAAACACATATTCTTAGTGACTTTATAAAGAGTATATTTTGCCATTCAAAAATGCTTGGAATTCAGTGGCAAGTGTTCAAGAATGAACTTAAATTAAAAGTAGTCAGTTGAGCTTGGCATGATCCTCAGACAGGTGGAATAATTACCACCTGGTTATGGCCCAATATCAAATACTTCATCTGGAGCACAGAGCTCTAGATGTGGCAGAAGGTAAACAAATGTTTGATGATTAAGACAATGATGAAATGTAATAAACAGCCACACATTCTTTTTTTTTAAAAAAAATCATACTATTCTTCTTAAAAAATAATTTTAAAAAATTCAATAATATTGTCAAATGCTTGCTTAGGGTTCATGTTCCCAATTAACTCCTAAAAATCACAAACACCTTATTTTTCACACAAGTTTTAAAAATTGGGCTCCTAATAAGGGCCACATATACAACTAACTCCTTGTTAATGATTCTTATATGAATTTAAACAACTGAAAAACTCATTAAAAAGTATACCAATAAAAATGGTGATAGAGCAATTTAATTATAGGTTTGAAACTTTCATTTGTGCTGTTTTTATGTGTTGATGAGAAGTAGAAGAGTTGATTTAATTTCTTAATGTTTATTTATTTTTGAGAAAGATAAAGACAGAGTTTGAGCAGGGGAGGAGCAGAAAGAGAGGGAGACACAGAATCTGAAGCAGACTCCAGGCTATGAGCTGTCAGGACAAGGCCCGACATGGGGCTCAAATTCGCGAACTGTGAGATCATGACCTGAGCCGAAGTCAGACACTTAACCAACTGAGCCACCCAGGGCCCCTAAAAGAATTGAGTTAAACTAAGTCACCAGACTTGCAAAGCTATAGCAGACGTATTGGCAGATATAGTTACATTTCTTCATAAGTAAATTCTCTATCTTTACCACTCAATTACAGTAATAACTGAATTTGAGCTGCCTTGTCATACCGGGAGTTTAATACTTAAAGTCTTTGTTGGCCAGTTCATGGTCGCTATGTAAAGAAAATGGTCTGTTTAGAGTGTCGGGGACTGTATTGGAACTGAAAAGTAATTAAGGGCATTCCATTATTGGTTAGCAAAAGTTCCTTTTCAATAGCATTAATGGCCTCCGAAATTAAAACCAGGGTTTGGATTACAGCTGTGCAACACTGTTCTGTTGAGTCATTGATGTGTTTGTAAAGATTATGACTCTTTATACAGTCATGGGCCTATGACATGAAACCAATGATGTGAAGTTTTATGAAATAAAAACTAGATAGTTTCCTCTCTGCCAAAGTTTTCGGAGACAGTTTCAAATGAGGGTGTGCCAGATGCATTGTTACTGCGTACTTTATGGTATCCCAGTATTTAGAATGTGTTTCTTCTATAGCTTCCTCATGGCTTGACTTCTTCCAAGGTGTGATTAGAGTTTGGAATGTAGTTCTGGCAAAGAGAAGAAATAACTGAAAGAAGGAAAAGTCTAGAAAGGAGAAAAAGGAAGAGTCTAATATAAACTACATATTCCTCCAAGTTCGCTTCCAGTTTTCCTCCTTTCCTGTGGACAGTCATAACATAATCTACCAATGGAAAATGACTGTGGTATTCTAGATCTCAGCTCCACAAGGTGACCCTTCACCTATACTCTATGATATCTCTGAGAGACCTTATTCCTAGACATGTCATACAAGGACTCATCTCTTTGAAAGTGGAATTGACATCTTATTCCTCACACTGCAAAAATAAATTTGCAAGAAACAAATTCTTCGGCATGAACTACACCCTTAACGTTATGGAAACTTGTTTCTAACGTGAGGACAGGATACTGAGGGATGTGTGATTTGCCGCTTTTCAGAAATACTACAACTCTTCCAGTTGAATATAGATGGGCTTAGACCACCTCAGGACACCACAGTATCATCATTACCAGGAGAACAATATTACATATATTCAATCCTCAAGTACCTTTGTTGCTCAGAAATAAAATTCACTGTATAAATAGAAAGTATTAAGCTCCTCAGAACCACAACTTTCTCCCATCTTTGACCATTATTATCTTGACACATTGATCTGATTATTCAACTGCTGTCTTCAATTATGTACATCCACTACAGATACTAACCATGTCCAATATCAGAAAAGAAAATATTATCAATCTTTTCCTTTGGTGTCATTTCCCTCCTTATTGTTCTGATCTCCAGGTTCTAGGACATCCCAAGATCTCAGTGAATGGCAATAGGTGGGAGGAAGATAGCCATAACCGGCCCTAGACAGGCATTTATATTATGAAATTATCACAGGCATCTCCTTTCTGGAATGCTTTCCCACATGCCCCTCCCTTTCAGTGAATCTTCCCTGTTCTTTCTCTCTTGCTGCTTTGAATCTACTGCCAAAAATCACTAGGACAAACCCATTTGCACTAGAGTCTTGGCAGGTCTGTGAGTTTCCTCACCAGCATTACTTAATTTTTTTTTTTTTAAAGAATGGATCTACAATCGTAACTCTCAGCCTCTGTGTTAGTTCTGCACAGTTAAGTGATATCATCAAGAACTTTTTTTTTTCTGTCATTTTGAGCACTGTTAGCAATGCATGATTTTTCTACTGTTTTATTTCTTAATTCAGAATTAACCTATACAATTTTAAGGGAACTTAACTTTAAAATAGTAAGGGGGCGCCTGGGTGGCTCAGTGGGTTAAGTGTCCAACTGGATTTGGGCTAAGGTCATGGTCTTGCAGTTTCATGGGTTCAAGCCCAACATGGGGCCCTGTGCTGGAAGCATGGAGCCCACTTAAGATTCTCTGTCTCCCTCTCTCTCTCTGCTCTTCCCCCACTTGTGCTATCTCTCTCTCGAAAATAAACTTAAAAACAAATTTAAAACATGAAGAATAAGAGTAAGTTAATTTCTGGGGCACCTGGGTGGCAAAGTCAGTTAAATGTCTGACTCTTGATTTTTGGCTCAGGTCATGATCTCATGGTTCGTGGCACCCCTCCATGCCTCTGCTGTCAGCAGAGAGCTTACTTGGGGTTCTCTCTCTCTTCATCTCTCTCTGCTTCTCCCCATCTCAGGTGTGTGCGCGCACGCTCTCTCTCTCAAAATAAATAAATTTTTTTAAAAAGTAAATTAATTTCTGTTCTCATGACAACTCATCTCTTGTTAGGACACAGACTTTCCAAGATTGTGCTTAAAGATGCTTTTACAATTATTGATAGACCCAGATAACAGCTCCACTGTAATCCCAGGTTCCCATAATGAATTAAATCTGCTTTGGGTTATTTAGGTCACATACTGCATAAATGCCCTCTCTGTGTCATTTCTCTGTAAATAGTGAGTGTGCTTCAGTTTTCTCTATAATATACATTTATTTTTGGAGCTCATTAAACAGGTTAAGGAAATTTAAATAGGTCTAGCCAGTAGACAGAAGCTAAAGCTGAAGTTAGAAGTACTCTCTGTGGTATTATCTAACACAAGATGAGGGGCGTTTTTAATTCTTGGCTTCTACCTACAAAGGAACTGAGAGCATTATTTGAAAATCAGGTCTGAAAATCAGGTCTATACTTTTCTAAATATGCTATTATTGTTTAAGAATATTAGTCTTGTTTTTAAAAGCAATTGATAGTGATTGCTATAAGCCATCCTTGCCTGATGGGGGTGGGAGTGAGAAAATTGCAGTTTAAATAGTACACTCCAATATGTCTTCATACTCCCTTTGTTGCAAATACATGGTTGTAATCCCTTCTTAATCTTAAAAAATTTATTTATTTTATTTTATTTTTGAGACAGAGACAGAGTATGAGTGGGGGAGGGGGCAGAGAGAGAGAGAGAGGGAGACACAGAATCTGAAGCAGGCTCCAGGCTCTGAGCTGTCAGCACAGAGCCCAACGCGGGTCTCGAACTCATGAACCGTGAGATCATGACCTGAGCCAAAGTCAGACACTTAACTGACTGAGCCACCCAGGTACCCCCATCCCTCCTTAATTTTAAATTGGCTTGTAATTTTCTAAAGTCTAAGATCATTCCTGGGAAAAAAAATAAACTGGTGCTTAGGGATTAATTATTTAATTGCATTTTAGTAAAGGTGCCATATGAATTTATTTGATTTTACAGGACAGAAGAGTAAGCCAATGCCTCTGTATGGGAACCTTCCTAATGTTCAGAAAGAGTTAATCCCTCTGTGCCTCATTTATGTCCTAGGAGGGACTGATGATACCAGGAGAAATATACCAGTATTTTCAATACTAGAGGACTTTCTTATTTCAGAAGTACAAGAGAAAGAGCCAACTCCTCTGTTCAAAACTCCTCTGTACTTTTGAAAACCATAATTTTATTCAAAATTTTAATGATAACTTAGAATAGTAAAAAGGAGCAATTTCTAAAGAATTGACAATTACTAATTCAATTACTAGAAATGCAAGGAGCCTTCAGCTTTACCCTGTGGGATAAGTTATAAGATTTTAAATATACATTTTAAATATATTCAAAGTATGCTCATTAACAAATTCTATGTTTTTAAAAAGCACCAGACTCCCAAATATTTTATTGTACTGTACTTGTTCTCACCTCAGCAACAAGCTCTAAGCTTAATATCTGTAAAACAATGCCAACATTCTTAAGAACCCAGAAAGTAGAGTACTTTGAGGAAAGGTAGCATGGAATATGTTAGGAATTAGAAAAAAAACAAGAAAATAGTTTCAATATGCTTTTTGAGAGGAAGAGATGATCCGTGGGAGGACTATTCATGTGAGTATGTAAGTGTGTTTTGAGGGTTTTTGCAGCAGTTGAAATCCTTGTTCAAAGGAAGAAATAGCAGCGTGTTTACACGACCTTGTAGACTGATATTTTGAGCCATTACTTAATCCAGCAGCTGTGGCAATGCCCTTTTGTCTGATACAAAATAAACAAAGAAGCAGAATATAAGGCAAGTGAATTCTTGAGCAAGTCGGCCACGTGCATACAGCTTCAGCTTCTAAACAGTGTGAACTATTTCAGTGTGAGAGAGGTGATATCCTCCTTACAGTTTAGCTGTGAGATTCCGGCCGGTCATAGACATTGCAACCTATTTGGGGACAACTTTAATCATCACCCTTGAGCCATGACTCACACAAACAGCAAGACAAGCTCATCAGCAATAATCCACTTGAGAGAACCTAGGTGTTTATCACCAAATCTCTGCTGGTAAAAGTGAGGACAAATGACCTGTACATCTACATATTACAGAGACAAGTAGCCTGGAAGTGAGATGTTTGCCCATCAGTCAAAATATATTGTGGGTTTATTGTGTGCCAAGCATTCTCCTGAGCCTGTTTGTGGTTTAAAAAAAAATAGTTCTTGTCCTTGTGGATCTTAAAAATCTAGCAAAAATGGGGCTCCTGGGTGGCTCAGTTGCTTAAGCATCTGACTTCAGCTTAGGTCATGATCTCACGGTTTGCGGGTTCGAGCCCCATGTCGGGCTCTGTGCTGACAACTCAGAGCCTGAAGCCTGTTTCAGAGTCTGTGTCTCCCTCTCTGCCTGCCCCTCCCCCATTTGCACTCTGTCTCTCTCAGAAATAAATAACCTTTTAAAAAAATCTAGCAAAAATGGCCAAACATCGCATTTAACATGAATCAAAGGAAATGAAAAGTTTACATCAAAAGAACAAATTAGCCATGTGTTAAACAGGGTTTTAGAAGAATGAATGGTATAGACTAGACCAGGAGAGGAAAGGAAAGAAATGGCAAACAGCACAGGCAGGCTAGTAAAGTGAAGGATGCTAAATATAAATGACTTTAGATATCCTCAAGTCAACTTCAAATCTGTTACAAAGTCTCTGACTTGCAGATTGAACAGTAGAACCACAGATGAGCCAAGAGTGTAGCAATCAGGAGAACTTCATGGTGAAACCATCCCCGGGGATGTGGCCGAGCAACCACGCTATTGCTCCACTCATCACCTAGATAGACCAAGCACATCCTGTTTCCGTGGGGACAACAACTGTGACACAGCTAGCATCTTGGACTTAAAAACAAGCTCTTCTAAGTTATCTACCAACCTTTGTCAATGATGACAGTCTTCTGCTTGCTCCTTGAGTCTCTCCGGCTGGCGGATGAATGAATTTGGTTGGTCCAGAGAACACTGGGTGGATGTGAGTTTGAATGAAAATGGAAGCATTGGCTTGTGGGTTGTTTTTTTGTTTTTGTTTTTGGTTTCGGTTTTGGTTTTGTTTGTTTGTTAATGTACAATATGTAAGACACTGGAAGAAGCACTTTTACTCACACCTGCTACTTCTCCAGAGGATCCTGGGATTTCTACTACTCCTCTATGCTAATTGCCAACATGACTTTTTCCCCCTATATTTACTCTCAAATGATTTTCTAGGATACAAAAATGGTAAGCTAATGGAAGGATATAAGGTAATTATTTCCAACCCCTGTGAGTTGAATCTTGAGATTCAAAGCATTTGGATCTCTCATAAGCCTTCCACACTCTCCTAAGTGCTATTTTTGTGCTGTAGCTGATTGCATCTGCTACATAAAATACAGTTTCCTGTGAGGTTTTGAATGATACATCCTTTGGGAAGCCTCAATACCAAGATAAAATAGAGTTTATAGCACTTTGTAAGCTCAGATTCAAGGGGTTTCCCACAAATGGGAAGTTCCTTTTCAATGTTTTACAAGAAAACAACATCATCCACCTTCAAACAACTGTCTACGCTACTGGAAATACAACTGTCATCTAAATATACATATATATTTACACACATGTTCTAAAATGTGTTCCATGTGCTATGGAGAAATAATCCATCCATTTGTGTATATATCGATAACTTCAGTTTTAAACCCTCAAGCAAGATAACCCTTGAGCAAGATAACCTACAAATATGTTTACTCATTACAAATGTTTACTAAGCATCTACTATGTGTCAAATACTCTGTTAGGCTCTGGGTGGGGATACAAGTCTAATTCCTTATGGAACTGAAAAGAATCTGGAAAACTTGGATCTTGTTGCGTAGTTCAGCCTACCGGGAGAGGCTAATTAGCTGACTATTTACGGTAGACTTAAAGAAACAATTTCTAATGCTGTGTATTCAGCCTCTGTTATGTAATTTTGTTTAGAGTTTATCTTAGTGCTACAGGTAAAAGGACAGTTCTCAACCTGTTGCAGCATGTAAAGATTATCTGATTATTTCACAACAAAGTTAATACCAAATTCTTTCAGATATGACTGTTTCGTTTACCTTGAATGCTAGAATAAAGTAATCGTTAGCAGTTCTGCTTGAAACAAAACAAATCACTATTTCAAAATAATTAGAGTACTCTCTTTTGTTGTCAAGCATAGTATCTGATTTATACAGATACATATACATATGATATGTATCAAAAAGTGTGTTTTTATACTGGTTATAATTTCACAAAACTACTATAATGACTAAGAGAGAGTAGATATATTTAGTATCATTGTTTTCCCCATCATGAATTTGTTCTTTTGACTGGTTAAAGGTCCATGTTCATGATGTCAGATCACTGAATGGAATTTTGAGTTCTTGGAACTTCAAAAGGCTCATTATGTAATATAACATTCAAATCTAATAGGAAAGGACATGCTTCACTAGAGTTCATTTCCTGAGCATGTCTTGTAAGTAGATGCAAGTTTGGACACTTCCTCTTGCTAATGCCACTTCTTCTTGTCATTTCTGGACATTTTCTCTTATGATAATTAGATATTTGAATGTTGAAATCCACGGAGCTTAAACTTGAAAGGAATTCTAGGATGCCAGAGCTGGAAGTAATCTCTTAGGTGCCCCTAGTTCTACCTTCTTCCTTTATGATGAAGACACTCAAGAAGAACTATGTGCAGTGCATGGAGTTTTGCTGCAGAGCTCGTCTGCAGATGCTTAGCTCCATTTTCCAGTTCTGGTACCCGGCTCAGGTGAAAAAGATTTGTCCCTCAAACAAACAAACATGAATTATAAACTCCACGTACTTCCTTGAATTAGAATTATTAAATTATTCATAACTCCTTTAAGTATCATTTATTTCTCAGCTCAGGTCATGATCTCACAGCTTGTGAGCCCCGTGTCAGGCTCTGTGCTGACAGCTCAGAGCCTGGAACCTGCTTCAGATTCTGTGTCTCCCTCTCTCTCTGTGCCCCCACCCCCACCCCTGCTCGCACTCTCTCTTTCTCTCAAAAATAAATAAACATTTAAAAAAATTTCAAGTATCGTTTTTTTCTAAAATTTGGTCAGTAATTTATAATCATAGTTTGAGTGGAGTAAACACTTATATAGAATTTATATATTATATATATAATTTAAAATTTTATAGCTTTCTTATTTGTCTCCCATCCAAAACAAATCCAAATATTTTATGGTTCTTAAAATAAACTCATAAACATATGGTTGTTACAAATAAAACCAGAAAGATCAGAAATCATACAAGGAAAAAGAGGAAAAAATTACCAGAAAAGAGGCAAGTTGATTCTTTTTTTAAGTTTATGTATTTATTTTGAGGGGGAGAGGGACAGAGAAAGAGAGGGAGAAAGATAATTCAAAGTACGCTCCATGTCCAACACAAAGCCTAACATGGGTCTTGATCTCATGAACCCGTGAGATCATGATCTGAGCTGAAATTAAGAATGGGAGGCTTAACTGACTCATCCACCTAGGTGCCCCTTTTTGGTATTATTTTTAGATGCAGAGAGGTTGGAAACATTCCTGGTACTGAATTCTAGACCATTTTAGCATATATATCTTCATGTAAAGAACACTAAAATAATGAACAAGGCCTCCACAAGAAGCTTTGAAAAAGCATCAAACTTTCTTCATGGTTCTTCCATTGAGTTCAGAGAAGGCATTTGAACATTAAATTGCATACTGGAACAGAATTTTCTTTAGCACAAGATGTGTGTATTGCTGATAACCTCAACTGAAGCAGGAATGGAGTTTAAAGCAACTGAAGAAATGTTAGCTAACCCTATTCAATTACTTAAACAAGGAGGCCATTAGATTGATGTGGCTGTAATGCTATGGTGGCCTATATAAACAAACCAAACTCTAAGCTTGTAAATGCCTCAAGGTTATGAAATAGAAATGCTGCGGGAAACCAGTCATAAACAGCCAACTAAGCTTCAAGCTCTAGCTAATCAAATAGTTTCCTTTCTTTGCTTCTTCACTTCACGTAAGAGCCTTCCCTGGTTCCTGTACAGGGTGTGCTCTGGACCACTGTGGTTTACGTGCTGCCTGAGTTGAATATATTTTTGCTCAAAGAAATCCTTAAAATTTTTTTATTAAAGTTTCTTTCATATTTATTTTATTTCTGAGAGAGAGAGAGAGAGAGAGAGAGAGTAGGGGAGGGTCAGAGAGAGGAGACACAGAATTTGAAGCAGGCTCCAGGCTCTGAGCTGTCAGCACAGAGTAGGACTCGGGGCTCGAACCCACAGACTGTGAGACCATGACCTGAGCTGAAGTCGGACGCTTAACTGACTGAGCCACCCAGGCGCCCCAATCCTTAAAAATTGTTAATAGGTGCCGCAGTTCATCTTTTAACATCCCTTACAGTCTCATTCAAATATGATATTAGCTGTGTTTGGGCTAGACTAGATGCCAGCTCAATGAATGTCGCATTGTAAACAGCAGAATGAAATATATCTCCACCTACTTGGATTACCTGGGACTGTGTGGGAAAACTTGATACTCTTCCCAGGATATTCTTCCAGGTTTGGCTTCATTCCAGCCAAAGTCCTTGTATGGAGACATGGAGTGGGAGTGGCTTCCATGGGGTTTCATTAGTGTGGTCTCAGGAAAACAGGATTTTCTCCTTCTGACTCTGGGACTCTCCAGTCATAGCATGGCTGCTCTCAGGGAGGCCAGGTTATGTAAACCACATAAACTCACATAAAAAAAAAAATACGTATATATCTTGAAAAGAAGAAAGGAAGGAAGGAAGGAAGGAAGAAAAAAGAAAGAAGAATGAAAAGGAAAGGAAAGAAAGGCACCCTAGAATCAATACCCAGACAGTTTTTATTGGTAATATAATCCAATCATGAAGGTCAGTTTTTCTAAATTAATCATCACTTTTAAAATTTCCCCTTTTTGCTGCTGGATCTTACTTTCTTAGGTTGCTAGCATTTTTTTTTTTTTCCAGTCATGTCTATGTCCTCCAAGAAGCAAACACCAGTATCAGATTAAACATGCTAGAAATTTGTTAGGGGAATTGCCAGTGAGAAACAAGTGTAAGGAGCTGAGAGAGGCCTTGCTCTGAACTTGGGTGAAGGAGAAAAGAAAGGAAGGAAGGAAGGAAGGAAGGAAGGAAGGAAGGAAGGAAGGATGAAAGGAAGGAAGGACAGAAGGAAAGAATCTATATGGGCCTTGCAGTTCTAAAGAAAGTCGAGCATGGCAGTCTGGGAGGTCTTGAGCCAAAGGCTCTACTGCCAGAGGAATCCCCAGGCTCCCAGGAACAGACCTGCCTCAGGATCCCTGTCACACCCAGTCATTGCCTGGAGGACAGCGTGAAGGCGTGGCCAGCACTTAGCCAGGGCCAGCATTACTTTTACTCTCAGCAGAGATCCAAGAGACGCATTCCCAGGGCTACCACAGCAGTGTACATATAATAGCCCTAATTTACCTTAAGCAAATTTATTCATACTTTCCATTTTTGTTTATTTAATACAAAAATAATCACTTTTTGAGTGTTCACCATGTGGCAGACACTGTTAAAACTTTTACATGCATTATGTCATTTCATCCTCACAAACACCCTGTTATTATTCCCATTTTACAGAAGATTACTTAATAAGTTTCTTGCACGGTCAGGCTGTGATGAACTATTATGTCATCTTCATTAAGTGGAAAACTATATTTCCCAGAACCCCCTCATGTATATGGTCCCCCTGCTAACAGCCAAAAGAAGAACTTGCAAGAAATCTTCAAATTGGAAGTGATGCAGCAAACATTCTCTGAAGTTGTTTTGCAGCCAGATGAAATGATGGACAAATGAGGCTGTGATCACTGGTTTCCAAGAGATGTTTTTTCCTCCTCTGCTTTGCCAGTAGGCCTTCTTGCAGCCCACTGGCCCTGACGATCAATAATGACCTCAAGTATACCTCAGAACACTTGGACCTATAGAGTTGGTCTCCACAGAAGGAGCAACTCTCCATAAATCTCCCCATAGGAACCACTTTTATGGTTCCAATCTAGCAACCGCTGTACTTGGCTTTTCTCAGATTGGCTGCTTACTAACTACTCTGATCTAAACTTTGCCTTCTAGACTTTCACTTCTCCAGCTCCTCCCTCAATTGTAAAGTCCAATTCCTATAATAAATCCTTTTTCCCCAGAACACAGAGCTACTCTCCTCCCTTGCCTGAACCCTGACTGATAGAGTAACAGTGCAAACATCTGTTGAATGAATGGGCAATTTAGGCCTAGCCCAGGGATTAAGATGTATGTAGTCAGTCTTCGGAGTTCAATATCCTTTGTTTTAGATTAAAGCAAGCACAATTCATTTGTTTAAGAAACCAAATATGCAAGAAGAAAATGTGACCATAATTATTGAAGTTAGAGTCTGTCACTGGTAGTGTCCCATATCGAAGTTCATCCTATTATCTCACAATGTGTGATGTGCAGGGCCAAATTTTTGCCTCCTCTCCCCCCATTAAATAAGTACAAAAACCTATAAATGTACCTACCTGAGACTCTAGACTTTTGTGTTCTAAAAAGCAGAGGATAACATTTTAGTTAAGAAGATTTTAGTGGTGCCTGGGTGGCTCGGTTGGTTTAAGTGGCTGACTTTGCCTCAGGTCATGATCTCATGGTTTATGGGTTCAAGCCCCGTGGTGGGCTCTGTGCTAACAGCTTGGAGCCTGGATCCTGCTTCATTGATTCTGTGTCTCCCTCTCTCCTCTCTGCCCCTCCCCTGCTCATACTCTGTGTTTCTCTCTCTCTCAAAAATAAATAAAACACTAAAACATTTTAAAAAAGAAAAAAAAGAAAATTTTTAAGAGCGGGCATTATCAGTCAAGCCTCTAATATTAAAAATGTCTAACATGTCTATAATTGTCTGTAAAATATATCCCCAAGATACTGAATGGAGTTAATTTAATATTACTATGTCAATATATAAAATTGAGTGTTGAAAAATACTTTCAAAAATAAGGGCTTTGCCATAATTTCTATCAAACTGTTTTTTATTTAAAAGTATTTTGTAATACATTTAACTCTTTCATGCTTTTCAACTCTAATGTTTCAACAATACAGAATCAAAATTAAAAAAAAAAAATATATATATATATATATATCAGCAATGGTACTATCACACCAACCTGGGAGGAAAAGAATATGGGGCTGTAATAATAGTCACACACAGTTCTTTCCTGTGCTTGCTCGCTCTATTTATCTATTGTGCCTGCCCCACATGTATCTTTCTGCAAGCCTGAGGCTGGTACAGCTTTGCTAGCTGATGTCCTATTACATTCTGCCAATAGGAGTCACTAGAGGGAGTTTAGAAGCCAGGGAGGGGGGCAGGGAGGGGCAGAAAGAACCTTCCTCCTCTTTATTTTTTCTCTCAGCACTGCCCAGCGGCGGCAGATCTACTCCAAAATGACTGTTTATTCTCACTCCGTGGGGGAACTTCTAGGATAAAATTCATCATTTGCCTTAGAGAAACCAGCACTAGTCAGGTGGCACCCCCTGATTAGAGGTCTGAGCCTGAGCTCTGTGAGGTTCCTCCTCTGAGCTGCTACTCTGGTAACTTCTATCTTTTGCCTTTTGTTCCCACAGCCCTTGGGGCAATACTTGCTTGTTCTTACTAGCTCTGAGTTTACCCCCATGTTCCCTTCTGGCTTTGAAGGCTCCAACACCTGTGTCACTATTCCTTATTATTCAATCTTCCCTGTTGAAGCCCTGAATGTGAATTCTGTTTTCCTGACTGGACCCTGTCTGATACCTTCATTTTCATGTAGCTTCTAGCAAATAAAAGCGGTTTAGATCTCCTTCCTTACCTCCTTCTTCCCCTCCACTATTTAAGAGTATTTTTAAGGTTGCCTTAGATGTCCTCAAGAAACATCCTGTCAGCTACTATGGGGCCCCTGCAGTTTTCCTCTACTTCTAAGGTTTTGTGATGCCTATTGCCCAAGCCTTGAAAACTGTGAAACTTTGGTCCTGCTGATAGGTATCAAAGGTGAGGTCTTCCTTCAGGGTCCAAATGGTGATCCATCCTACTTCTTCTGCTGCTCAGACTGTGGCCATTCTTGGCTCCAGAAATTTCCGGCATAATACAACCACCACTCTCCAGGGCTGCTTTCTTTAATGTACTTCACATGTTATTTTTGTGTTGGGTTCTCAGTATCTTTTAGACTTGTATGGCACAGCTTTCACTCTTGGTGTCTATTTTGACAAGTCCTGCCCTATGGCAGAGGTCTGAGTCATGGGCTGAGCTGAAGGGCAATTGGTGTCACTGGTCGAGTGAAGTACTTAGATTTACCCACACTTCCACAGAGGGGAAGAGGTCCCACCCCCATGGCTTCCCTCCTTCAACCAGATTATCATCAATTTTATTTGTTTCATTTTCATTTCCTCTGAAGGTTTCATTTGGACAAAGGAGTCTTCTGCTACAGAAAGATTCTCAAAACTACTGGCATAGAACCTCCAGATACATCCAAATTTATCCGAATACAAAGATAAACATACCTAGGTTTCAAGCAGAGGCCACCACTATAAATGCAAAAAAAAAAATATATATATATATATATATAGTTTATTATTCTTAGGATTTAATATAAAAATTTCTTCCAAGTTTTATAATATTGAAAAAAGAATAAATGCACCCTTTATTTGTTGAAGAATATTGCTGTGTGTACCTGGTCTCCCAGGAAACACAAAACCTACTTTCCTTGAAATGATATTTGTGGGTCCAAAGAACTTAGAAAAAGGGTGGAGTGAACATTTAATGCTTTGGAGGGTCCAGAGTACAAGAAGAACTTCCAACAATTAAAATGATCATAAATCAGAACCCCTGGATTTCACTAGTTAAATAAGAGAAAATTAAGAAATGTATTGAGCTTCAGATATCTCTAATAAGATATTGTGCTTTGCATTAATATGCATTAGTTCCAAGGAGTAAATGAAAATTGCATATGAACAGAATTTGAAAGCTGTGAATTTCTAAGAAAAAATGACACTTAGATATTTGCAGTGCTCATCTCAATTAAAATGAATGCCTGGGAAAATATTTGAAAAGATAAAAAAGAAAAGAAAGGTAATTCAAAATACAGAAATTTAAAAGAAATCAGAACTCTGTATAGGTGAGAGCCATACAAAGACAAGATTTTAAAAGCTGACTTATTTTGTTCAAAGTGGTAAATTCACGATGCATTAGTGTTTACTAGTACAAATAAGCAAAATGTGGGGAAATTTCAGTGTTTAAACATTGAGCTATTTACTTGTGATAATTACAATTATTTCTGTGTGGTTCCAGAGATTTTTTAAAAGTATTTTTTCCAAAGGAAAATGGCCCTTTATAAAAAATTTCTATGAGATTTTTTTAAAAGATTTTATTTTTAAGTAATCTTTACACCCAACATGGGGTTCAAACTTACAACTCTGAGATCAAGAGTTGCATGCTCCACCAACGGAGCTAGGAAGGCACCCCTCTCTGGGATTTTTTTAATGTATTCTATCCTCAAAGATTTTAGAATGGATTGCTGTAATGTAGATTTATACCTCACTATTGTCCAAGGTAATCTCATTGATATCCTGTTGGTTTTCATATGTGTATCTAGCTAGAATAAGTATTCTTTATTGCCTATGATATGACTTTTATTTAGTAATAGCACCCTTATTTTTAGTTTTCTTATTTATGATGCATTTAATCCAGTAGAAATAAATGAGACTATCAGTAGTTTAAATGACTACTCCTTGACCCTTATTGACACATATCAGTCATGGACTCATCTGCATGAGCTTAATGTTGATCTTTTATGCTTTAACACAATCGATATCTTAATAGCACTATAGAGATATAGCAAATGTTTTTGGTCTCTAGATGATCCAACAATAATTTCTAACAACTTCATAATACTTTTGAAGATGTTGGATGTATCTTGCATCATGACAGATAGATTCACCCTCTCCCATCCATATGAAGAAAGAATTTTTTGTTGACTCAGACTTCACACCATTCTAGCCAACTGACTCTGCTATTCAATTTCCAGCAGGAAAGACTGCCTGACATAAACTATTCTAAAGCTATAACACAGTTTTTGGTAGGGATCAGTAATTAAATAGCTTATAGCTAATGACTCTATGAAAAAAACTGATAGTTTTCCCCAAATAGTCATTCTCCCCTTATTCATTTAGTAAAAGAACTCTGGAATTTTAGTTGAGCACATGGATGCCCAGAATAAGGATTTCATTTCTTAGCCTCCCATAAGCTAGATGTGGCCATTTGATAAAGTTTTAGGCTATAGGTTATGGGTAAAAATAATGTACAATTTCTAGGTCTGGCCTATAAAAAAGTACACTGTGCATTTTCTTCTCCCCTTCTCACCAGCTGGGATGTGGATGTGATGATGAGAGCTAGAGCAGCCATATTTGACTATGAGATGAATTCTAAATGTGGACCAAGAGCTTGATCCAGTTCTGAAATACTTTTATGTGAACTAAGAGAGGAATAAGCTTCTGTATTATTTAGGGAACTGTTATTTTGACTTTTGTTACCACATCCAAAGAAGGCATTTTTTTCCTCACAAGCTACTGTGAGTAATAAGATTATCTTCAGTGCTCAAAGATTCCACAACAAACCATAAACTGGAATTTAAAATGCATAGCTAGAGTCCTAGAAATCATAACTAAGTAAACTATAAATTTCAGTAACTATCAAAAGAAATGTGAATCAGAACCCTGTTGACTATAATTTTGATGCAATATGCAAGAAGATGTGTGAGGGAGTGGATGGGTGACTTTGAAGACTTGGGTTGTGTTATTGTTTGGTATTGTTTAATTGGAAGATTACAGGCATGTATAGGCCTGTACCCAGGAAACACCTCACTCAGTGAAAGATTTCTATCCATAACACAGAGATGTCAGCTGCTGTCAAAGTCTGTTATCTGGGCAAATCTTTGGCTATGGATGCAAGAATCCATTTAAATATCACAGCTCTAGTCACTACTTAAACTAATCACAGTCTGGTCCCAATGGTAGGTGGCCTGATGTAGTAATTGGGGTGAGCAAGACCTATGCATCTAACAATGGTACTAAGCTGAGTTCCAGCTCTACATTTATAAGGTATGTGACCTTGGGCAAGTTAGTTAAACTCTTAAACCTTTAAGTACCCTCATCTATGAAATGAGGCTAATAATAGAATCCAATTCATAGAGCTGGTATGAGGATTATGAGAGATAGCTTATGTGCTAAGCTTGCATGTGGGTAGTTAATAAAGATGACCCCAGCACTAATAAATATGGGTAGTATTTAATAAGTATGACCACCCACACATGCACAGATGCCTGAGCTCTTGTAAAAATGAAAGACTCCCGCCTTGTGGACATGTTCTTACTACTTGTCTCTCTCCAATGATACACTTGTCCACTGGCTCTTATCTATTATTCTTAGCCATGTTTGATATAGTATAGGCAGCAGTTTGAGCTTCAGCTTTGAAAAAAGGACAACAGCTCACGTATCTGTAGTAAATGCCACCTGTGTATCTTAAAACTTGCTGAAGACTGGACTGTATGAAAGGTTTGAAGTAGGCCCTCAGCCTAGTGGAAGAAACTTAATGTACCAGGAAGGGGCTGAGGAGAGCTGTCAAAAGCTTCTGACTGAGAGGAAATATTTCCAGGATCTCTGGAGCATCCATTAGAGTCCAGACTCCAGCAGTGGTTATGGGGTGGTGGTGGTGGCGGAGTGGGGACAGAGTTAGGGAGAACTAGGAGAGGAAAAGCCAGAAAATTACAACTGTACCCACTACTTAAGAGAAAATCTTTCCTCTCAATCTCCTTTTCCTATTGATTGATCCTTAAGAGGTTTGATGCAGCAGTTAGCAGATGAGGGAGGAGGTGAGCAACTGAGAGAAGTATGTCTAGTCCTCTAATCCTCCCCTCCCACCACCCCAGGGAAGCATTATAGACCTGAAGAAGGCTTGTGGGAAAGAGGGTGGTAATGGAGAACAGTATGTTTAATATTGAATAATCCAGATTGGAGTTAGTCTGTTGTGCTAGATTGGCCTGGACATTTTTATCACATAAATTAGACTATTCTTGGGGTGCCTGGGTGGCTTAGTTGGTTGAGCGTCCTACTTCGGCTCAGGTCATGATCTCACAGTTCATGAGTTCGAGCTCCGCATCAGGCTCTGTGCTGACAGCTCAGAGCCTGGAGCCTGCATCAGATTCTGTGTCTCCTTCTCTCTCTCCCCCTCCCCGCTAACACTCTGTCTCTCTCAAAAACTAAATAAACATTTAAAAAAATTTAAAAAATTAGACTATTCTTTTCATTGACAGAGATCAGAAAAATCTAAGGGATTCACCCTGTACTTCATTCATGGGTAAGAGTAGAGTAAATCTGAAAGCACAGTTTGGAAGGGACAATGAAAGAGAAACTAAAGTTCTTTATATTTAATTATTGCCTGTTGAATTCAGCTGATTCAATAAAAATATTTGCCCATTTGATGATTGTGTAAGTGTTGTGCTTTGTATTTGAAAATGCACTTGGCACTTCATGAAGATATTCTAATGCATTAAATTGGTGTCTTTTTAAAAATTAGAGCTTTAGTAAAAATTGTCCCTACTTGGGGCATAAAGACAAGTGACTGATTCCAGTACTGTGTTATTTTTTTTTTCTGGAGATGAATGAAAAACAAAAACAAAAAACTCCTTTTTCAGTGTCCTAGTAACTATAATAAAAAAGCTAAGCATTCATGGTTGAATGAATGCATGAGTAGTAGTTCCTTTGCAAGTGAAAGAAGAGAAGTTCAACCAAGCATGACTGCCAAGGCCTCCTTAATATGCTTGCAAAGTGTACTGAGCAGACACCCTGTATTCTGATCACTAAGCCAGATTGAAGCTGAAGTAGTGCGGGTTTGAGAGTTTCCACAGGAAAAAATACAAAACCATTACACAGGATGCTGCAGAAGCCATGTGGAGTGAAGGAAATGCAAAGTTGAGAGTTAGGTCTTTGAAGGTCTGTGCACCTGCTGTTTGGCGTAACTGAGATGGTATGTCAAATTTCACACAGAGAAAATGATCAAATGGCAGATAGATATCTTTTCTAAAATGTGTTTTAAAGGCACTGAGAACGCTGCCTTTTCAGACAGAGAAACAGAATATATGGATTTTTTTTTGTAAAGTAAGAACAGCAGACAGTGATGGCAGAGAAGTTGCTAGTAACCAATGTACAAACTAAACATGAGATCCATGACGAAGGAAGCTTTAAATCACATGTCCATTTGTGGCACCCTTAGATGTAGAGAGAGTAACTTAGTTAGCATCTGATTGTCCAATCTAACTTTCTCATGAAGTGCTCGGACATTCTTATCTTCTGTTCCCCATCCTCCAGTAAATCTACACTGAATTACCTGTTTTGGGAGGGAACGATTGAATTTGTTTGTGTAACACAAAAGAGGCACCTTGCAGTTAAAAAAAAATTAAATCTTCCCTAATATTAGAATTCTGTAGAAACTGGAAGGATGAATTGACTCATTTGTCCATTTTGTTTCCCCAAACCTAAAGGTATGAAATTATAAATACCAAACATTTTTTTTATAAATCCCTCAAAAAGCTGGTAAATTAATTAGTCATATCTGTTATGTGTAAGTTACAGTTTACATATGCATATATACCGCCGATTAGACTGTACTTCTTTTGAATGGGGGAATAGAAGGGCAATTAAAAGAGAGGTCCCTGCAACCATACGTGTGTGCTATCAAACAGTACATTTGCAGTTTAACCTTTCTGCATCTCGTTGTATTCAGCTGATAGATTGCCATCCCAGTGACTTCTGATAAGATCCCTAAACATAGACATGGCCTAAAAGGCTGTACACAATGTACGTGCCTGTCCCTTCAACTCCATCCTGTCTCATTTGCTCACTATCTCACTCAAAGGCCTTATTTCAGTTCCTCCAAAGTTCCTGCTTTTGGTGTATCTGAGGTTTTATAAATGCTCTTCTCTGCCTGGAGCCTATCTCTGTGCTCTCCCACACACAAGCTGAGCACACATAGCTCACTCCCACCCCGCCTTTCCTTCTCAGTGTAAACGTCATTTGTTTAAAGAAGATTCTTCTGATTAACTGATCAAAAATTATTCCTTCTCCTTTTTATTTGCTTGCATGCTTGCATAGAACGTTGTTCATTCCTAATACCACAAATGTTGGGGTGCCTGGTTTGAAATGAATGGAAAGATAGACAGGAATCAGACAGACAAGGAATCAAATATTCCTTTCAGACAATATGTCAGTTTCTGAAGCTACGAATATGTTAAACCTATAGCTATGAATATATTTAAACCGATAGGTCTTACAGCTTGCAAGAGCAACACAGAACTCTGGCTCCCTGACGACAGCCCATGCTGCCAGAAAGGGGATGAAGGAGCAGGGGTCCTGTGGCCAGGCCCTCCTTCCAAATACCCCCAATAAATATCACAGGGCAGTGTGGAGAGGTGTGAAAATGGGGGCAAAGAGAGGCCAGGAGGGTTAGAAACTCCCTCTGCATGAAGGAAAGTTTAGGACTGGGGGAAAAGCACTTCTTCCATTTTCAATCAAAATGTATTAGTATAAACCTCATGCAGTGACCATTTTTGAGGTTAAATATAGACAAATATCAGCAAATTCATATGGTTTAAACATAACCATACATGTGTATGTTATATATACATGTAAACATGTAAATGCACATGTAGGCATGCACAGATATACTATGTAGTATATATACCATATGTAGACTATGTGTTATGTATATACCTATATGTGTCTAATAGCATATACATGTGCCATATATATACCTACATATTTGTGTCACAATTTGTGTAGTATCTGCCTCTGCTATCATACTGTGAGTTCCAAAAAGATAGTGAAGTGTGTCTATGTTTATCTCTGCATCTGTGACTCATCACATATTACAGCATCTACAAAAATTAGTTGAATGAATAATAGCTACAAAATATTTCACGTGCTATTTGAGTTACTTTAAGAACTCAACAGAGACTAGCTATTATGATGATCACACTGCTGCTGCTTCTGCTGATAAAACATTCTTAATATATTGGTCAAAACTAACTTTTGACCTGGGCTGTATATTTCTGAGACTTCCATCTCAGAAATCCATAAGCTTGTCACTCTTATAGCTTGTCTTCCACTGCTCATAATTTTGGCCCATGTCCCATAGTTGCAACCTCCACAGCTTCCAAGTTATAACCTTAAGGAGAAACAGGATGAGTAAGACTATACCAGATTAGAGAATGTATGTCCTATCCAGAAAGGGCAGTCAGTTTTCCAATTGGTTCAGACTTGAGTTCAGAGTTATCAGACATTCTGACTTTTTAAGAGAAGCTGAAAATGTGTATTTTAATATAAAATCTTTTGTATCTGGTAAACTAATAAACAATTGCTAAATTCTATGTGCTTCTGAAAGATATTTGGACTTCATGCTGCCCACCGCGAGTTTGTGACCTCTGCTTTTATAGCCGGTGACTGTGGTATGAGGTTGCATCAATCCTTTCCTTGTTTTTCATGTATCTTTTTTTTCTTTTTACTTTTTTAAAATTTTATTTATTTTTGAGAGAGAGAGCATGCCTGAGCAGGGGAGGGGAAGAGAGAAAGGAGAGAGAGAATCCAAAGAAGACTCTGTACTGTCAGTGTGGGGCTTAAAAGAAACCTTGAGATCATGACTCGAGCCAAAACCAAGAATCTATCGCTCAACTGACTGAGGCATCCAGGCGTCCCTTGTTTATCTTGTACATGGGTATTAGTCTATGCTTCTCAAATTAGTTTTTTAATAGATTAATTTCATTGTTTTATAGGGGATCTAATTCTAGCTGTTGATTTTGTATTTCTAACCTTTCTATCTTTTGCTTCTATAAATCCCTGCCCCCTTTTGTTTCTTGTTGTCAGAAGAGCTGTCAAGGTTAATTATCTATTATAAGGGTAGCATTTTTTAGTAGAAAGGGAAAAAATGGAGCTACATAGCATTTTAAAACTGTAGTACAAATATAATTTTTTGGTGTGTTTAGTAAACTCAGTTTTGGACATATATATGAGAACAACTGACACAACAAAGTGGAGGTATTGATTTTATACCCTGTGAATGTATTTCATCTGCAAATCCATTGGACAGTAATTAGGTTCTCTGGAATTTCTTTTAACAATCATTTTTCCTTAAGGAACTTTTTTCCATAGAAAAATAAAATTAGATACTTTTATGTTAAATAACCATAAACCATGAGACCTAAACTATGACATAACACAAATCACTTAGAATTTTTATTATGTACATATAAAAATGCTCTTTGAGAATTAGATGTAGATTTTCATCTAAAATTACACTGTTCTGTTTCCTTGACTTTTACCTGAAACCTAGTGTAATCTTTCTAAAGACATAGTAAATGACAAGCTCAGCATGTGTTGGGACTGTTGGATTGTCAGTGCAAGTAACAGAAATGATGACAATATAAACATGTGTGGTCAGGTTCACGAATACGTAGGCAACAACAAATTATACTATGATTACTGCCTGGCCAGCAGCAATTCATCTTAAGATAAATCCTCATTTCAAAAGTAGTAAAGTGTAAGTATGTATCAGTGTCAAAGAAATACTCTAATCTGTAGTACCTAAATACATTTCTGAAATATTAGTTTTATAGAAAAAGTTTCCATTTTTATTTATTTTATTTACATCTTATATTTTTATATCTTTGAAGTTTTCCAGTCTAAAAAATAAGTGATATACAGGGCAGCAGGAGAGACAAAATTCTCATTGAATGGTAGGTACATTCTCAAGTTGTATGAGTAAAGTTTTCTTCATACGATTGAGATCTTTAGTTAGATTTGGGTATCTGTGTTCTCTCCTGTGAGATTCAACCCCTTATAGATTATGTATTCTTTCAGACCAAGAGATAACGATGAAGGCTTTGAGATCTGAATTTGGAGCTTCATGGGGCCCACTGCTTTTAAAACTGGCCCCCAAATTTGCTTCCTTCATTCATCTTTTTTTTCCCCTGCTGCCACCAGCCCAATTCTATCCTTTTGCCAATTCATACCATGTTTTAAAATATTTAATGAGTTCTGGAAAACATATATATATATATATATATATATTAATGTTTATTTATTTTTGAGAGAGAGAGAAGGAGGGGCAGAGAGAGAGGGAGACACAGAATCCAAAGCAGGCTCCAGGCTCTGAACTGTCAGCACAGAGCCCCATATTGGGCTCGAACTCACAAACTACGAGATCATGACCTCAGCTGAAGTCAGACACTTAACCGACTGAGCCACAGAGGCGCCCATGGAAAATAAATTTCAAAATAAATTATTTCCAGAATCTTATCACCCTTTGGTCTAATTTAATTGACTGCTTATTTGACACTGCTCCTTTCTCTACCTTACCGTAGACATCCACCAGGCTGGTTCCTTGTAGTGAGAAAGTTAATAAAACTTTCAAAGCAACTCTTAAAACTTATAACAAAGTGCTAAATATTTAACCTAATGAATATAAGTATTTCAATTTAATAAAATAAAAATTTATCCAAGGCCCTATGATGGGCATTTCAGGGAATTCAAATAATAATAAAAGATTCCAAGTACCCATAAGTGTCAAGAGTACTCCAGAGAGGTAGTGGAACTTCAGGGAATCCAAAAGTAATAAGAAAAGTTTCTCAGTATTTGTAATGCAAAATCCCCTAACATAGCTACTCCAATAGTGGTAAAAACAAGGGTCATTGGGAAAATCCAAGAGACAGCCTGAACACAAGGCACATCATTTTCCCCAAAAAATAGGCATCAGAGAAGATATCTTTCCAGCCAAAACTTTAAAAGTTTTGTCTGAGGCAGAATGCTTAAGACATATGTGGGATTTGAATCCACATTATCTGGGTTCAAATCCTTTCTCCCTTTCTGTTCTTAGATGCAATAAACTCTGTGTCTCCATTTCTTCACTGGTTAAGAAAGGGGGTAAGGGTAGTATACGTCTTCCAAACCTTCTGAGAGGATTAAACGTGTTACAAATGTGTCACAGTGCCTGGTACCTAGAATCTATATATTCGAGGATCGCAACCCTTCTGGAATTATTGTACATTAATTCAAACTGCAAAGCACTTGAACTATTGGAGTTGGGTGTAGGGCTTGTGGACTGAAATATCTTCAATCAGTCTTGGTTCAGGATACATACAGAGGTCATCTGATGGAATTGGCTTAAAAACCAAGAAGGTGAAGATATTTAAAACAGATTAAGTAATTACTTACGGAAGTATGAGCTCACAGTTGTAAGAGCCCTATGTTAGTGCAAGCATCATTTTCAAAAACATTCAGAAAACAAAAAAACTAGTGGAGATTACAAATGTATGTATTTAGGATGAATGAGAAAATATAACTTCTTAATATAATGCGGGTGGGAACTTGTGGTTTGTAATAAACATTCCCGGTGGCAGAATCATAAAAGGATTCAGAAAGTTAGGTTTCTTCAAAAATTTAGACAGAAGTGAAACTCATATGCTCTGAAAAAAAAAAAAAAAGACAAAACACGGATGATTCAAAAAGTGGCTCTCCTGATGCAGTTACTGATATTAAAGTTGCATGCTAAAATGTGACTAAAATTTTTATAAAACACGAATGGAATAGGCAGTGTTTATACATTAATATATAATTTTATTTAAATGTTTTAATACTTATTTATTTTTGAGAGAGAGAGAGAGAGAGAGAGTGCGCAAGCAAGCGGGGGAGGGGCAGAGAGAGAGGGAGGCACAGGATCGGGGACAAGATCCAGGCTCTGAGCCATCAGCACAGAGCCTGACATGGGGCTCGAACCCATGAACTGTGTGATCATGACCTGAGCTGAAGTCAGATGCTTAATCGACTGAGCCAACTAGGCGCCCCTGTAATTTTATTTTTATAAATTTTGCTTATCTAAAAGGAATTGAATTAAATACTGTTAACTAGACACATACCTATTTTATCTATACCCCTAAAGTTTTATATTTGGCAAAAACAAATATGGGATTTTCCTTTAGAGAAAAATAGATTGCTTTAAATTCTGTTACATATATAATTCTGGGTAGCAGAGATTTGGAAGGCCTTAAGAGGAAGATAGGTTTTGAACCTTGTTTTGAAGAATAATTGGAGTAAAGAGAATAGAACTAAATGTATTAAGGGACTAAGATATTTTAGGGACCTTAGATAAGTAATCACATTAAATTCTCATAGGTATTATTATTCCCAGTTTCCAGATGGGGAAATTGAGACTCAGAAAATTTAATGTTTCTTTTCAAATAACACAAGCTACATGATCAGCCTTCATTTTCAGCACAGGCTTTTCCAATTCCAGCACTGTGAGTTCCCTAAAAGGCAATCCAGTGCAGAGGGCGGATGCTGGAGAAGACTGGCTTAGAATTCTCTTTTCTTTATTTCCCAATTGGTGTAAATTACTTGACCTCTCTTTCTTAAGTTTCTTATCATGGGGATGATAACACTGTCTCTTAAAGAAGGTGCTGAGATAATTCAGTGAGCTTTTGCAAGTAAAGTGCTGGAAATAGCAACTGATACCTAAATGCTCTTATAGGTGTAAGGCTGGAAAGGAAAAGGAGGAGGAGGGAAAGGAGGGCGAAGGGGAGGAGAGGAGGAAGATTACCACTCTGTCAGATTACCTCTTTCAGAAGTAGAGTGTATTCTGGGTAGGAGGGATAGGTGGAGCAAAGACACAAAGTCTGGCAAAGTACATAGCTACACCTGCCCTCTGACTAAAAATTGAGGAAATAAGGGTGGGAGTAGGTCATTTTGGAATAAATCCAACTTAGATGGAAATTCCTGGGAATATATAGTCCAATGGCCCTGGCAGTAAACAGATATCATACCTTACTTGTTATGAAGTTAATTTTCTTATATACTTTGCTTCCTGAATGCCTCGTTGTAAGGGCTAAGCAATTTAGAGAATATGAATCCAGCCTAGGAGTGTTTATACGCTATAGACTACTTAACCTACTTAACCTAAGTGTCAATTAAGCCTATATTTATAAAATTAGAAAAAGAGTTCTAACTTGTAGAGTTGTTTTATATCTACAACATATATGTTAGATGTTTGGCTGCAATCTGATTTGATTAATAAACAATAACAGTACTTTTGACATATTTCCTCAGATATCTTTTATTTTCCTCCATATGTGAAGGTTCTTAAAACCAGAATATATCTTAAAACCAGTGTATGTAGTCAACGAGGGAACACTGTTTTTCTTTCACTTCCCAGAGCTATTATTAAATCATTGGTGTGCCTTACAGCTCTTAACTTTATTTCCCCTCAGCAAAGGCTGTAAATCCAGAAGTTGTATTATATTTGCTACTACTGTATTCTCAAGTTATCAAAAAGTCAGTGTTCAATCAATTTTCTAAACAATAAATTACTGAATGATAATCAGGGAACTAAGATATTGTTGCAAAGAGACACAAAGTCCCAATTAAGTTTATGAAACCTACCAAGAGAAGTAACTTGAGGCCAAAGCAATGCTTGGCATTCTGAGACATACCATTACTAATGTAGGAATTTTTGTTTATAATCCACATTATTCAGAAAAGGATTTAAGATGGCTTACGCAGACAAAAATAAATGACAAGTATGTGAGAAATCTTAGAAAAAAGCAAAAAATGAAGAGAAAAAACTAAACAGATTAAGAACCTAAAATGAAGCCAGGAAAACCACATAATACAATTCTACAGGAATCCAAAGGAAAGATCATGCTTGAGGTTTGGAAAAATGTCAAGAAAACTTTCCTGGTGGAAACAGGGCTTGCTATGAAGTATTTAGTTCAAAAGAAATGGGGATTTGGTGTTTCTGGAGCGAGTGACAGCTCCCTGAGTCTTCCCAGGTAGGAGGTGAATTTTGGTGGGAGGTGTTTTGGTCAAGATGACGCCTACCACCTGACCTGGGTTCCTGGGAAGCCTCCTACATGCTGGCCCTCACCAATTATCTCATTTTGATAATAAACTCACCACTTTCCCTAATTGCTTTACTTCTATCAACAGGTACAGTGGAAAGATAAGAACGTTTCATCTTTCAAGGGAGAAATTTCAGGTATAGTCTGTGAAGAGATGTTTATTAAAAAAAAAAAAAAAAAAACCAAGGCTTTGGCCTTTGAACTCACTGGCAAACAAGTGGATTTTACTGACTCTGAGGGATTAGGGGCCGCACAGACACACTGGGTGGTTATTTATTTATTTTTCTTTAGGCGGGCCCCTTTTCTTTTGCTGCCACCATATTGTCACTTCCAAGAACAGAGTGCCAAGGTCCAAGTCCAAGGCTCCAAGTCTTTCCAGGATCTAACAAGCTCAGGTACCAGAAGGACATGGGGGGTGGGGTGGGGCACGATCATCCCTACCCTCCAGGTGAAAAAGACAAGGGGGAAATTAGAAAATCAGAGAATAGGCTGTATTCCTCAGGGTTAAGAGTGCAGGTCTAAACTGAAAATCACCTCCACCCCTTCAAGTTGTGTCGTCTTGGCCAAGGTGCTCTGCTTCTCCGATTCCTCAACTATTAAATGGAGATGTCAATCCCGCCCTCAGACACCCTTTGATGGAGAATCCTATATAATGGGTTCCGCCTGATCTGCACGGAGCTTGGTAGACAGATTCCTGCGCGCATTGCATGCAACTTTACCAAGCAGCAGCCTGGGAAAACCAGCGCCCTAGATGAGTCTTCAGTTTGGGAAACGCTGAGGTAACACGGAAAGTACTTAGAGTAAGACTAACAATCAGTGGTGGTGAGGTTCCGCCCATTTGACAAGCAACCCCTCTATCAGTGCGCGAGGAGAAACCGACTGGCCGGCAGGGGCCGGGAAGGGTCACCCGCGTCTCCCTCCGGGGGCGGGGTGGGTAATGCCTTCGCCAATCTTCGCTCCCTGACGCGCTCTCGCAGCTTTCCCAGCCCCTCCGGCTCCGGAGCCTCGGGGCCGAGGTGCGCCAGGTGGCGAGGGTGCCAGGCGCGGCCGGGCCTCGGCGGACTGAGTCAGCCGCCCAGCTATGCTGCGGAACCAGGGTTGCCGGCTCGTCCGCCCCCGCCGCTGAGCCCCGGCTGCCCCCGCGCCGGGCGCCGACTCCCCGCCCCCGGGGGCCGAGAGGAAGCTGCCGAGGCGCTGCGCGAGAGCACCTGGGCGGGCGCCGGGCGGCGGCCGCAGCGCTTCCGGAGCTGCGCGCGGGCTCGCGTTCCCCGCGCTCCCCGCCTCCAGGTGCGGCGGCCGCGGCGCGCCATCCCGTGTGACAGCGCCGCCCGCGCGGCCGCCGCCCGGCAGCAGTCGCGTTGCGGGCAGCAGGCGGGGACCGGGGAGGAGGAGGAGGCGGCGGCCCGGCGCCTGGGACCGACGGCTGAGGACCGGGCGGGGAGAGACGCCGGCGCCGAGGCTTCACCGCCCGCTTCGCTTTCCCAGCTCGGCTGCCTGCGCACGAGGCGAGTACCGGGGACCGCGGGTGGGGTCGGGTGGAGTGGGGTGGACTGGGCGGCGGGACCGGGGCGAGGAGGGGCGACCGTCTCAGGCTGGTCTGCGGCTTTTCGGCACTTTCCGGGTAAATTTCCAGGGCGCAAAGTGCTCGGCTCTGGTTTCTGCCCCTTGGATTTCGCTCCCGCATGTGGGCGTCTAAAAGGAAACCAGAAGCGGGTAAGTGATACAAAAACTCCTTACTAATGTGATTTGGCCTGGAAGGGTGAGAATCTGCACAGATAACTCGGCTCCTCCGTCAGCACCCCGCACCCCAAAATAAAAAGAAGCTGTCCTTTGGCGAGTTTCAGGCACCAAATTATTTACTCGGTAGAGTTAATGAGTTTGCTGCGATCTCTGTGCTCCCCCGCACCCTGCTGGTTATACACTTTGAGACGACCGGCTTGTTAATTAACTTTAATCACAGTCATTTGGCCTCCACCTGCCTGAACCCAACACAGTAAACCGGGACCTGTCGGCAGTGAGTTTACTAGATTGATCTCTCGTTTCAGTTTGGAGACAAAGTCTCTTGGGAGAATGGGTGCTCCATCTCATTTAGTAAAGTAAGTTCGCCCAGGCTTGTTTTCTTAAACACTTTCCTCACCTCACCTCCTTTTGGCGATTTGGAGTTCTTCTGAGTTGAGGGAAGGCTTTGTGAAATTATGTTATGAACTTTATCCTTTGATTAATTAGAGGAAAAAATGGAAGCAAGTTTGTACAGAATCATGACATTTTTGGCTTTTGCAAGTTTGGGTAGTGATAGGAACATTTTTTTTTTTTTTTCTTTCAAGGTTGTCCTTGAAATAGGCTGCTCAGTGGAATATAGTCTTCTGGTTAAAAAAAAAAGTGTATTGAAAAGGAAACTATTTTTAAAAGTACATTTAATCGGATGTCACTGTGATTACCAATAATAGTATTGTACTTACAAGCTCAGTATTGATTTTCCCCGTACTTAAGCACTCTACACCCGCATGAGTTGATGGAAATTTGCCCATAAGTAATTGGAAGATGAAGTTAGGGCTGTTTTAAAAAGGAAGCTAACTTTTTTAAGGGAAAAAGAATCATCTAAACTTTTAGTTATGACTTTCATGCACTTTTACAAGAGAAATATTGACAGAAAATTCTCATGACATTACATTAACAGTGTTTAAAAAAGAAAAGAGTAAAATGGGTCATGGAGCTAAGCTGGAGCCTAGAGTGGAAGTGTTTCCCTGGCTCCTTTTCAGACACGTATTTTAACAGTTACACATTTAAAGTGGGTCTTAAACACCAAGAGTGTTTTATATAGATTTGGTTTGTTAGTACTCAGAGATCTATTTAAATTAAAATGTACCTAGAGGGTAAGTCAGGTGACTTGTTAAAACTTATTTACGTGGGCATGCATATGTTTGTAGTTTTTCCCTCCTCTGTAAACCTGTCAGATTTTATACTGGTTGCCAATGAAAAGGAACCTGATTGTGTGTGTGTATGTGTGTGTATATATATATGTGTATATATACACACATCCATATATGTATATATTGCTGATGGTATATTTAAAGATAAATTCTTAATCATCTAATACAAGTTTCTAGCAGTGTTAAGACTCCTATATATTCAATTAATCCTTTTCAATTCAACCATTGTCAGTTACTGTGGTTAAGTACAGAAATCAGATTACAGTGAATTGCAATTTTCTTGGAAACTTTTACATTAGTACTATGAAACTATGAAGTTAAAAACCCTAGGATTCAGGGTTATAGATTTCATGATATCCAAGACATTTTTTTTTTCTCTTTTTAAAATTTATACCCCACCTCCCGGCAACTTTGAGAAAGTTTGGCGAAAGATGTTACGAAATTGGCCAACTATTATGATGGTTGTTGCTTTCATAGCTTTCTTTTAACAAGTGTTTTTTTTTTTCTCATTCATTTATAGACTTATTTATTGGATCCAATCTTAGCACTTGCTAAGTTGAGGGCTTTTTGGAATTCTCTGTAAAATATTAATTATCTAGAGAACTTTTTATTAATGTTGGAAATATTTCTTAGCTTTGACCAAATGTGAATTAATGAGAGAGATTAGAGGCTATGAGATGTCTTTTTAATCCTTTCTGCGAAGTCTTGGATCCCTGTAGTTTGTTATTTTAGGATTTTTCTTTTATTGGCCAGATTAAATTTAATGATGATTATGCCATTTTACTTACTTATTCTGTTAGTTGAAGTCCATTGTATTCTCTTTACAAGGTCTTTCTTGGTATAAGAATAAGCATATTATCTTTACCCATACTATGAGGAGACAAAGGAATTCTGATCTGTGTTGGAATAGTCATTTTGAGCAGTTTCAGAGGTAAAAACTACCGGGAAGAGGTGGGAAGAATTACTTTCCTATCTTATTCCATTTGTATTCAAAATAGATGGGTAGGTGAGGGGATACTCAGGGAAGGACTACTAAGATGGTGAATATGCCCTCCTGGTTCTTACAAAAAGGGGGCGCACAAAAGGACTGTACAGGTTGGATTACATGGCTTTAGGAAACGGAAACATCATTAATTAATTTGAAGTTGGAGAAATGATCAGGGAAAAGCAGAAGGGAAGTGGGGTCTGCATGCTGATTATAAGGTGTCGTGGGCTCCGGGAGGTGGGGATGGTAATAATCATTGCCAAGTCTCTTTCATAGTGTCTTGATGAAGTTCAGAATCCTTGGCCTGCTATTCAAGGCCCTCCATAGCCAACTCCAGCTTCCTTTTCTGGCATCACCTTTTATTACTTCTTGAACCTTAGGTCCAGCTGTTCTTATCTTGCTGTTATAACCCGAAGACCTCTTTCTTGGTGCCCCCTTTATGGCATTTCTTCTGCTTCAGGTGGTGCTGTCTCCATCCCCATTTCTTCCTACTTGAGATTCCCCTGGTAGCACCTTCAGTGATCACTCCATCCTCAGAGCCGTGAATGGCTGCATATTTCACTTGCCTTCCTGGAATTAATTTGCGATTTCTGGAATTCCCTGTCACTCAAGAAAGATGATGGTTCTACTTCTCTATGTAATCAACAGTAAAGCAATATTTAAAATCTAAACGATGTGAAAGTCAAAGTCACAAAATTAGATTTTTCTTATTACTGTTCATGCCCTTTTTGGGGGGGTACCTCAGCATTCCATTTTTGGTATTTCTTCTTAACTGGTCCTTAGCAAAGTGGTAAAGAAATGATTGTATGTGTGCTATTTTATCTTAGTTCTGTCTAATTTTAAGATTTTTAAACTCTTCGAGAGAAGGCATTGCATCTTCATTTCTTTATGGTACTTAATGCTCTCAAATGAGAGAATGGGTGCTGGAATCTTGAACTGCAAATATTTCCCACTATTATTACTCTTGGAGAGAGTAGTTAGTGCTCCTCAAATATTTATTGAGTGAATACCTGTAAATAAATGAGTCAGTAAGTTGGGAGACATTTGCTGAGATACACTCTCTTCTTGAGAAAAAGTAAAGGAACCAATAGAGCAAGCTCCCAAATTCAGCTGGAAAAGAGGTCAGGATACTATTTATAAATGCAAAGAGAGGAAACATTCACAGTAGGCTATTTTGAAACATCTGGTTGTTTAAAAAGGCGACTCAAATTCAGAGAAATGGTGGTTTACATTTATACTAAAATTTTAGAATTAAAAAATGTATAATAAAGTGGATATAGCATAAGCATACATTTGAAATCTTTCTGTTGAACTGTAATATCCTACTAGTTTTGACCTGAGTAAATTAAAGCTGTACTCAGGGCAGCATGAAATGGAACAGAATCCTGAAGAATATGTGCCCGTGTTCTTATCAAGAGATCTAAGTAGTCTCATTCTTCTTTCAGCTAAATGTTGCTGGTTTCTTGAGGGGCAGGAGGGAGCTGTCACTGGGCAGAAGCAGGTGCGCAGTGAGGGGCGCACAGGGAGGGCTCCTCTGCCAGGATGCAGGCTTTGGGTTATTCCTTTTCACTGTCCCCATTTCTGCTCTTTTAGTAGCTCAACACGATGAAACCTTTCTGGCTGCCCAAGAATTACGGCTCTCCTTTAAAGATCTGTGAGGTAGAACTGAAAACAAGTTTCATACATTAGCCAGTTAAAAATCTAGGTGGACAGCTTGAAAGAGAAAGACTTAGTGAAGCTAAGGAGATTATCAAGCTCTTAACTATGGAGATTATTATCTAAAACACCTAAACTTGGGTATTACTGAACCCATTGGTGACGTTTTTGATAAGGAAGTGACCTATCACTTCTAGCCTTAATTGGATGTGGGAATGGATCCTAAGTTCTAGATTTTGAAAGAGTTGTATTTTTGAGATTGCACAATAAATAAAATAATCAAAATGTAACTTACACCAATCCTTTCTCCTTGATCCAAGCTGCAGAATGCTCTTGCCCAGGCTCTGGCTATTTTCAGCTCAAACCTCAGTTACCTTCCATCCAGCAGACACAAATTAAATGCTTATTGCTTGCCAGGGACTGTTACAAGATCTTTATGGGTATTTACTCACTTCATCCTCAAAACAGTCCTATGAGGTAGGCACTATTGTCATGACAGTGGTGAGGCTCAGAGAAATAAAGGAACTTTCCTAAGGTCATGCAGCTAGCGCATGGCAGAGCCAGGATCCATGGTAATCCATGTGCTGTGTCCACTAGACTCTGTACTACTGCCTGGTGGATGAGGGGATGGAATAGGTAGGGAAAACTCATGGATGTGGTGGTAGATGGTTGTAAGACCTGAACTGGCTTCTAAAGGAAAGAAAAAAGCTTTAAATATGTACAGGGAATTCAGTTTGAATAAAAGCAGAGACGCTGCCCCAAACTTTCTAGTCTGTCTCCCCAGCTCTCGTTGTGGCAAAAACAAAATAAAACATAAATAAAGCAAAAAATTTGCCATCTTTACTATTTTGCAGCGTATAGTTGGGTAGTAAGTAGATCTACATTGTTGTGAAGTAGACTTCCAGAATTTTTTCATCTTGTAGAACTGAAACTGCATACCCATGGGACAGCCGCCCCCCCTGCCAGCCCTTACTCTACTTTTCCAGAAGTGGAGTACTTTAGATACCTCATAGAAGTGGAATCATGCAGTGTTTGTCTTTTTGTGACTGCCTTATTTCCCTTAGCAAAAAGTCCTCAAGGTTTGTCCATGTTGTAGCATATTGCGGAATTTCCTTCCTTTTTAAGGCTTCGTAGTATTCAGTTGTATGTGTACGCTACATTTTGTTACCCATCAGTGAACATTTGGGTTGCTTCCACTTCTTAATCGCCTTTGGCATCACATTTAAAGTTAAACCTTTAAAACCCTGATCTAATACCTTCTGGGACAGTACTTCAGTACTTTCTATTCTAGTCAAGCTGGGTTTTTGTTTTTGTCCACCATTGACTGATCTCGTGGGCGGTGACTACTTACTTTGGTTACATTTGATTATCTGATTTTGGCTTCCTGGTGTTTTACTATATAGCGCCACACTGGCTGTCTTTCTGCAGTGATAGATGCAAAATAAGTTTTAATAAATAATTTTATATTACTTTTGGTTCGCATAGTAATTTCAAAGATCTTTTCCCCTAATTTGTCATTTTGTCTTAAATCCCACACAAGTAAAAGTAAATGAATGTAGGCGTTCTATTTTAGCCACTTTCATGGACACAGACCCACAATCAAACTGAAAAGGTATATAAAACTTGAGCTTTCAAGACATGGTATTTTGAAACAGAATTTCCCTAGTGACCATAAGTGCTTATGCATAGGAGAGTCAAAGGAGAGGAAAATCTGAAGTGCTTCATACCACTCTTTTGTTAAATCCGTTTTGTAACTCTTAGGGGGCATCATGGTTAAGAGCACAGGTTGTAGAGTCTGACCCTTAGAATTCTGGAATTTATCCACTCTTTATCCGCGCTGTGGCTTTGGGCATGGGACTTTCCTCCTAAGGCAGCTGTGAGGGTTAGTTGAGATCTTACATAGATGGTGTGTAAACATCCGGAAATATTGGCCATTATTATTAGCAGTATTAAGTCTGAGGGAGAATGAAAGACAATGGCTGGGTTTTGATGTGTGGGGAGGAGTAGCATTCAAGGCAGAGAACATGTCAGTGAAGGTCAGAGCCTGTGGGTGACCACAATCCAGAGAGATGGCCAGGTTGAGGGAGCTAGACTTCCTGTGTGGGATTTAATGGGGGTTGTGTTGCCACAAGCTAAGATATGTGAACGGGTGGTAGAGGAGTGGGGTGCTAAACAACTAATTTTATAGTATTTTGGCAGCGAAGCACTCAGGCTGGAAAAACCAGTTAGGATTCTGACTCCTGACCCATTGCAGTCTATTCTGTACCATGGGATGGAGTAATGTGACAATAGCATATTTTCTGTAAAGTACTTCCTCTTCTACATGGTTGTGGGGACCAAAGTGGAATATATCGTCTTTATGAATACTTGGAGCGAATATCTTGGTATTAAACGTGAGTTTGCTTGATATGCAAATACCATGATGCATATGTCTTGTGATTGCATTGTGTACTGAGGCAAAGGCAGAATTCAGTTAAGACCTGTGTCCCGCACTAACTAGTTCAGCATTTTATCCATGTGGAACTCCCTTAAGGGATTAGCTATTTTTCCACAATAAGTTTATTCTCAACTTGAAGTCAGGGACAGTTCTCTTATCATCTACAGTGCCAGGCATCCTATCTGGGTAAGTGATTAGTGGTAGAAATTTAGAAGAGCACAAGGTATACATGAGGTTTCTACCTTGAGTATTATCACAGAGTGTCATAATCAGCTTTACTCTCTACTGGTGCCGCTCAAACATCATGACAGGCAAAAGAATTTTTTTTTTTTCACACATTTCTGGGTTTCACCCTGGGAGATAGTTTCACTCCGTTGGGAACCACTGTTCTGGAATACAGTAAACTCTCATTGTTCTTCAAATCAGGAAGGCTCGTATTGATAACTGTGAAAAGTTTTATTCTTACGGCAGCCTAGTTTCTTTTTATTTCGTAGATATTTTCAGTCTTGTGATTCTTTGATAATTAAGCCTATTTTGACACATTTGCAGTTTCTAAACATTTCTAAGGTTGTTTCTGATTTTAAAAAGGTGTACTTTAAAAATAAAGTCATGACTAAATTCATTTGTATGGTGCTGCTTCCCCCTCCCCGCCCCCCATAAGATACTAGAGTCAGGCAAATATCAGCACTGAGTACTTTAATGACTTCATGGTTTCAAGAAGTGACCATGGTTTTCAATTGTTTTCTTTCTTAGCTCAATGAAGTGGGTAGGGTATGACAAAGCTTCCCTGGTGGTGGGTGATGGGGAAGGGCTCACTGGGGCCTTTACCTTACTTGAGGTATTAGGGGAGGGGAAACTATCCCACAGGTGGTTTGGAATGCTTCCAGCTGACCTCCTGCCATGACCCTCCCACCTCCCCAGTTCCTAATTTGAAGATCTCTTTTAATGGTTAGATGGATTGGAGGATTCTGTATTTGAATCCTGTCCTGTTTCTGACAAGTTTGGTGACCTATGTAGACAAACGTTAAAACTATATGTATTTTACACCTTCCATTTTATTTTATTAATTTTTTTTTAAGTTTATTTTTGAGGGAGAGAAAAACAGAATGAGCAGAGGTGGGACAGAGAGAGAAGGGGACAGAAGATCAAAAGCGGGTTCTGTGCTGACAGCAGAGAGCCCGATGTGGGGCTTGAACTCACAAACCATGAGATCATGACCTGAGCCGAAGTAGGAAGCTTAACTGCCTGAGCCACCCAGGCACCCCTATGCTTTCCATATTAAATACTCTCAAAGCTGTGAAGAAGTCTTTATTTATTGAACATCTGCTACGCTCCCGACAGTGTTCAAACGTAAAGGCGAGAGCAGTGAACAGTACACAAGATCTCTGCCCTCTGTGTCCACAGATACCAGGTAGTAACAAAGCCATAAAATAGAATAAAAGTAGGGAGTAGTGAGGCACAAGGCTGCTTGTATGCAGAGGGGGAGTAGGGAAGGCCTCTCTGAAGTGGCCACATTTGAGCAGAGACCAACCAAAGTGATGGAGGGAGCCATGGGCCATGAATTGGGGAAGCAAATTTGAAAGAGATGTAAGGGTGAGAAGTGAGCTCATGAGGTGGGGATAAAACTGAGGCCAACTTGGTGGCAAATGAATGATGGAATGGACAGCCAGGGAATATGAAGTTGGAGAGTCACAGGGACTGATGCGTTATGACTTTTGTTATAAAACGAATCTTTTCGACTGCTGTATTGAGACTGTGCTCTGTGTGTATGGGAGATATTGGGGGGCAGGACAGAATCAGGGCTGTGAGTCAGGAGGCGATTGTAGTGGCCTGGACTAGGCTGTGAGCAGAAGTGGTGAGAAGTAGTTGGTGCAGGACAGAGTTTCAAGGTTGAGCCCAATAAGATAATAAGATAATGCATTATTAATGATCTCCAAGCCAGGCATGGGACGGGTACTTGTAAATGTTACTTCCCTTTTACTTTTACTTCATCTTGAAGATTGGTCAGGATAGGATGGGCAAATGTACAGGCACATCTGTAATGCCAGCTCTTTGCGCATTCTTGAAACACGTACTACATATACATCATGCACTGTGTTTCTAAATAAATAACTTGACTGGCATTTATTGGGCAGCTTATATGGGCTGGTCATCATCTTGGCAGAGTTATTAGTTCATTATGGGATAATAAAAAATAATTATAATGGCAAACACTTAACATTCCTTGTGTGCAGTTAGTATTTTATGTGCTTCACAATAGCGCTGTGAAATAGGTATTATTGTTACTCCTGTTTTCCTGATGAGAGTGAACTCAGGCCGAGGAAGGTTAAATGCTTGTCCAAGCTCACAAAACGAGTAAGTGGAGGAACTGGGATTTGACCAAAGGTGTTCAGCTCCCAAGTCTTGGTTTTGCACTGCACTATCCCACTTCTGTAGGTTACTATGGAATGTGATTAAATGCTCTAAGAAGTAAATGCTGTAGGAATACAGAGAAGAGAGTTTACTTCTTGTTCCATAGAGACCTTGTGAGGGAAACAGCATTTGAGTTAAACTTTAAATAATGGGAAAGATTTCAGCTGGGGGGAGATAATGATGATAGGCATGGAAATAAATAATTATAGTGATGGAACTGTATGTCTACTAAGCAGTGTTTGAACACTTAATCTTCACCAGCACTGAGATACCTTTGAATGTTTCCATTTTATGGGTAAGGAAACAAAGACACCTGTGCCTGTATTTACACTGCTAGGAAGTGGAGGAGGTTGGGTTTGAGTCTGACACCAGACTGATGGGCAAGGGATTGGGAGGGGTAGTCTGTCATTAGGGGAGGAAAGCAATGGGCTTAGGCTCAGTTGTGATGGTGTAAAGCGTATTTGGGAAATATGAGGAATTTAAAATTGTAAAATTTTGTTGTACATCCCAGTCATCTGGGTTGTGTTACAGGTACAAATTTCTGAGCCTATTATCAGCCATTGTTGCTGCACAGAAGATCCACAGACCAGTTCCTTGGAGAGCCACTGACCCAGAGCACAGCATGCATGTCAGTGTGGCCAAGTGGAGGTCACAGTGTGGAGGGCTTTGAGCTCAGTTTTAGGAGTATGCACATCCATCTCTTTGTTCCCTATGTGCGTATGGGCTAGAAGAAAGAACTGAATCTGTGAACACCCTTGAGTAGTCAGTTAAAAAGCCTGGTGACTGGGGGATGGCGCCGACAGAGTGTAGAGAGGATGATAGGGTCTGTGGGAAGGAGCCTCTTTAACATCTTGAAAAGGAATCAAGTTCATGTTCAAAAGCATGTTGAGTGATAGCAGAGAGGTGGTTTTGGGTAGAGTTCTTGGTGTCTTCATCCTTGATTCAGGCACCCAGGAAGTGTATGTGTATATTCCAAGGGAGGGCAGGGGGCTTTGTGAAAAGACATACATGCACACATACCACAAAACTAACAAAATGGGCCTCTCAAGCACTTCTTCTGTCCCTACTATGTTCTCCTATCCCTACTATGTTCTCCTATCCCTACTATCTTCTCCTATCCCTACTATCTTCTCCTATCCCTTCTATCTTCTCCTATCCCTTAGACATGTTCCAAACACTTCGCAGAGCTCTAGGATCCTAGTTTAGATGCATATAAAGGAGGGATTCACTGTATTTTAAGAGGTTGATAGGAAGCCTTCAGAGAGAAGATAATGCTTGCCTTCCTATTCAAAGTTTTAAATTGTGCATAGGATTTTGTAAAATGCTCAGATTTACAAGCAGATGGAGCATATGCCAAAGGTATGGGGCTATTAAACAGTTTGTTGCCTTAAGAATGATAATTAACAATAATGAGCTAAATGAGCTAAAGGAGCGAAGGATGCTGGTAGAATGTTTGGCATGGTTGAAATTATTGGAGCTGGTACATAGGAACACCTACCTTGCAGTAAATAATAGGAGGCATGGTATCTGGCACGTAATTGCTGTTTACATCAACAGTGGCTGCTATTATTGTTACTATTAGGCGGAGACCAGACTGTGATATGACACGGTAATAAGCTTAGACTTTATCCTGTTGAGGATGTGGAGGGACATTCTAAATTTGGAGTTTTCAGTAGATCGCTGATACCTGAAGACTGGGCTGAGGGATTTGTTTAGAGACTGTTATAATTCAGGCGAGAGAGAGGAGTGTCTGAACCATGGCAAAGACAGGACAGAGGAGAGTATTAGTCAGTTCGGGCTGCTGCAACAAAATACCACAGACTATTTGGCTTAACAAAAACAGACATGCATGTTTTCACAGTTCAGGAGATGGGGAAGTCCAAGATCTAGGTGTTACCCAGTTTGGCAATAATTATTTCCATTTGTGATGTGCAAAAAAAAAAAAAAAAAATTAGATAATGTATTTCCAAAGTAATTGTATAGAGCAAGAGTAGCATATCTGAGAATTAGTTTTGTATAACATGTTGAAGTTTAGTGTTCTTTTTTTTTCTCATGACATTTTGTCATTTTGAGTGTGACAGAAGGATACCTTATTGTCAAAGTCATTTCCTGCCTTCCTACCTCTTGTTCGTATTTTTCTTTCTCTGCCTCTACAGTGCTGCCCGAGGACAATGTGCTTTCCTTTTTTTGTGTGTGTGTACGTGTTTGCTGATATTTTTAAATAGTTGAGGCAGTAGCTTTTGGCTTGGCAGATAAGACATGCAGTGTCTGAGTGGTGTCTTTGGAGAGTTATTTTGAAATGTGATTTCTAGAGACAGTGCATTAACACTTGTTCAGATAAATTGACCTAGGTTGGGTAAGTCTCATTTTACTAGTTCAGCGTATGTTATGTATGTTCTCTACTTTTTTTAATTTTTGTGGAAGCATAATATACAGGAGTGTGCACATGTCCTGCATTTTCACAAACTGAACACAGTCACAGAAACAGCACCTAGATAAATTGACTTAAAATTTAATGATGTTGCTTGGGAGTAAAATGAACCTATGTACATCTGCTATGTATAAAGGAAGATGTGACCTTTAGACTTTTTTTTCCCTTTCATATTATTTCCTGTCACCTAATGTATTTACAAATTATTCAACCAGTTTTATCTCATATATCAATATTGAACATATAATGCTACTCCAGTTTTGAAATGAAAATTATTAACCTGAGAAATATGTCCTAACTGTGCTTTTCAAGAGTGTCTTTGCAGAAAATGTATTGAAGGGAAGAGTTGTTGTTCATATCTAGTTACTGTTAAGAAAAATTGTCTAAAATTTGGAAATCAAAATAGGACATGTATCGCATGTTCTTTCAATGCATTGTGTGGGGGTGTTGTTTAACAGGCCCACCCTGGGGGGTATAGAAATCTAATCTTGTGCTCTACTTTCTATTTGCTGTTTGGTTAGAGCCCTGAACTGGGAAGTTATCTGTTAGCTTATAGATTTTTGTCTGGTAGAGAGATAACCCCAGAGGTTATGATTTTATTGCCCTGAGGACATTAACCAGTTTTTTAAATCTAACCTACTAATCCTAGTCTAAAATTAAAAAACAAAAAAGTTTTTTTCCGTCTAAACCTATCGCACAATGTTTCTGGAAACAGTCTTACCATCTTACTGGTTCCTTGAGGGGTTGAATAAATTATTTGACACATTTTCATTTTATATTTGTGGGAAAGTAATTTTTTACCTTTTTGGAAATCAGCATTTGCTCCCACTGTGGCATTTCTGCCCTGTATCCTCACACTTTCCCTAGAAATGGACTCTCTGGGGCATGCAGAGTAATGGCAAAGATTCTAAACTCTGAGTGAGCAAAAGCAATTATCCTCGATTCTATTGTGTGTCTCCAGAGAAAGTTTATCCTGTCAAAGTAGGTCTTCATAACTAAAATGTCCTAATCCATTACTATTCTTTTTTCTTTTTTCAGGCTTAACCAAATAAAACATTCCCTGGGAAGAAAATAACATTTTGAGACATTACTCTGTTGCAAGTGGTAGAGGAAAAACCAATACAGAAGTGCACTCTCATGTGTGTACCTCCTTCTACTGCTTTTTATAACTCAGCTTAGTAATGAAGCCACCATTATGTCCTCAGTCAGTGAAGTAAATGTTGATATCAGAGATTTCCTAATGAGCATTAATTTGGAGCA
>CM053567.1:163144094-163207940 GCA_028646485.1 Cryptoprocta ferox
AATTTCAAGGAGAAATGGTTGTAAATGATTTGTATGTTCCGTCGTCACCAAGTCTAGCACCCATGAGAAGCCGTAGCAAGTTGGTTTCGAGACCATCTCGATCTTTTCTGCTAAGACACCGTCCTGTACCAGAGATTCCAGGGTCTACAAAAGGAATTTCATTGAGGTAAGAATTTTCATGATGAGCCGTGAGTATTCAATTTGAGTGAATTTAGTTTCTTTTAATGCATATTTTTAGGATTGTAAATTTGACTTTTATTAATTTGTCTATTCAATGAACCTTTTTTTCTTCTAAAATGAGAACATGCCATTTCTTTTGTACACTATTTCCCAGAGTCTATTTCTAACTTCTATCAGCCTGGCGCTCTTTAGTTTTCTTCCATTTAAATGGGGGAAAGTTCTTTCCTCTAATTTTACCTGGTAGTTCTTCCCATGCCTTCCTTCACACCTGGTATTAAATTCTTCCATGAGGGCGATTCTTATGTTTGAATTGCTGACTCTGTCTCCCGACTGGATTAGTTGTCCTTCGGCAGGGGCCCTGTTTCCAATGTTTGTATCTCTACTGCTTGACACAATGCATTGGCATGAATTAGTCATTCAAGATACATCTAGGGAGCACTTGCTTAGTGCTGGTCATGGTGTTAGGGGCAGAGGTAGAGAGGAATGGAGGCGCTTGAAGTGTAGCGTAGGAAACTGATGTAAAAATATGGTAACAGTACGGTGTGAAATCCGGTTCACTGGAACCGGAATTCTAAAGAGGGGCCCACCAGCATGTTGGGTTGTTAGTACTTTGAGGTAACTGCCAAGTCTAAGCGCTGACTTAAGAGCAGAGAGAACTTTCGTCCCTTTCGCAGGGTTACACCTCAAATAGTTGTGGTTTTCTCCAGGGTTGTGGTGGGATTTTTTTTTTTTCTTCATTAAAAGCTAACACTTGTCTCTGCTGGAGTCATGAGGTTGTTGACTGTTAACTGCTGTGGTACTAGATGTAATTATGGATTTCCTGCACAGGCTCGCGGCTGGCATTTCTGCAAGAGCCTCTTCCCCTGCTTGTATCCACTCTGCTTCTACTGTTGGTACTCTTGCCTGTGGGCATCTTTGGTAATTACAGTGCAAGATCCTGGTTGTATTTGCAGGAGAAAATGTGAAAGTTTAGTATTTGCCAAAGAAAATGTGGCATTTTACAGGCCTGTTAATTTAAGAACCTCTCGTTAGAGCATAAACTCTTTGAGGGCAGAGGCCTTGCTTATTTTGTCTCTGTGTCTTGGCATCCCTGGTGCCTAAAGTGAAGTCTGGTCGTTCCTTGGCAATCGGTAGTCAGTGTCATTTATTAAACATCCTAGGTGCCAGTTTGTTTTATAACTTCCTATGGGATATCTAAATCTCTCAGTGGCCCTGTGATGTAGGTGTTATCCTCCATTTTCTTAGGAGGTAATTGAGCCCTAGGATGATTTTTCCAGGATCATGTGAGTGGTAAACTGGGATTTCATTCCAGTACATCAGACTCCAGAACGCACTCCCTTTCTTAACCACTCATTTAAGAAATATTCCTAAAAATGTTCATTGCAAATAGGACTAAGTATTAGGAATGTAGAAGATTACCAATTTTTGTATGACACTTTAGTTTTATAATATTTTGCTAATTTTAAACAAAGTAACTGAGGATGGTTTGCCATGAGTACACACATTAAAATTGTGTCTTTACCAGAACAGAATCCTCTGCGGAGTCGTAAGGATAACTTCAGAAAAGAAAGATTTGGCTTAAGTTTTAAACAAGATGTGCTATTTTTCATAAATTCTTGAGAAACTTGATGTTTTTTCACTTGTAAGTATAAGCTTAATATCATTTGAAAGACTTGTAATTCACATTGTGAGTATGACTCTTTGAAAGTGAGAATTGAAATAATGTTAAAATTAGTAAAAAAAAAAACAAAAAACTTAGTCCTAGCTACATCATAGCCCTGCCAGGTTACCCCTCATAACCTTTCTTCTTTGATTATGGTAATAAATCGTAACTATGCATCTGTGGGGCTCAGATCATACAGTGAGAAAATAAATTATTTTCGGACTTCACTTGTATTTTTCCTTGTGGTCCTGGCCTGAATTGCAAATAGCAATTTTGCAGGATTTTGAAATGTTATAATATGAGTTTAAAAATAAAACTGTGGATTATATAACCCGAGATTCTCTGTAATCAGATTACATCTAAATGATATCTTTAGTACATTTCTGGATGTACCAAATAAAAATATATCTTTGTGGCCAGTGCTTTTAACATAATTTCTTTACTAAGCATTTCATGTATCTGTTAAAAGATATATGATGTTGGATGTGTTTTCCTGGTGTGAAGCCTTCTGTTTTTCTCTCCCTGGACATCAGTTCCTCCCCCACTGCCTCTTCCCTCCTTATTTATCTGACAAAATGGACTCCCTGGTCAAATAGATTATCTTTGTCCTTGCGTTTGTTTTTCCTGAATTCCTGCCTGCGCCTTTTCTTGGAAAGGCTGGGCTGGGTGGGGCTATGGACAAATGAACCTCAGGATCTCTTTTTAACCTCTCTCTTGAGGGCCAGGTCAGAACTAGGCTTGAAGAGCTAGCTCGTCCCTTATCAGTTTCACTTGGAGGTCTCCCATGGAGTCCTCAAAGCAGAAAGTGAGGTCCAGCGTCTTGCCATTTCCCTGGGAGGCCTAGGTGTGTCTTGTGATCCTTCCGGGAGGATCCTCCTCAGTGCTGAAGACAGGAAAGAACAAGATCTTTCAGCTGTTAAAAAGGTACATTTGTTACCCTCCTTCCCTAAAGATTTTCATACACTTTCATGCAACTATTTTATCCTTGGCAAAAGTCACAAAATCCTTCTCTTTTAAGTATTGTGTCTCTAAATGTTTTTAGGGAAGGTGAAATAAGGAAGCAGAGATGGGATACAGTAAGAGGAAAGGTGGACCCTCACTGTGATTGGAGGACATCTGTTATAATTTATTGTTAAGACTGGTGTACCGTATTGATTGAAGGCTCTTTAAAAGTCTGAAATCTAAACCTGAAGTCTCCAGTCTTCTTTGAACTTTTTATTAAAAATAGCAACCTTCGGTATTTTTCTCTAAATATATGTAGACATGATATAGACATTAGAAATGGAGAACCCTATTTTAGACTTTAATGTTGGAAGATATTCAAGCAGAAAATGTACAGAAAAGTCATAAGCAGTGGTTGCGTGCATTGAATAAGAAAAATACAGAAACTCATCCTATCTTTTTCATATTCCAGAAAAACGTCACATTTCATGTTTTAGCAGAAAATGTTTACTAATCCAAAATTCCTTATATGCCTTTAAAATGTCTTATAAATTCTATGAAAAAATGGGCTGATTTTTTTCAATATTTGCAAAATTTTGATTTGTCAAAATTTAGTTTGATTTTTTCTTAGAGGATAATGGTATCTATCTGCTCCATATTTTTTATGTTTATACTTTTTATTTCATAATAAGCACCACTTTGTTTGAAAAAAATGTGTCCTTAAATTCCAGTTATTTAACATACAGTGTAATATTGGTTTCAGGTGTAGAATATAGTGATTCAGTAATTCCATACAAAACCCGGTGGTCATCTTAACAAGTGCACTCCTTAATCCCCATCACCTATTTTACCCATCCCTGCACCCATCTCCTTTCCGGTAACCCTCAGTTTGTTCTCCGTAGTTAAGAGTCTGTTTCTTGGTTTAACTCTCTCATTTCCCCCCTCTTTGATTATTTGTTTTGTTTTCTTAAATTCCACATACGAGTGAAATAATATGGTATTTATCTTTCTCTGACTTGTTTAGTATCATACTGTCTAGTTCCATCCACATCATTGCAAATAGCAAGATTTCATTCTTTTTGATGGTTGAGTAATATTCCATTTTATTTTTTTAAAATTTAAAAAATATTTTTATGTCTTTTATTTTTTGAGAGAGAGAGACAGAGAGAGAGACAGAGTGTGAGCGGGGGAGGGGCAGAAAGAAGAGGGAGACACCGAGTCTGAAGCAGGCTCCGGGCTCTGAGCTGTCAGCCCAGAGCCCGATGTGGGGCTCAAACCCACAGACTGTGAGATCATGACCTGAGCCGAAGTCGGATGCTTAACCGACTGAGCCACCCAGGCGCCCCAGTATTCCATTTTATATATAAATACCATATCTTCTTTATCCATTCATCAGTTGCTGGACACTTGGGCTGTTTCCATAATTTGGCTATTGTAGATAATGCTAGTAAACATCAGGGTACCTTTATCCTTTGGAATTCATATTTTTGTATTCTTTGGGTAAATACTTGGTAGTGCGATTGATGAATCAGAGGGTAGTTCTCTTTTTTAACATTTTTATTTTTAACATTCTGAGGAACCTCCCTGCTGTTTTCCAGAGTGGCCGCCCAAGTTTGCATTCCCACCAACAGTGCAAGAGGGTTCCCCTTTCTCTACATCCTCACCAGCACCTATTGTTTCTTTTGTTGTTGATTTTAGCCATTCTGACGGGTGTGAGGTGATATCTCTTTGTCGTTTTGATTTGTATTTCCCGATGATCAGTGATGCTGAGCATCTTTTCATGTGTCTCTTGGCCATCTCGATGTCTTCTTTGGAAATATGTCTATTCATGACTTCTACCCATGAAAAAATACATTTTGAGCTACAACTTTTGCTAGTTGTTTAAAAAACTGAGGATAGTGATGCAGCCTTTTGTGTTGTAATCCTTGTGTAATTACCATTTATTCTTTTCCTAAGGACTTATTTTGAAACCTCTTGGATTGAGAGTTAAATACTGTCCATTATAAATTTCACATTCTTAGTCTGTGCTGTAGTTAATAGACTCATGTTTTCTGAAATCAGATTTGTGTGTTTAGTTAGTTAAATGTAACCTCAGGGCAGTTTTAAACTACTGCCTAATGATCATGTTTTTCTTTTGAATTCAGTTCTGTAATGACCCGTAGTTAGTCCGTTGTAGTTAGTTTGTTATGAATTGCAAGAATTGCATTTTTTAAAAACATTCTGTGAAATGATGGTCCATTTATGGTATATAATTATTTTTTGGTGTGGCTGCCTTGTCTAAGTAACAGGTAAGTGTAGATCATAAAGGGAGATCTTTAACATTAATTAACCTTTACAGCACTGCTTTTCTTGGTGATTTTAGTGGTTTAAAATGTATGGAAAAAATAACATCTGTAGTGTGCTGAAGGTTCACTTTGGGAATCAGAGGCTTTTTTTTTTTTTTTTTTTTTGCAACTTGGTGTTTTACTTAATATTATATTTGAGATTTATCCACATCGATGCACATATTTTATGTAATAATTGCTATGTAGTATTTTATTAAAAAAAAACAATTATTACCCTACTAGGTTGTTGACATGTTTTCTCTATCACAGAGAAGAGTGTGAATACTTTTAAGGACTTTAAGAAACAAATGTTCACATAAAGTTTACCAGAAGGACCATTTTCTCCTCTAATAAAAATGCTAATTGGCTCATTTTTGCCAAGTGTTTATATTGTGAAGGGCACACCTTATGCTCTTGAAAAGCTTTTTCTCATTAGTCCTCATAATATTCCCAGGAAGCAGGCCTAGGAATTTTTCCCCTTCAGTAAATGAGGCAGCCAGGCTCAGGACTGTTCAGTAACTTGACCAAGGTCACAAAAGCTTAAGTAATGAGAAGGTGATAACTACTGCTTTTCTTTATGGATTTTTAATTTTTATAAATCAACTATGCCTTATGTTTCAAATTTAAGTTTTTAGGATAACTGGTGGGAAAATAATAGGGCAGAAAGAGGCAAAAATGAGGAAAGAATGGGGGCTTTGGCTCTTGCTAGCTGTGGACTTGGGCTGGGAGAGCCTCCTTTCTTCCTTGGCAGGATTAGGATAACTGGTCCTATGTCATAGGCTGTTATGAGGATGAAGTATGAGATGCAGATATATAAATTCCTAACATAATGTTTTGGGCATAATAGATATTAGAATATAAAATATCTTGTGATAACTTATTCATAGATAAATGAGAATATAAATTACTGATGGCTAGTTTTCAAAACAACTCTTTTTTTCCTGTGTTGAGCTAATCTTTCATCAACAGTAGATCACATGAAGTTGGTTGATAGATTCAGTAATTTCTTGGAGGTGGATACTGAATATCAGAATCGATTAAAATCACAAACATTTTTCTTTACATTTTGTATGACCAATAGTAAAACCGGCAAAATGTGCTTTAAAACACCACTAATATACTTAACATTATTCTAATTCCTTTTTAAATATGTTTTCAGTATATTTATAATATATGTTAACTTATATTAATTTTATTAAATACTTATATAATTTTCTTTTTTGGTTTTGATTTTTTAAGATATCTTTGTGTACTCCAAGGTTGCAAAGATTTCCTTGTATTTCCAGAAGTTTTAGAGCATTAGCATTAACATGTAGGTCTAAACTCCATTTCAAGTTAACTTATATATGGTACGAAGTAATGGTTGGGGTTCACTCCTTTTTTCATTGAGATATCCAGTTGTCCCAGCAACACTTGTCGAAAAGACTATCCTTTCTCCATTCAATTGACTTGACAGTTTTTTCAAAAATCAGTGGACCATAGATGTGTGGGGGTTATGTGGAATTTTTATTTTGTTCCATTAATTTGTGTGTTTATCCTTTCACGAGTTATACACTGATTTGATTGCTGTAGGTTTAAGACTAAATATTGAAACTGTATAGTATAAATCTTCCAACTTACTCTTTTCAGTATTTGACCATTCTAGGTTATTTATATGTGCCATGTACATTATAGAGTCATCTTGTCAATTTCTATATAAAAGCTCTTTGGAATTTTGTTTGGGATTATGTTCACCTTGTATATCAATATGTGGAGAATTGACAGCTTAACAGTATTGAGTTTTCCAGTCCACTAACATGGTATATCTATTTATTTTGGTCTTTTTAAATTTTTCAATGTTATATGGTTTTCAGTGTGCAGATCATTCCCAGGTTTTGGTAAATTTACCCCTTAGTATTTCATGTTATTGATATTATAATAAAATTTATGTTTCAGGCTATTTTTCCAGTTGCTCAGTGCTAACATTTAGAAATACTATTGAATTTGTTAATATCTTCCCCTTATCCTGGGACCTTGCTAGACTTACTTACTAGTTTGAGAATCTTTCTGGTAAATTCCTTAGGATTTTTTACTTAATAGATACCTTCTGCTTGTAAGAGATCGGTTTTTTCTAATCTGCATGCCCTTTATTTCTTTTACTTACCATATTGTCCTGACTGGGACCTCTGAAATAATACGACTCTTAGTAGTGAGAGCAGACCTCCTTGTCTTAACTCTCAGTCTTAAAGAAAACCATTCAGCCTTCAACACTGTTTACGATGTAGGTTTTTCATAAATGCCTTTTGTTAGGTTGAGGAAGGTTTCTTCTGTTCCTAGTTTACTGAGAGTCTTCGTCATTAATAGATGTTGGATTTTGTCAGTGATTTTTCTGGATCTCTTGTCATGAGACTCTGATTTTCTCTTTTATTTTCTTAATTTGGTAAATTACATTGACTTTGCTCTCCTGGAGTAAATCTCATCTGGTTATTTTTTTTTTTAAGGGTTGTTGGATTTGATTTGCTAATATGTTGCTAATGAGTTTTGCATCTAAATTCATGAGGCCTATTTAATAGTTATCTAGTTTTGTTTTTGACTGGTTTTGAATCTAATACTGACCTTATAGAATGAATTGGGAAATAGTCTCTCCTTCTCTGTTTTCTGAAAAAGTTCACGTAGAATGGGTATTATTTCTTTCTGAAATGTTTGGAATGCACCAGCGAAGTGTCTTGGCCTAGAGTGTTTTGTGGGTAGGTGACTAATTACTAAATTCAATTTCTCTAATAGATTTAGGGATATTAAGATTTTTCTGTTCTGTATCATATTTGGTAATTTATGTTTCAATATTTCCATTTCATCTAAGTTGTTGGATTTATCAAAATAAAGTTTTTCTCAGTAATCTATAATTATCCCTTTAATATTTGTAGGATTTGTAGTGATGTCTTCTCTTTCATGCTGATATTGATGGTTTGTCTCTTTTGTCTTTTATTTTCCTTCCCCGAGGTTTATCAGTGTGATCATTTTGAAACCAGCTTTAGTTAAAATGATTTTAAGCATTATCTATATTTTATTTCATTGGTTTCTGTTCTTAATTTTTTATATCCTTGTTATTTGGGCAGATAGAAATCTAAGAGACATTAAAGACACTGTCCTGATCCTTACTTTTAGATGGAAAAATAGAACTCATTCATTTAGTAATGGGTATTCATTACATCTGTTCCAGTGTTTTCCTCCATCATTGCTATTAGGCTGTATTCTAATTAATTACCTGTAATCTTTCTCTCCCAAGGCAGCAGTTTTGTTTTGTTTTTTTAAGGAAAGGTCTTACATATTTTCATATTATGCTTATAGAGCTGACAAATTTTTGACTCAATTTTGTAAGGCTTAATGACAAAAAAAAACCCTACATAAATACTGAAATCTAGTTAGAAAATTAGTGTCTACAAGGGTGTGACTAGCAGTTTTGAAATTCCAACATACATACTAGTGTTGGGCAAATATATTCTTTTACTTTTGTGAAGTATAAACGTGAGAGGCAAATGCTTGTAAAATCTAGTGAAATCTCTTTAAGGCTATTTAGAAAAACACATCTGTGGAATTTAGCCATCCTGCTTAATTAGAATCAAATTTATTTTTGAATATTGGTTCTAGTCAGAAGAATGTATGTCTGTATCCTTTACTCAATATTGTAACTTACCAATTTTTGTTTATCTGTTTTAATTTTTTTCCCCCTTTGCTTTAAGCTATTTCCGTGAGAGAAGAAATGTTGCTACCTCAACTGGAAAGTCTGTGACACAGGAAAGTGAGTCTCAGCTTGTAAAGTCTTTGTAAATTAGCATTCATTTGACAGTCTTAAATGTGTGAAAATCGTGATCGAGAAAGTAGGCCCTCTGTGTAATAGGGAATAATGGGAATAACTATCTGCTAGGGTTCATAATACCTCAGATGCTTTTAAAGATGAGTGAATAAAAAAAATAAAAAAGTCTGAGAGTGTACTCAGACTCCTGGAAATATTCAGATACTAATGTAAAAACATTTTTTTACCCCCATCGGCTTCATTTATCATTAGCCACAGTCGAGGGCATTTAACTAAATTAAGTGATTTCTGACAGTCTAAGCTGCAGGACATAGATTTATGGAAACTAATTTTGCCATGGTAACGGGATAGGGCTGACATTACTTTGGTAAATTGATCATTGACAGAGGCTTTTCTTTTTGAAAATTCTGCTTATATAAATATGTTCAGGAACATTCTTCTTAACAGTAAGGTGGCAAGCACTTGGTTACTGACCCTTTAAAATTTTTTTTGCCATAACAGAGAAGTATTAGGAATTCTTTCTTGTGGATGGGTGTAACACAAGGACAGTGGAAATTCTCTTGAAATAACTTATTTACAGGTGTGTTAGTGGCTATGGTGTTAGAGTATATTAAGCAGATTCTGGTGTGTTGAGTAATATAGCATCTAGTTGCTATGTTAGTGAACTTTTAAAAATTATTCATTGGAAATTGTAATCGATCTAACACTAATTTTATGCCATTAATATTCTTTTATTTAGGAATTAACATTATAAATGACATTGTGACTATTTGCATCATGTGGGAAAGTGCTTAGTTATATTAATGTGGATATTAGAGGTTAGCAAGGACATATGACACATCACACTTTCAGAAACCGTAATATGCCTTGGTTGTGAAGTGAGAGGCATATACAGTGAGTGCTACATCAAGAAGACCATGGGAAGAGTTGCTTTGGAGGTGAAAATTATAAGCATAATTTTGGATTCTCAGAGAATAAAGCTTAAGTTGTGATATTAATATAAATGCATGGCTTTTTAAAAAATATTTCACATTATTTATATCTTTTCATTCTCATCCTATAATTTCCCTCAAAAGATTCAAATGAGGAAAATTCATCTTCCATTTTTCCTTATGGAGAGACCTTTCTCCTCCAGAGACTAGAAAATTCCAAGGTTAGTCCCATACATTTTCATTTTTTTCCATAATCAAGTCTTTGCTCTTCTGCCTATATTTGCCTCTTCATTCTCCTTTAATGTGTTTGAAGAATGAGTTATATTGAAGCAGGACATTTCCAGTCAGTAAAATTCTGTTAAGTAAAATCATGGTGAATGTGTATCTTTAAATATATATCACAAAAGCACATTTAATTTCAGGAATACAGGAGGGAAGTTTTCAGAATTTTCCAAAAGATAGTTTAAAGATAAACCCCCAGAGAAGGCAAAAGCAGACAAAGAGAAATCCCCTAGATTTTGCTTTTTGCCTTATACCCAAATATCTACTTCTAACATATCTTCATATCTTCATTATTTAGTTTATCACATAGTCTTTTTTTCTTTTCAAGTACTTGTGCTCTTTTGGTTATTTTATTTCTTGGTCAGGATAAAAGAGAAGTTGGAAGACAAAAAATGGGAAAGTAAAAGTAAATAGATTTTGTTCTTGGTTGGCATCTTCTGTTTTTCTTGGATGAAATGATGAATTATTAATGATTTAAATTTAATGACATCGAGAGGCAATTTTTAGTATAGTCTCCCTAATTAAGTTCTAAGCATTTAGATACTTGTGTAATTCAACTATACTCACGTTGTGGATATTTGGAAAATATTTCTGTCCTAAAAAATGTGTGCATATATATATATATATACACGTATTTATATATATGTATTTTTTTAATAGAAGAGATCTATCAAGAATGAATTTTGGACCCATGAACAAACACTCAAAGGGGAAACAACAACTGAAAACAACTCTTTTCTTGTGAAGTCAAGGTATGAGGTCATTATTTATGATGATTAATTCTTTTGAATATAATGTTATGCAGTGTTGACTTCTTGCTCATATTATGTTTCTAAGAAAATAGTTTACATTGGTAAGTTCAAATCTTTTCTTTCTAGATGTTTCAGTAATGGCACTTATTTTATTAAAAACATTTTTTTAGGGTATTTATTTAGAGAGAGCACAAGCAGGGTAGGGGCAGAGAGAAGGAGAGACAGAATCCCAACCAGGCTCTATGCCATCAGTGCAGAGCCCAGTGTGGGGCTCAAACTCATGTGACCTGAGCTGAGATCAAGAGTCGGACGTTTAACTGACTGCACCACCGAGGCACCCTGTGTAATGGCACTTATTTTAATAATTGAACTTAAAGTCTGTAAATTGGGTATGTAGTGGTATTTTGCAGCAGATTATGTTTGTCTTTTCCTAATTGAAACCACTCTTCCCATCCCAAAGTGGAAAATATGTGGTGTCCACAAATGTGCATTAAAGATGAGAAGTTATGTTAGTATGAAGGAGAAAGAGGCAGCGCCAAAAAATTACTATCTAAGATGCAGAATTTTTACAAATGTAATATATCCTTTTTTATTGGAAGTTCAGCATTGACAAGTGGCTTGACAGTTACCCAGTTATTTGGATCACCTGTGAAATTAAGCTGAGTTTGTGAGGCACCAACTTAAATTTTAGTTTTCTCAGCTTTATTAGGACTTGGTATACTGCATCATTACCTACTGTTCATTTTATATCTTCAATTATACCTTTCCTCTCCAAGTCTGATATTGTTGTGGGTTTTCTTAAGTTGAAACTAAATAATTGAGGATCTTCAGTTAGCTTTGATATGAATGTATTATAATGCAAAATGTGGAAGGGGCCAGGTTAAATCATTCTTTAAGGAAGTAATAGTTTTTAGAACACTCTATCCAAAAGGCTGTAATTTGACTCCTACACATATCTATTTCATTGGTTAGTAAAAACTTATTTGTAATGCATTTTATTATAAATAGCTGAGTGAATCTATTTTGTCATTCCTTAAATCTATAAAAATATGCTTAGCTATTATGAATGTGTTCTGGTGAATTTTATAGGTTACACAGCTTTTACCTTCTGATTTTATCCTGACTCTCCTTTTCTAGCTAACAGTGTGGTGGTTTTTCCTTATTCGTGTTGCAAAATAATACTAAAGCTTTTGGAATTGAATCGTGGAGAGCCAGAGTGGGGCAACAAATTTGGAAGTAAGATTTCCAAATAGATGAGTTAGTGGTTCACGGTGTTACTAAGGAGTGGAGGTTGGGCTGGCTCCTTAATGGTGTTGGTGAAGATGTTAAATTGTGATGCAGGGAATGTGGTTAGTCTATCTGCACCCAACCCCCCCAAATAAACAGATCAGATTAATGACACATAAAAACTGTACTATTTCAAGTAGTGTTCAAATATGTCTTAGGAAAATAAGAGGTTTCTGTTTTTCTGGAAGAGTTTTAGAAATTCTCAGATGGGTTAATTGAGCTCTTAAGAGTTTTCTGACCTTAAATTTCTGTGCAGTTTGTTGTTTATAAATTTCAAAAGTAACCAGTGGCTTAAATGACATATGGTATTTTGAAATGTTAACATCATTTATTTCCATTTAGCATATATGATAACAGGAAGGAGAATATAAGTGAAGACAAAGTGGAAGATATTTGGATACCTCGAGAGGACAAAATTAATTTTCCAGTGGACTCTGCTTCAGAATCAGAATATTCAACAGTAGAAGAATGCTTTCAGAGTTTAAGAAGAAAAAATTCAAAGGCATCTAAGTCTAGGACTCAAAAAGCATTGAATTTGGACCCTGTTAATAGGCACAGTTATCCGTTAAGCTCAACAAGTGGAAATACTGAGTCCTCAATCGTTTCCTCAAATGCAATATCTCCCTATGCCTGTTTTTATGGGTCCTCGGCAAGGAAGGTTAAATCCGGATGGCTAGACAAACTGTCCCCTCAAGGGTATGTTGTTTTTCATTTTTTTTTCATAAGTAGCATATTTTTAACAGTTCAAGTTTATCCATTTCTAAACCTGCTAGGTTGTTGCTACTCTCCACCCCTCCCTTACCCCTATGCACACAGATACAGTTTTTAGGGGTTTTCAGTACACTTTTGTAAATGCTGTTCTTTAGACATAAGGAGGAACATTTGCAGTGTGTTATGTGGAATGCTGGGTTAAGATTCTGAATAGCAGATTGAAACCGAAAGTTGCAGTTTCACATCTAGATCCTTAATGTTAGTTTCTAACTTTACACTAAAATGCACTGTGTCCCAATTTTTAGCAAAGAAAAACAATACAGATTGAGTTGGTATTACTAGGCCCACACTGTTTGGCTTTTGCTCATATTATAACAGGGTTCTGTTTGGGAATACAAGTCTTAATTGTAGTTAGAGAAAGTACATCATTGTTAGATTTCAGGCTTCACTGTTATTGATACATTGTTTTGATTTTTGTATGTTGCACAGAAGGTCAGAGTCCCTTGAATATTAGACTTTTAAAACAGATTTATCATTTCACATGTTTACAAAGAGACTTCTGTCCCTTAAGGGTTATACAGTACTGAGAAATATTTGGGGAGGTATTGTGTTTAATTAGAATTGTTTTCTGGCATCCTGATTTTTGAATGTCCTTTTGAAATATTTACTTGAAATGTTCCTCATGAATTATTTAATTATTTTTGGTATTAAATCTCTCATGTTTAAGTAGTGAATGTGGTGAGTCCTTGCACTATGCTGGTTTTCTTTACTATTCCCCCCAAAATGAGCATCATTTCTAGAAAGCCTTAGACCTAAAATAAATTGTATTAGCAAAAAGCTACCAGAAGCATTAGTTGACTAGTGGAAGCAGGTACTACATTTCTTAAGAAAGTGGGGAAAAAAAAAAAGAAAAACCCCAGCACTTTTATGATTAATAAGTATATGGTTAATACTTTATATCATTGCATCCTTTTAGCAAATCAGATGAACTGAAGCAAAATACTCCTTAGTATCAGTTATTTTGTCTCCTTTCTGGTTATTTCAGGTGACAAAGTAGTCAACTGTTGACTACTTTTCATTAGTCATCAGTATTCTTGATAGTCTAACAGCAAAGGTATGAGTAAGCATTAAAAAGTACACGGTGGAATGAAACAGTGAGCTTGAATATTCTCGAATCTTTCACTTCTGTAAAATTAAGGTGTTTAGGGAGATCCTAGTGCTCTCTCTAAATATCACCAGAAGAATTAGCAGACTCTGGGTACAGAGCCCCCAGCAGCTGTGGTTTCCTTTTCCTGCCTGCTCTCTGGTGGTACCTTGTTCTCTGCAGGGTTGGTATGTTTATGCTGCAGGCACACTGAGAAAGCTTCCCCATTATTGTCCACCTCTGGGACAGTTAGAACATTTTTCCTCTCTCTCTATCAGAACTCCAGCTTTCTATCCTTTCTATTCTGAATCTGCCTAAGGTTAGATGCTGTAAGTTGTCTAGATTTATGTTTTTCCATTTTAGGGGAAATAATTGAGTTTTCTGGCTTAACAGTTTTTCTCCTGGATACCAGGATGAATGGAGATGTGAAATTAAACAATGACCTTGCAATATCACCAAGAGATTAAACTCTTCTATATGATTTTATTGCTATGACTTGAAGTATGTGTCACTGGCTAAGAAGCATGTATTATTTAATAGATCAGAAGTAGAATCTTAATTTCTCCTTTTCTTAATTGGATTCTGTATGCTATTGTGAGGGTGTTTAAAATGCTCATTAATTAGACAAAGTGATGCCTGCCCTCCTTATGCAGAGGTTATGGGCTTTATTTAACTCATGGTCACATGTCTCTTTGGAGCAGGTAGCACTACTCTAGATGGCATTCTGAATTCCAGAGAGAAGGGATCAGCAAACCTTTTCTGTAAATGGCCAAATAATAAATATTTTAATCTTTATGGCCTCTGAGGGATGTCCGAGAGAAATCAGCAACTCAGCAGTTGTAGAATGAAAGCAGCCACAGAGAATATACAAACCACTGATTGAGGCTGTGTTTCAATAAAGACTTTATTTATAAACACGTAATGGGCCTTGACCTGTGGGCCATAGAGGCATAAAACAGATTAGATAGGTGGCTAAATCTTAAAACTGGCTTCTTCTGTCTCTCCTTGGCCCCAAGTAGAAAATTATAGCCTGATAGATCACAAAATAGGGAAGATACTTTCTATTATTCTAATTAGTATAGAAGTCCTAAGAAGCAGGAGCTCTCTTTGGGGACCTTGGCACTTATTGTTCTTTGTGGCTGGAGTGTTCTTTTCCACAGAGCAACGTGGCTTGTGTATCTTATCTCCCTCAAGTTCTTGCTATAATATCTCCTTTGCATTGAGATCCTGAACAGTAAATTTAAAATTATTGTTACCCCTCTTCCCCAGCACCCCATCACTCCCTTAATTGCTTTATTTTTCTCTTTGGGGCTCATATGGTTGATCATTTATTTTATGTATACTCCATGGGGATAGTCCTCTATGTTGATTGTTTACTGTGATATTCTCAGCAGCTACAATGTGGCCTGACATGTGGCAGATGCTTTTAGTATTTGTTGTTGAATGAAATAAGTGAAAAAACAAGCATTAGACATTTTTTCTTTACTTTTTTTTTTTTTTTTTTTTTTTAGAAAACACAGTTTTCTTTCGAAGTGTAGGGGTTTTGTAATAAAAATTGAACTCTGGGCACTGTATTGGTTGAAAATCAGGTGCATTGGTAGCACTGGTATACATTAACAGAGCAGTGGGCTCTCATTGTTCTTTTTGTCATTCTCTTTTCCTCTTAAAAACACTTACATGTTTCTTCACAGTTTAAAAAGAAATAGCCACACTCAGTTATCCATCTCCAAACAGTGTTTGAAATTGCTCTCAGTCATGAGGGATGTTTAACAGAATAACCAAATTTATAATCTGGATTTATTTCACATGATTGAGTATCTGTTTGCTTTTGTAATGGAAATGCCCATTCTGCATCAGTGCACAGTTTGTGAAAACTGCCCAGTATTTGGGAAGAAAGTAAGTGTGTACCATCATACAATTAAAGAAATACTAAAACATCCACAGTTGAGCTTAAAATATGAATATTGACTTTAACTCTTTGATCTAATTATGATATAGTCTGATACTATCAATTTCAAAAATTGTAAGGAAAGAAACCCTCAAAATGTAGAACGTAGGTCTAGGTCTGTTTCAAACAGGTCAAACAGATGAAAAACTTCATAAATGGTACTTGTTTTTAAACTCACTTGAGTTTTGAGGATAAAAAAGTCTTTCTTACTCCCCTTTCCTAACTGTTACTTAATAAGCTCAAGCTCTTTCTTTAAACATTTTTTAAATTAAAAAAAAAAAAGTTCTAATGTTATTTTTGAGAGAGGCAGAGCTGTCTGCACAGAGCCGGATGTGGGGCTCGAACTACCAAGCCGTGAGATCATGACCTGTGAGATCATGACCTGAGCCACAGTCAGACACTTAACCGACTGAGCCACCCGGGCACCCCATAATAAGCTCAAGCTCTTCACTCAGTCTGAGTCGATGCAAATATGGAAGACTGGATACAGCGTATTGGAGCATTTCCCAAGTATGTGACTCAAAGGAAGAATCCTGCAAGTTGCTGGAAGGAAAAGACAACAGGGTGAATGTGCTGAACCCTTGCTAGGAAGTGCACATAGTGAAATATCGAAGCATTATGTGCAACAAGGAAACCTTTTTGACATTTTTAACTTGCTGTTTTCTAAAGATATTTGTATGTTCAGCATAATGCACCATTTTTATAAAAATTGAAATGCATCTTGAATTCATATTTTACTAGAAAGTATGTTTTATGACTTTCTTACTCAGCTAAATTCCTCTTTAAAAAATTAACTTTTTAACCATGAAGAGGCATTATGTGGGAATCTGAGCCTAGGACAGCAGAAGCAGAAATGTGAGGCTGACTCAGCAATTGGAATATAGAATATGCTTAAGAATTTATAGAGGAATACAGGGGTACCTGGTGGCTCAGTTGATGAAGCGCCCGACTCTTGGTTTCAGCTCAAGTCATGATCTCATGGTTTTTGGGTTTGAGCCCTATGTTGGGCTCTGCACTGACAGTGCACAGCCTGCTTGGGATTCTCTTTCTGCCTCTCCTCCTGCTCAGGTTTTATCTCTCTCTCTCTCTCTCCCCCGCCCCCCACCGCTCCCTATCCCCACCAATAAATATATAGGTAAATTAATTAATTAAAAAATAATTTGTGGAGGAATACAAAAACACCCAAGATATATGTGTTCCTGTCTTCTTTTTGTCTTTCATTTATAGCAGAAGAAAAGGAAGCAAATAAAAATAAAACCAAAATGCCGAGTATAATTCGTACAGAAAGGTCCTCAGAATACAGAATTGTGAGGTTACAGAGGAGTTGAGAGAAAACATTTCTTCAAAGATCTTCTAGGAATGAGAAGCAGCAGTTCAGTTGGCCTTTGGAAAATAGATAAGATTTTTACTAGCATTTTTAGAAGAAATACTTTTCTGGCTAGAGCAAGTGAAAAGGCACCAACGTAGATGGTATCTGGGGGTACTGAAGTCTATGGGATGGATAGCTGGGGTTAGCTGGGTGATTTTATGGAAGATGCGAGGTTGGCCTCTAGAACCAGGAGGTAGAAACTGCCAGTGGATTGCATGTCCAGGTTGAACAGAGAACTGAGGAAAATGAAAAAGCCAATGGTCCAAGACCAAGAAAAGATCAAATACCAGACAGTAGTTGGGAGTCAGATCCCCCAGAAGCCAGTAGTCCAGGACTTGGTGGGAAATCTGAGCTTATTAGTATTGGTACCTTTGTCAGTGACTGATATCCCAGTGTGTGGCCAGTGTGTCCAAGGCTACTTTAGTGGAGCAATTCCTCACCCTGGTACACAAGCGTGGGTATGCCTCAAATTTCCTGGGAATGCTGACCTCTGGTTGGTGTTTCAGTGAAAAGCAAATGTAGTAGAAAGTTGACAAGTCTTTATCGGACCAGGATGTTATATACCAATTACCTTGTTGAACTTCTTAAATCTTTGATGAAAAGTATTTAGTTGGCCATTTCTCAAATCTTACGTCATTTGTAAAGACTGTGCCAAGCAAATAAAAAGCCTCGATATTTTATTTGTAGTTTCAGGGAACAACTGAGCTTTAGTATTCATTATATAACATGACTAATTTCTTTTAGTCCATCTAGTGGCAGAGAAATGAGTGAGGGTGTTGGAATTAGAATGAAATTGGAGTTGTAAGCTATCTGTTGTTCATTTGCTATGTGACTCAATGTTTCAGAACCTCCATTTCCCAAACATAAAAGTGTAAGATCAAGACTCCAACTGTGGGATCAGTTGGAAAAGTAGGTAACATTGGGCCTGACAATTGGGGCTCAATAAATCGTAGTTTCCTTTCTCTTCAGAAGAGCATCACTTTATTTTAGACCTCTGATAATGTTAGTAAAAGTGAGTTCTAGTCAGTTTTTACCTTGGAAAATAGAATGTAAACAAACCATGTGTTCACATTAAACTTTTAAAACTTAAAAAAAATTTTTTTTAATGTTTATTGTGAGAGAGAGAAAGAGAGAGCGCATGAGCGCGGGCGCGAATGAGCCTGGGGAGGGACAGAGAGAGAGAGGGAAAAACAGAATCTGAAGCAGGCTCCAGGCTCCGAGCTGTCTGCATAGACCCAAACGTGAGATTGGAACCCACAAACTGAGATCATGACCAGAGCCAAAGTCAGATCCTCAACCCACTGAGCCACCCAGGCGCCCCCACATTAAACTTTTAAAATAAAGTTTCTGGTGATTATAAAAGCATGTGGTTTAAAGTGTCAGAAACTTCTACGTGGCTTGTTAAAAAAAAAAAAAATAGCAACTTTCCTCCCCTCCCACATCATCACAAGAAACTGCTACTTTCAACCCTTTTTGTAGTTTCTTTTGGTATTTACCTTATATTTCTTAATATTTAAAAAGAAAATTATTTTTTACAATTTTTTTAAGTGTCTCCATGCCCAATGTGAGGCTTGACCTCATGACCTTGAGATCAAGAGTTGCATGCTCTACAGACTGAGCCAGCCAGGTGCCCCTATCTTAATAAGATTTTTATGCTATTTTTTTTCTTACTTTTCAGTGTTAGGGATTATATCTCTTGAGGTACTACCATAGAATATAATGTTTATTCAATTTAATTTTAATATTTATTTTTGAGAGAGCAAGCACACATATACACACGTGCGGTGAGGGGAGGAGTAAAGAGAGGGGGGTACAGATGATCCGAAGTGGGCTCTGCACTGTCAGCACACAGCCCAATGCCGGGCTTGAACTCAGAGACTGCAAGATCATGACCTGAGCTCAAGTCAGATGTTTAACCGACTGAGCCATTCAGGTGCTCTTAATGTTTATACATTTTTATTGCTGTCCCCTGCCCCTTCTCGCAGTTCCTGTCTATCATCCTTTTAATGCAGTTGTATAAATATTTAGATCATATCTGTATTTAGTTTTTTACTCTTGTGACTATAAATGCTGTTCATATGTGAGCTCTGTAACATAGGATTAATTTTTCTTTCATTTGTGATCTTTAGTTTTCCTTAGAATTTAAAACTCTTGATTTCTTTACTGTTTTTTTATGTTATCACTCATTCATCTCAGAATTCTTCCTAAGAACTATAAATCTATGAAGTAACCAAAATACGTATCAATTTGATCATCTCACAGCCTCCTAAGGAATCTTGCATAGTTCTCCAGGCCTGCTGCAGTCTTAGCCCAGTAGCGTTCTGTGAGTCCTTTCATTGTTGTCCTAGGGATTCTTTCTGCCCGGTGTTTTTGTCTGTCCTAAATCTCCTGTCATTGTCTCACCACCAACTTACCCACCCATGCTCCCTGGAGTTTCCTCAGAAACAATGGATAGGAGGGGCAGTTTTTGATTTTTCAAAGTGTTATTTTGTTTCCTAAACATGCTTATTGATAATTTATCATGGATCAGAAGTCTTTTTTTTTTTAATTTTTTAAAATGTTTATTTGTTTTTGAGAGAGAGAGAGAGAGACAAAGCATGAGTGGGGGAGGGGCAGAGAGAGAGAGAGAGGGGGAGACACAGAATCTGAAGCAGGCTCCAGGCTCTGAGCTGTCAGCACAGAGCCCGACATGGGGCTCGAACCCACAAACTGTGAGATATGACCTGAGCTGAAGTCAGATGCTTAACCGACTGAGCCACCCAGGCGCCCCATGGCTCAGAAGTCTTGATGAGAAAGAATACTCCCTCCAGATTAGCAATCCATAGTCTTCTAGATCTCTGGTATTACAGAACTGGTATTGAGAAATCTGATTCTTTATCCTTTATATGTAGTCTATTGTTTTAGTTCTGGGAAATTTTCTTATTTTATCTCTTTGTTAATTAGTCTGTTTTTTCTTAACTTTTTGGTAGTTTGTTGTTGGACCTCCCACACTGAAATGTTGAAAACAATGTAGCTTTTCCAGGTTTCATTTCTGGGAAATTTCTTCAATTGTTATTTTCTAACCCGTTTTTGTTTTTTGTTATCCTGTATTTAATATCAAAAGCACTTTCTTTAACTGTTGTTTTTATAGCTTACTGTTACTGTTCATGCACACAATATTTTCTGTTATCTCTGAAGATCTTAATATGTTTTTTGAAGTTTTTTTTTCCTGTTCAGTCTATTTCTTTTATTTCTTTTTTTTTGGGGGGGGTCATTCCCCATCTTTTACCTTAGAGATGTTTTCCTCAAAAGTTTCATTTTTTTAAATTAAAGAATTTTTAAGGAAGAACGCACTTGGGTGCATGCAGCACAGGGGAGGGGCCTAGAGAGAGCGAGACACAGAATCTGAAGCAGGCTCCAGACTCCGAGATGTCAGCCCAGAGCCCGATGCGGGGCTTGAACTCATGAACCGTGAGATCATGACCTGAGCCGAAGTAGACGCTTAACTGACTGAGTCACCCTGACGCCCCTCAAATGTTTCATTTTTGAAGTGAGATCCTGCAAAGCTGCTTGGAACAGGTTCCCATGAGTCCTGTTACTCATTTCTTGTAAGATGATCTTGCTGGACTTTTCTTAACATGTTTCCATGGTGACTCCTTATGCCAATATCTTTTAAACGAATCCCTTTTTTTTAGGGTGATAAGACTGGTAAACAGCTTTTTGGGAGCTTAGTAGGGAAAGTGGACTTTAAGTATAAATATCTATGACATGGACTTTTGTTTAATTCTTCTGTTTTGAATATTGCCCCCTACCTTCGGTCATGTGTGTCCCAGTCCAGAGACCCTCTCCCATGTGATCTTCTGCAGTGAAGGAAGCTGGTATTCTGTTGAGCAAGAGGAGGGGCATTTTTCTAGCGGTGTGATGAGGGGTACAAGTTTATCTTGTAAATTGCTTTTTAGCAAATCGTATTTTTGGCACCCCTCTCACCTTCATAGTCCCTTCCAGGCTTACTTAATGTCTTCCATCACCTGAAACTTCCTGAGATTTTGTGGGTAAGTTGGTTTTCCTCTCAGTTTGATCTGTTGCAGGCTTAGCAGTCAGCTCTCTGAAATTTCTAAGGCAGCCCCTCTCCTTTGCTTTCTCAAGATTTCTGAATATTGTTCCTGTCGTCTGCTTCTCTGGTCATTTTTGGTTTGTAGGTTTTTATTTCTGTTTTTTTTAACTAACCTTAGAGACAACTTTGGGAGGAGTAGAGGTAATGCAGGCTTTTAACTGATCATCTTAACTAGAATCTGGTTTCCTGTGTGTGTGTGTTTACAGGATATGACTCCATAAAATAGTTGTGAATCATTTAACGTAGCTTTTCCTATACCATGTCAAGTAAGCCCGAAGCTCTTTGTGAATATTTAAAAATTGGTGGTGATGTATTAAAATTAATGCTTTATTATTGATTTCTGAAAGTTTTTTTTAGCACCTAGAATTTTACATGAAAATACCATTTGTTTTTTCTCATTAAAGGAGTTAGGTGTAGCAGAGATAGAAGCTGGGATGTCAGAGAATTTTGCTTTGGTTTTGATTTTTTGACCCTAACTCCTCTTAGTTCACATAGTCTTGGAAACTATCATTTTGGTTTGCTTAAATGTGAGGAGTTGTATTTTAGACTAGAAAAGTGATGGCATTTTACACTTGGTCTTAGCCAAAAGGCCGAGAAGTGATAGTGCTGGCATTTTATAGAAATATTGTAATAATTTCTTGCATCTGTGTTTATAAAATACTTCATAACTAATACTGCATCATTTACAAGCCTCATACTTAAAAGAGTAGATAAAAACTTAGCTAAATAAAAACATGAGTAATTAGATAAAAATCTATACTTTTGGAAAATGTAGTATTAAAACATTGAGGCTGGTTAGGGTTAGAGTAGCAAATAAGACAAAATTTGCATATAATTCTTCAGGATTATGTAAACAAGGCAGATGAATCTGGAACACCACATTGCTGTCCTTTTCATTAGATACGGTTTAGAATAATTGAGAAGTATGTTTATGATGATTTAAATATCGCGATTAATAAAAGCCATAAATTTGACTCAGTGCCTTTGAGGCTCATTTCACTTGTGTCATATTTAATGACAGTTTGGTAGCCTTTGCCACCTTACATTAATATCATTGGTTAGCGTATTTATTTGATTTGGGAAATTGTTTAAGCTAAAATATTACATCTTTTTAAAAACAAAAAACCTCCACAACCCTATTGGCACTTAGGAATGAAATTAAAACAGGAATACCTCTGTGAGTACTTCATAAATACAGATTTAATTGTATATGTACTGTTAAAAAAAAAAAGAATTTTTAAGATACACAGTTTTGAGACAACAAAAAATGGACACCAGGTGGCCAGGCTGTGTTTATGATTGCAGTTGAAACTTCACACCAGCTGCCCTACCAGAGCTCAGTGGAAGAGTTTATAGAAATTCGTTCAGGAACATGGCACAAGCCTTATAAATTATTCTAAAAATGCGTCTTAAAGAAATGCTTCCCTTCAGAACCCTAAAAACAGAATAGGATAAAACCTGGGCTAATATGTTTCATGTCTGCTCCATCCTTTCTCCTGAAGGAATTCTGACACACTTTGCAAAATTGAACTCACATATAAAATGGGTAGAGGTCAGATGTTACCACTGCCTGAAGGGTTGTCCAGGATTCCTTGCTATAAAACATACTGGAGTCTATTTTGCGTAGCGGTTGAGAGCACAGACTTTGGGACCAGATTGCCTGGATCTGACTCACAGATAGGTTCCTTACTAGTTGTGAGACAAGTTATTTAACTTGTGCCAGTGTGCCTTCATCTGTAAAATGGGAATAATAATATTACCTCATGTGGTTGCTTGGAGGGTTAAATGAATTAGTATCTGTTTTTGCCCTGCAGCAGGGCCTAGAGCAAAGCACAACATACTGTTTGCTGTTTTTATTATGTGGATGATTATGCCTAATAAATTCTTAATTGATGCTTTAAAAATCTCTCTTCTATATAGTAGTTCATTATTATTTCAGATCTAATTTGTGTTCTGTGACAGTAGAAACACAGTATAGGATGACCCTGTGTTTTATACCAAGTCGTATTTTTTTAACGATTACTAAGTAAATTAAGCTGTAAAGCAAAACTTAAGGGAAAACATAACTTACATCAGAGTAAATTTTTACTTTTGCAACTTCTAATTGTGTGTAGTAGATTAATTTTATGTAATTCCAGTGGAATTAGCTGATTCATATCTAATAACCTTTTATAAAAATGTGAGAGAAATATATAATCCTTGCACAGAGAAGATCTTAAAAATTTAGTATTTATTGATATTTATTTTAAAATTGCACATTGACATTTAGAAACACCTCCTTAAGTTGTCCCTGTTATTTCATTGAAATTTTAATGAATTTGTAGGGTTTACCAATATTAAATCTGAGTTTTCATTTGCTAGAAAGGAGAATAATAATGTGAGAAAGGATATAAATGCAAGTTCTTATCTTGAATTACCAGTTATTAGAATCCAGTATTGAACTTACATGCAAAAAGTAGTTAATTCAATGTTGATATGTTTAATGAGCAAAATAGATTAAACAGTATTTATATAAATTTAGTTCTGGAAGTATTTTGTATTGATTGTATTTTTAAATAAGAACATGTCAGATGCATACATTTTTTACAAAATATATTTTAAGTGTTTAAACATAAAATGAATTTTTAAGTTATGTAGATATTGATGAATTTTCCATGAATTTCATGGAAATGAATGGTGAGCTTTCTGTAGGCTCTAACTTTTCTATAATAACAAAATATTTTACAAAGCTTTTATTTTGTCATATTAAAAATATGATCTTCAGTATTTGAAAAAAGCAAAACATGAAATTAAGGGCAAAATGTTTTAGTGGTGTTTATCTTCTATATATATATATAAATGTAGATTTGAGTAAGCATTTTTCAGTGAAAAATATCCTTTGTTCATTAAATATTTATTAAGCACATTTTATTGCTAGGAACTGTGGCAGTTGCTGGTTTTATATTGATAAACAAAACAGAAATGCTTTCCCCACTCAGGTATCTCAATTTCTAGCATGGGAGATGGGTGAAGCAAAGCAAATATGTAATTCCAGGTGTCTTTGAGTGAAGAAATGGAGCAAGAGACCAAGGGGATCTGTGGGATTTATATGGTGGTCAGGGTGGCTACTTGGAGGGGACACTTTTAAGCTGAGGTTTCAAGGATAAGGAGCTGACCATGTAAAGAACAGGCCAGGAGCATTCTAAGCAGAGAAAATAGCATCTGAGAAGGCGGGGGCAAGAACGAGTCTAGAGATAGGACGGAATATGGCTGTAGCATCCTGTCCACTGGGTAGGTACCCACAGATTTGATGGCTGCCTGCATGAATGAATACAGCCGAAGGAGAGGGCCATTAGTAGACTTAAACAGTAGCTCTCCAACTACAGAATGGTTGTTTCCTCAGCTGCTGTACCATGTGGCTTCTCATTCCATTCCCCTGTGGACTGGGACTTGTCCTGTTGATATGTCCCTCCATAGGATTATTAGAGGGATTTAATAATCTTTAAAAATAATTGATTTAAAATACCTGAATGCATTTAATAGTTACTGGTAGTTGCAAAAATTAAATGATTGGGAAAATACCTCAGAAACTAATAAGTCTCATATTGGCTGAGGTTTGGGTTGAGGCTTTGTTCAGGGAGCCAAGGATAGAGTGTGTGTGTCCTTGGTCTTCAGTGCCTGAGAGATGTGGTCAGTTGGTGGTATCTTTGATCCCCAAGCTGTCTGCTCTGTGTCTTCCCCTTTTCATTTTTCTGTGGATACAAATGTTGTATACTCCTGGAAGATGGCTCAGACCCCAAACTGTCTATCAAATTGGTGATGGAATTCTAAGAAAGCTTTAGGAGTCCAGGTAGCTGCAGTTAACAGTCTTGAGTAAAACATATTAAAGTAGGCGCTAAACTTTTTTCACTCTATGCATTGGCAGGTTTTGAAACTTTGAATTTAATTTTGAATTTTCAGAAGTTTTCTTGTCTTCTGCCAACCTTTTTTTTTTTTTTTTTTAAGGTGCTGATTATTTAAGTGCTAGTCACTGAGGTTTGTCATCTTGCTAAAGGGACTATGCTTAATCATGTCACTCATTCATTCGACAGATTCTTTTTTTTTTTAGTGCCGTACTTGTCTCTGTGTAGTTGTTGATCATGTAGTAAAGGATGAAACACTCTTGGGCTTCCTTGTAAAGCTTAAGGTGTGGTGTGGGAGACAGACTTTGAGCAAGTAAACAAATATATGTATGTACAATTAGAGATTGTGTTCATTGTTAGGAGGAAAGGGTGCTTTGAGAGAGGATAACTTTGTCATCTGCTTTGGATTGTCTCACCAGGGGAGGAATATTTGTGTAGGGAGTATGGGGAGATCTCTGAAAAAGAAGTTGTTAGCAAAGGGAATAGAGGGGTAATGGAAGGTCCTAAGATCTCCCTACACATGTTGATTATTTTTATTCTGAACTGAAAGATTTTATGTACTGTTGAGCTCTAGCTTACCACCGTTCACAATGTAAGGTACGTAGAGCTCACAACAAAATCTTGATTTACAGAATTATTGCTGACACTGTGTGGGAAGATCTGTGTTTACCTGACTTCAAGTATGACAGAGATCAACGTGACATGAGTGCAAAATGTTTAATTTGTTCAATGTATAATTATTGTGGTTAATGTTTCTTTACCTTTTAAGGCTGGGAGTTTAAAAATTCCTTGGGTTTTAAAAATCAACTGATTATTGGATGTTTCAGTGTTAAGAAAACACAGACCAAGGGACATTAAAAAGAAGCAGAAAGATGATGGAAAAAGAACGGAGTAGTTGTGCTTATGATTTCAGAATCTTTATTTTACTTCATGACTGATTCAAGTGCTTATATGTGAAAATGTCTGCACTGATGAACTTTGAAACTTTTCTCTCCATTTGATCAGGTTTTTTCTAATTTTATGTGAAGCAGAATAGATCAGTGTGGGAGGCTCACTGTATTTCACTTGAGATACATGTTTGGTGCTCAGAAAACAGCTGGGAAGACTAGATCCCAGACTTCTAGAAGTTGTTTTTCTATCTTTAAATCTTATGAAAATCACAGAATGTTATAGCAGTCCCTTTCATAAGAATGTTAGAAAACTACAAAAGGAAACGGTAGACATGATTGTTATTTATATATTTGTTTAGAAATGACTTTATTTAAACAGGAAATTAGCTTTCATACATGATCTGTGTTCGAAGCTAAAAATATCTATGTTGTGTCAAATAGAGAAAAGACACTTAGAGAATAGGATTGTCTCACTTCAGGGAAGGGTTCTGAAAAAAAAACAAAACAAAATAAAAAGCCCATGTGGGAGTTGGTTCTTCATTTTTCTCTTAAATAGTCAGAAAAAGTTTTTTCTTTTCAATCTAAATAGGAAACACGTGATTACATTATTTGCTTTGTTTCTCATTTTCAGTAATCATTTTAAACTGCATTTGTCTTTCATCTGATTCTTTTTGAAAACTGTTAACATTTTAGTGAATTTTGGATGATTGTAAAGGATTTTGTATACAGGGCTTTTTTTTCAGCTCATTTGATGAAAATTAAGTAATTTATCTCTATGAATTCAGTTGACAAAACTTTGTTATTTTAGCAAAACATTGCTAAATGCTCCAAAGCAAAAGTTAAGGTAAAATAAGATTAATGAAGGATGAAAGCTTATATTATCTTTTTTTAAATATTAATTAATTTTTAAGTAAACTCTACCCCCAGCAGGGGCTCGAACTCATGACCCTGAGTTTAAGAGTCACATGCTCTACCAACTGAGCCAGCTGGGTGCCCCTATATTATCTTTATTAAAGGGTTATTCCGTTAGGGGAAATGGGTGCAATGATAGTGTTTCTGACTACACTTTGTTTTCCACTCAACTTTATAAATGTGGATATTAATACTGGTAACAATATCATTGTTTTATCTATTTAAATTTTGTACTTGAATATATTTGATATATAATGTTACATTGGTTCTAGATGTACAATATGGTGCTTCAACATCTCTATAAGTTATGCTGTGCTCAGCACAAGTGTAACTACCGTCCGTCACCATGTAACACTATTATAGTATCGTTGACTATGTTCCCTATGCTGTATCTTCTATTCCCATGACGTATTCATTCTACAACTGGGAAGCCTGGCTCTCCCACTCCCCTTCACCCATTTTACCCATCCTCCTCCCTCTCTCCCCTCTGCAACCATCAAATGTCTGTCTAGGTTTGATTCTGCTTTTTGTTTGGTCATTTGTTGTGTTTTTTAGATTCCACGTATGAGTGAAATCGTAAGGTATTTGTCTTTCTCGGTTTGACTTACGTCATTAGCGTAATGTTCTCTAGGTCCATCCATGCTGTCACAATTGGCAAGATCTCCTGCTTTTTTTACGGCTGCATTATATTCTGTTGTATGTGTGTGTGTGTGTATGTACATACACACGCGCGCACACACACACACCACATCTTTATCCATTCAACTATGGATGGACACTTGGGTTGCTTCTATATCTTGCCTATTGTAAATAATGCTGCAGTGAACATGGGGTGCATATATTTTTCTAAAATCCTGTTTTTGTTGTTTGTTTGTTGTTGTTGGTAAATACTCTGTAGTGGAATTATTCAGGCATTTGGTATTTCTGATTTTCTGAGGAAACCCCATACTATTTTGCACAGTGGTTGTACCAATTTACATTTCCACCAACAGTACATGAGGGTCCCTTTTTCTCCACATCTTCAACACGTGTTATTTCTTGTCACTTTGATTCTAGCCATTCTGACAGGTGTAAGGCAGTATCTCTTTGCAGTTTTGATTTGCATTTCCCTGATGATTAGTGATGTTGAGCATCTTTTCTTGTGTCTCTTGGGCATCTGAATATCTTGTTTGGAAAAATGTCTATTCAGGTCCTCTACCCATTTTTTAATTGAATTCTTTGCTTTTTTGGTGTTGAGTTGTGTAAGTTGTTTGTATATTTTCAATATTAAGCCTTCTTTGTGGTAGATTAATTGCCCATATAAATGTGGGTTTATTTCTGGGATCTCCTGTTCCTTTGATCTATGTCTGTTTTTGTGCCAGTACCAACAGTATCATTGTTTTAAATAACTATGTTAATTGATTAGAAAGTGTCATTTATGTATCATTAGCTACATACCATTGCCAGAACTGTACATTGTCACAGCCTAATGTTTTCTACACTAATTAACAATAAATAGGAATGTACTAAACACAGGTATATTACAAATGTATTTAAAAGCCAAGTTCATGATACTTGAATGTCAGATAACAATTTCCTATATCTTACAGAAAACGCATGTTTCAGAAGAGATGGGTGAAATTTGATGGCCTTAGCATTTCTTATTACAATAATGAGAAGGTAAGTACATTTTATGGTTCTCAAAGATTGTCTTATGGTGTATTTCAGTATACTAATAAGCAAGCAATTTGATTTTTAAGAACAGGAGTTGGATTGTCAAAATGAAAGGAGTTTACCCAGGATGAAACACTCTTTTCATAGTTTAACTTTTCCTTGACACATACAGTTTTGATTAAAAAAGTATACATCCAACAATTATTTATGGAGTATCTTCTACAAACTATAGGAATTGTGAATGACCTAAGAATGGATAAGAAACGGTCTTTCTCCTAGAGAGCACTAAGGAATGTTTATAAAAGGATACTACAAGTAGGAAATGGCAGCACAAAGAGAGGTTACTTTGTACTCTGGAAGGGTATGGAAGAACCATGGAAGAAGGCTTCTTACATGAGATTTCATTTGCCATGAGTCTTGACAAAAGAGGAACGTTTGTACATTGAGACTAGAGAGAACAGAACATGCCTATTTAGAGAACAATAACATGTCCAGGTGGGAAATCAATTTTCTGATTAGAAAATAGAGTATATGAAGGAGACTTGTGGGAGATGAAGCCGAAAAGATTTTTTGGGGTTAGAGCTCATTGAATATCTTGATGTGAAAGTGGTCACAGTGTAGTCTTTAGGCAAGTGAGTCTTAACCACCTGATACCGTTTTGATCATGTCTTCATTAGGTATGAGACCGTCTGTATTTTTAGGAGATGTAGGCTGAAATATTTGACATGTCATATCTGCACATGTTTTTCAGATGTTACTTATCTATATATTTATATTTACAAATACATATATTTGCACACATATTTAGGTAAAACAAAAACTGAAGACATTAACAGTTGTCAAATCTGGGTTGAGGCTATATGGATGTCCATTGTAGTAGTCTTTCAACCTCTCTGTGTTTGACGGTTTCCTTAATGAAAAGCAGAATGTATAAATATATCATATTTTTAGTTAATTAAGATCAGGTGATTTTATAGTCTTAACTATATATATTCCCTTAACATACTCATTTAACATTTAAGCACATTTTCTTATTTATAGTTTATAATTTAACATTATTTTCTCATAAGGAGATTTTTCACTTCCTATTGTGATATTTGTGGCTTGAATAGGAACTTAAACTCCCTTGTATCTATCGATTCTTCAGTGTTACAGGGCAAAAGAGAATTTGCTTTTAGATAGAAGGTAGCATACACTTACGTGCTACAATATTAAAAACAATAGAAAGTTGAGAGAAGTATTAATTATTTGGTTATACTTTGCAGTGATCCAAAAAAGCATCAAATAAATTTAAGCACACTTTTTTTTAATGTTTATTTATTTATTTTGAGAGAAGGAGAGCGTGCACAAGCAGGGGAGGGGCAGAGAGAGAATTCCAAGCAGGCTCTGTGCTCTTAATGTAGAGCCCAATGTGGGGCTTGGTCCCACGAACCGACTGAACCCCTAAACACACCTCTTTGAGGTTTGCAAGATGGTGGGATAAATATTTTTTGAAAGCTGTTTTTTTAAAGCCTCAGTTAGTGTTTTTTACTTTGCTCGTACATTTGAACGTTGAGACAGTTTCTGTGCCAGTAGTGGGTGCAGTGGGGTCTCTGTGTCTGCTGGAAGCTGACCTCCAGTCTTTTTCAGCAGCTGCGCCGTTTTATGGTTTGATCGAAGTGAGGGGAAGACTATTCAGGAGGAGACAGGCTCCCAGGGCATGAGGCTCCATTGGTGGTGGTGTCATTGTCTCCATTTGGGAGAGAGAATTTGGGGTATCTGTGTCCAACTGGACTCATTCTGTTTGTCCTTTTAAAGCTCATCTCAGGGTGCCTGTCTGGGTCAGTTGGTTAAGTGCCAGACTTCGACTCAGGTCATGACGTCATGGGTTGTGAGTTTGAGCCCCGAGTCAGGCTCTATTCTGACAGCTCAGAGCCTGGAGCCTGCTTCCGATTCGGTCTTTTCTCTCTGTCCCTCCCCCGCTTGTGCTTTGTCTCTTTCTCTCTCTCTCTTTCAAAAAATAAATAAACATAAAAAAATTTTTTTAAGCTCATTTCAACTGCAGTGAGGAGACGAGTGTCTGTCACATTTTTATATATTGATACAGTGAAATAATGCAGCCTTGGTTTGAAATTGTAATTAAAAAGTTCATGTTAAATGAATGGTAACAAATTCTTTAACTTAACAATTTTTAAAAAATTTGAATCATTGTTTCTCTGGCATTTCATTCCTTTACTATCCAGATGATTGGTTTCATCTTGGCCAAAAATAAAAACATTAGAATGTTTTCTAAAAGGAGACACAGTTTCTGTCGTGACCCTCTTGCAGAAGAGTGGATTGGATTGGAGGACTGGGAAGAGGTGTTTTAAGGCCAATGTACAGAAGGCACAGGTGTGGCCATCACTACTGTCTCAGTTGAGCGTGTTGTTTCAGTGGTCGCGTGCACTCAGTAGTTAGGCTTTTCAGTGCTTTAAAGGTGCATCTGAGGAGTGTGTGGTTGGGCAGACCTGTGTATTTCCCTGGTTTTCTTTCACTTTTGTCAGTGCTGCCCAGTCACATCTCTGCAAGAACTTCTTCATTGTATTGCTGAAAATGGCATCATCCCAACAGTCCTGATATCTTGTCACCTGCCAAGAAATCTCACACACCCCCATTCTCACTCAGCCGTGGGTAGAATTGCCCTATGGTCGTTTCATTGTCTGAAAGTGGTAGTAGATAAATGACAAACTTGACCTTGATATCTGTGTGTTACAAGCTCAAGGGCTACTTTACAATTTCTGTCCTTAAGGAAAATTTTACACTCTGAAAAACACAGTCATTCTGAGCCTGTTGTCTTTTTTCTCCACTATATTGTCTTTATCATGTGTTGTTAGAAGTGAAATGTAAAAACAACTCTATATAGTATTAAAAATTATGAGATTTCTTGGGATCCCATAATAGATTATAAATGAGCCATTAGAGAAACTATAACTTCCTGAGGTTAGAGTGACATAATAATTAGCTTGTTAAGTACATTTTGAACACTCCTCGGCAATTTATTTTTCTCTTCTTCTTACAGAGTACTTACCTGTTAAATAGGATATTATTATGGGCATGTGGGTGGGTTACTTTTTTGAAGGAACTGTTTTTTAATCTCTTTAAGCAGATCTAGAGGAAGGAAAATCTCCTTTTTAATGATAACATTTTAATTCAATAAATGGTTAATTATCTCACTGGAGATATATTTTTATAAGCTTCTGTAATTTTTAGGCAAAGTAAGATTTGAGAATGGATCACCGTAGAGATGGAGTGTAAATGTTTTTGGACTTTTATCTAGAGTTTTCAGTCTGCTCTCTGCCACTATAGATTTATAGCCAGAGAGGCCCTTTTCTTATTCCTACAGCACTAAGTGGTTTAGTATTGCCTCGTACTGCATCATAACCCACCTGCATTTATTGGGTTTCCTTTAAGCCAGTCAGTTGTGTATTTCTTTGCATGACTTTGTTCAGCGGTGTCTGGGTACACACGGTGGGGAACGTGAACATATCTTTTTTCCTGTATTTTCACCTGCATGTTTTTGCTCTTTCATCTGAACCTTCTGAGCCATTGCCATCCATCAAAATCCTGTGCAAACTTCAAGATCCATGTTTTTATCCCCTCAATGAAGCTTTTTAAAATATATTCCAACTATGACATTTGCACAATAATATGCAAGAAGAGAAGTAAAAGAAGCTGAAAATAGGGAGGCAAATCAGAGGAGTATGCAGTAAATCAGACATTAATGTATCGGTGTGGGCTGTGTAGGCCAGTGGGAGTGTTAAAATGAATTAAAAAAATATTAAAAATGAGCTGTCAGAGTTTGATTCTGATTGATTGGACATAGAAGTCATTCATTGAGAAAATATTTCTACGATGCCGATTATTATGTGAAAGGTGTGAGGAAAATAGACATATGACCCACGGTCTCTTTGGGGAGACTGTATTAATGAAATGATCACACAGTAAATATAAAAATCACCATTTGAGTTGTAGTTAGTAATTGCTATAAAGGAAAAATGCAGGTTGCTGTTAGCTTAAATTAAGGTTATCTGCCCAGGTGAGAAGAGGCTGGTCAGAAAACATTTCTTCTGGAGCATCTATTTGTGCTGAAATGTGAAGGATGTAGAGGGAGTAACTGTGTGAAGCTGGATGTGGACAACATTTCTTGAAGAACAGAGTAAGCACAGGCACCGTATTGGGCAGAAGCATGGGATGTTAGAACCGTAAAGAAGACTCATGTGACTGGAGAGAGTCCGAGAGTGGAAGGGACGAAGTTGTCATGTCACTGTAGGGGGAGTCCCAAGTTATGTGGGTGCAAAGGATCAGCACAACTCAAAGACTATTTAAGACTGACTAGAAGAGTGATATTTAATGAACAGGATATAGAGAGGAAGGGTATGTTTTCAGGAGATGATTTAAAGTTTGAGGCGCTTATGGGATAGTTCCATGTACAATTGATGACTTGAAATATGGGGCTGGAGTTGATGGAACAGATTTGAGAATTTTCCTCATAAAGTTGGTAGTTGAAATAGTAAGAAGGGATTTTTTTTAGAGAAGATAAACAAAAAACAAAAGGAAAACAAGAAGAAAAGCTACCTTGTACTTCTTGACATCCTTCTCCTTTTTCTGTGAGGTTTCCCACTCATCATCTTCGGTTACAGTTCAAATATCCTATCATTTTTGGCTTTGTGAGGGGAGCAGGAAAGCTTTTGTGGCATAGGCATTTTAACTGGTGTTGAAGAATGCATAGAGTTTTGATGCATACATATAGTCAGGGATGGCAGATTGGAGCAGAGGCATTGGAAGAGGAGAAACCAACAGAGTAGTAAGAGGGAAATGCCTTGGTAGGATAGTGTATCTTCTCAACTGGCAGAGGTGAGCCTCCCAGTAGAACACCATGTTGCTGACGGTGACTGTCTCTCCTTACACCTCCATTATTAATGCTTTCTAACCAGTTATCTGGGAAACTTAAGGTTTCTTCAAGTCAGGCTCTCATATCATTATGTCTGTGAAAACACATCTGACCTCTTTAAAGCACAATTGAGCGTTCCCATCTTTAAACTTGTATATTCCATGGTTTGTACTCAGTTTTAAACTTTTCTCTCATTACATTAGCTGGTTTTTCATTTTGAGGCTCCTTGAATGTATAAATACTATTTGGAATTTTCTTTTTTCTTAAATTTTTTTTAATGTTTATTTATTTTTGAGAGAGAGCGCACACGAAAGAGTGAGAGAACGTGCAAGCAGAGGAGGGGCAGAGAGAAAGGGAGACACAGAATCCAGAGCAGGCTCCAGGCTCCCAGCTTTCAGCACAGAGCCCAATGCAGGGCTCAACCTCATGAACCATGAAATCATGACCTGAGCCTACGTTGGATGCTTAACTGACTGAGCTGCCCAGCTGCCCCTGGAGTTTTCTTTCCAGCACAAGGCCCAGTAAATATTACACCCTTAGTAAATAGCTGAAATTGTGGGGTGGTCATTATGCCGAATGATGCTGGTGCATCCAGAAAAATGAAGACAGAGAAAGCTACCAAGAGTCTTCAGGAAGACCTTCTTGAGCAAAATAATAAAATGTAAATGCCAGTTGCATACAGCCACGGTTGTAATATGTATATGTCAATTGCAAACAGTCATATCCATCTTTTTAAATTCTTTCATCTTTTTTGTTGGGGAATTAAAGGTAAAGTGATTCAGTTGTAATATTAAGATAATGATTAGAATCATTGAGTAATATATTTAATCCAACAATCTGGGGTTTGAGATCCATTCTTGTTCACAATGTATAATAGCAGTAGTTTTGAAATAGTTTAGTTACAGTACCCATTATGGCCAGCAGATGCCTGCAAACACCATAAAATCATTTTGATCAGATTGTTTCAAAAAACATACTGTTGGTTTTTGAAACTTTATATTGCTGGTCTGGTACAATTGTTTGTGTTTGATTCTTTGCCTTTATTTTTAATTCCAGATGAAGAGAAAATTGAAAAGACATCTCACTTCAAAGAGCCATTTATATTTTCCTTTCTGAGGTGTTAAGTGTGAATGAGGATGTATATACTATTTGTCATTTAAAAAATTTAGATTAAAATTATGAAAGAGAAGCACTTGTAAATATACTAGTATTCTTTTTCTGATAAGGTCATGAGAATTACATTTTAATTTGTCTTATTTGTGTATTTTTTTTCCTCTAACGAACACAGGAGAAGTATTCAAAAGGAATAATTCCCCTTACTGCTATATCTACGGTACGAGTTCAAGGAGACAACAAATTTGAAGTTGTTACAACACAAAGAACTTTTGTTTTTAGAGTAGAAAAAGAAGGTAAGATTATTTCTTTATTGCTGTAAAAACACTCACAGACATTAATTTCTGACCAATCAGAAGACTGATAAACGAATTAAGCTGCAAATGTCAAATCTTTACATACGTTATTTTTAAATAATTTACATTTTATGTTCTTTTGAATGCCATAAACAAGTTGACAAGTCATTTGATTTTTGTTCACTATTCTTGCATGCAGCAAATACGTAGAATCTGCTGAGTGACAAGAATGCTTCTAAATTCTGGATATGTGGCAGTGACCAAAAAAAAAGTTGGCAAAAATCTCCTATGGAGTCCATGTTTTAGCTGTTGTTTTGATAATGCAGAGTAGTTATTTGATATGCAAAAACATTTTTTCTAACTACTAAAAGGTTACTTTTATGGAAGTTTCCTTAGGCAGGTTTAACTGAACACATGTCCTAATACAGATTTGGAGCATCTTTTATATTTTTTTCAATTCTTTTTATCTTCATCATCTGCTGTAGGTCAGTTGATGGTGAAAATGAGATGGCCTGTGGTTGGTTTGTGGATGGAGTAGTTTTAAACGTTTAGGTCTTTTCTGACTTTTGGAGGTGGGAAGGAGGGAGAGCCAGGAGACCTAAGAGTTCTCTGTTGTATACTTTGGCTGTCAACATATCATTCCTGTATATTGTAACATACTCACTGCTTTTAAATAATATAGGTAAGGCCATCTTCATTAATTAAAGAATTATAATTTTAACTTATTGTAAAGGTTTTATTTTAGTATAGATTATAGCTCAGATTGATTTTGAAAGTACTTCTTGGTACTTGATTATTTGTATAATGGTGATATGGAGAACTTACTAAATATTTGGTACATGTGGTGATCTGTGCTTCATTTTTCACCATGATCTTGTGAGGGATGTAGGTGTTACAATTATCCCATTTTACACATATCCCGTTTTACATTTGTATAAACTTGATAACAATATTAGCTATATTGGGGGCAGTATTTGTCTTTTTTATACTGCTGGATTTCTAGAACATACGCCAGTGCATGGCAAATAGAAAATATTCAGTGAATCTTATATATTCCTAGAAAGCTTTCATTATTCCTTGGGATAATCAGTAAATCTTAAATTCCAGCTGCTGTTCACACCGAGGCAGCTTTGTGTTTTGAGTGACTCACTATCCATTTGTGATATTAACTTGGTGGTTTCTGATGGTATTAAAAATCCCTCCAAACCAGAAAAACGAACATGGAATAGAATAAGAAATATCAAAGTGCCTCCCTTCTAGTTAGCATTGTATTGTGAGACTTACCTAGGTAGATATTGCACATATGTAATGAAAAGAGTGTTTCTTACTTGACTTCCTATTTAAAAAACCACTGAGAGCTATAGTCTCAGGAAGGGGTTGGCAGACCATGGCTTGTAGCCTGAATCTGGCCACTGTGTGTTTTTGTAAATAAAACCTTTTAGATCATAGCCACCGTCATTCATTTACATATTGTCTGTGGCTGCCCTTGTGCCTCAGGTAGCACTGAGTAAAGTTGCAGGCTGTGTGGCCAGGAAAGCCTAAGATAATTCTCTCCTTGACTGGATATCCTGACAATCTTTCCTTATGTTTTGGTTTCCTCTGCCCAGAAGGTGACTCTGTTTTTTTGAGGTGCTTATCACTTTCCCCTTGGCTTCTCAAAATGAATTTCACATATGCCACATGGCTTGCATGTTAAGATAGACCATCCTAAATAAAGCTTCCAACCTGTGTGGAAATCTGTTTAGCCATATTTACTTACTGTAGTTAAAAGTTAAACAGACACATTTAAGTAGAATGTATCAACCCACACATTTCAAAGTTACGTGTTTACAATCAACCAGTGTCCTTCTGTGATATGTAGTTCATGTGTCATTCATATATCACATAATTGATATATAAACAGTATAATAATTGCATTAAAACCGGTGTAAATTATTTGTTAAATAAGTCTTAGGTCTCTAAGTTTTAAAAGCATGAAAATACAGTTTCAGTAAAAACTGAGACTATCCTTGGGGCGCCTGGATGCCTCAGTCGGTTAAGTGTCTGACTTCGGCTCAGGTCATGATCTCATGGTTAGTGGGTTCGAGCCCCACGTCGGGGTCTGTGCTGAACGCTTGCTCAGAGCCTGGAGCCGGCTTCAGATTCTGTGTCTCCTCTCTCTGCCCCTCCCCACCCATGCTCTGTCTCACTCTATCTCTCAAAAATAAATAAATGTAAAAAAAAAATTAAAAAAACCTGAGACTATCCAAATGGAATTACTGAGTAAGTTATTTTCATTGAAAGTCATTTTTACATAGTAACTGACATTTTTAAAGATAGATATACATAGATATGTGAGTGTGTGTAAATAGTGTATGTGTGTTGATATATTTAGTATGGAACCTTCAACAAAATACTAAGTATGTTTTTTTGTTTTTTTCTCCTTTCATCCATACAAATGGTTGATTATTTTTTACTTTCTGGGAACTGAGAAATCAACCTTAGTGGCTTATGAATTATTTGACTTAATGAACTTTAAGCCAAATGAAACTTTCATCTTGCTTCTTGATTAGATTGAAGTAAAGTTTAGAACACAAAGGGAAATGGCTTAACCTCCTAGCAGAAATGCATTCTCGATTTTTGGTGAGAAGGTTCTAAAGATCCTATATACAACAGCTCCCTGTTGTTTCCCCAGTGTCACAATTTCTAAGCTGCTGCATTGCCCACCAGCATTGCTTAGATAGGGTTACAGTTTGGCATCTTTTTCCTACAAATTTTCAAAGGCTTCAATTCCCCCATGTTTCCTAGTGTGGTATTGTTATGCTCTTAGTTGAAAGTGAATTATATTGAGGTAATAGCATTTTAAAAATACTCTTCCCAAAATTAAAAAAAAAAAATAGTCGATTTCCTTTGTCCTGGAGCAGAACCATTGGAATTGGCCAGAGGGTCATAACTGCTAGTAATCTTTCCAGTCTGTATTCCCCTGGCACCTGTGGTCACACATTCAGATGCGTTATTTCAAAAAGAAGGTGATGTTTTGAGTCAGCAGTTTGCATCCTTAGAAAAGGGCTTAAGAATTCTGAGTGGTCGTCATTTGTGTTCCTGGGCCATTTTCAGCACTGGCTTTCAGCCACAGTCTCATGCTCCTGTCCACCAAAGCTAATTCTAAACCCCCGGGAGGCAGGCAACTGTTTTTCCTCTCAACTCTGTTTCCAGACAGCATTTTACAGCCCTCCAGTGGCAGCTATGATACTGTGAAGCTTTCTTTTTTTTTTTTAATTTTCTTTTATTTATTTTTTTAATGAATATTTGGATAAGAAACATAAATTTCCCGTAGTTATTTTGGACAAGTAGACTTACCTGCCTTGAAATAGTCAATGTTTTTAGAAGTGAGTCATGAAACATTATCCAGCTGGAGTGGAATTATAAGTTCTTCATTGTTGGGGCAGCTGGAGTGGCTCAGTTGGTTAAGTGTCCTCCTCTTGATTTTGACTCAGGTCATAGTCTGACAGTTCATGGGATCCCCACGTTGGTCTCTGCTTTGACACCATGAAGCCTGCTTGGGATTCTCTATCTTTGCCCCTGTCTCTGCCCCTCTTTCTGTCCCTCCCGTGCTCTCACTTTCTCTCTCAAAATAAATAAATAAACTTAAAAAGTTCTCTGTTGTATACATTGGTGGATTATCGCAATAGGTCACAGACTGTGGAGCCATTCTTGAATCTTTTCCTTTCGTATCACCACATCTGATCATTTTGACTTTGAAAATATGCCTGGATTCTTAATTCTCAAAATCTCTGTTGTTACTACTCTAATGCAAGCCACTGCCTCTCCCTGGGTTTTGGAATAATCTCCTTTGATCGACTATAGGCCTATTTTTCTACACAGCTGTCAGGGATCATTCATCAAAAGAAGTCAGATCACATCCATCCACTTCAGATGCTGTGTTTTCTCTCCATCTCACTGAGAGTAAAGTACTAATGTCCAAGAGCCTCTACGTGCTCTGGCTCTGGTCTGATTGTCCTTATCTCCTTCTGTGCTCTCCTTCATTCACTGCATTTCAACAATTCTTTTGTTCCTTTAACCTGTCACATCTGTTGCCTCAGGGCATTGACACTGGCTGCTTTGTTTAACCTGGAATGCTCTTCCACCAGCCATTCTCCTGACTTGCTCCATCACTTCCTCTTTTTTTAGGCTTTTGCTTAACCATTTTGATATGCTAATATAACTGCTTAACAATTGCCTTCTTTCTGAGGCTTTTTCTAGTAAATTCAGCATAAGAATTTTATATTTCTTGGGGTGCCTAGGTGGCTCATTTGGTTAAGCATCCGACTTCGGCCTTGGGCCTTGGTCATGATCTCACAGTTGGTGGGTTCAAGCCCCGCATCAGGCTCTGTGCTGACAGCTCAGAGCCTGGAGCCTGCTTCAGATTCTGTGTCTCCCTGTCTCTCTATTCTTCCCTGCTCATGCGCTCGCGCGCTCTCTCTCTCTCTCAAAAATAAATATTAAAAAAGTAAAAAAAAAGAATCTTATATTTCTTATGTCCCTCATCCCTTGCATTATTTTGTCTCATTGCACTTGTCACTGTGTAATAGATTACATATCTATATTTTATTGCCTTCCTCCTTTGACCAGAGGGCAAACTCCAGGAGGCTAAGGCTGTGGTCTGTTTTGTTCATGCTTCCATTCCTGGTGTTCAGAATAGGTCTTGGAACGTAGTAGGCACTCGGTAAATATTTGTATGAATGAATGGTTATTGATTTCATAAACAGCCATGGTGTATGCAGGTACTTTCTTCCCTAAAATTGATCATGGGTTACACTGAGGAATCTTTGGTTCAGTTATATTAGCATTTCAAAACTAAAGGTCCATCTAAACTGTTGCCTTCTGTCACTAACCTTATACACAGCCCTTATGTAGTAGTAATCCCTAGTATAATCAATCCTTTATGTTACTAATGAATATGCCTACTCCTAAATGCAGTGGTCAGGGAATATTGTCTCTCCTCTTGGTTTTTGTTGTTGTTGTTTCTTTTTTGTTTTTTTAAAAAATGTTTATTTGAGAGAGTGAACATGCATGAGTGGAGGAGGGACAGAGAGAGGAGGGAGAGAGAATCCTAAGCAGGCTTAATGCTGTCAGCACAGAGCCCGATGTGGGGCTCCATCCCATGAACTATGCAATCATGACCTGAGCCGAAATCAAGAGTAGGACGCTTAATCAACTGAGCCACCCAGGCGCCACTTTACTTTTTTGTTTCTTACACTAGTTGGCATTCATTCCTGAAAACCTCAAAAACTAGTTTGAGGGAATCATTATCTTTTATTTACATTCTAGAATAATTATAAGAAAGTGGTGATTTTGTTTGTTTTCCCTTTTTCAAACCCAGAGTGCTCTACTTTTAGCAAAGCCATATTTAGGTCAGAGCATATTCTCTAAGGAATAGTGCTTAGCACAGTGCTAAGATCAATTTAGACAGTCAGTAAATATTTGTTGTTGGAAAGAATAAAAGAAGCTTGGTGTGAAGAGTAGGCAGGAGCTAGCATATTATCTAGCTTTGCCCAAGACACTTAGCCCAAGGGAAAATCAATATTTGACTTGGAATATTATGACTTGCCAAAGCATATTCCCCATGTCTAAGGATACACACATTGCACAGCCAAATACCAATGATGCTTGTAATCTGTTATATTATGTTAGAATTATCTATTATGTTAGAATTACTCCATTGGCATGGGTAATTAAGAATAGATGGAATGTTTCTGTTAATTCTTATATTTATTCATGACTGTTTATTTCCTATTAGTAAATGAGGCCCTCAGGAGCTAGATAGTAGTTCTAGGCTATAAGAGTACCATTTGTTGAGATGTAACCCTAATATGCCTAAGTCCTACAGCCGCAATTGCCAGTTTCAAATTATTTTCCTGAGAAACTGAGATCTGTAATAGCAATAGAAACCGTAAACAGTTTGGCCTAGTTCATAAAGTTATGACCTACAAAATGAAATAAATCAGAGAAAGACAAATGCCATATGATTTCACGCATGTGGAATTTAAGAAGCAAAACAAAATGAACAAAGAAAAAAAGGACAGAAAAACAGGCTCTTCTTAAATATGGAGAGTGAACTGGTGGTTGCCCGGAGGCAAGGTGCAGCAGGGATGGGGATGGGTGAGATGGATAAAGGGGATTAAGACTACACTTATGTTGATGAGCACTGAGCAATGTATAGAATGGTTGAAGCCTGTTGTACACGTGAAACTAATAGAACATTGTATGTTAATTTTATTTCAATAAAAAAAAGAAAAAAGCCTAAGGTAAGTTTCTTTTCAATTAAAAAAAATATGATCTACATTTCAAACTAAATGATTTATGCAGATTAATACAAGTAAAAAGCATTCTATGCTGTTTACTTGGCAAGAATATTTTATGTAAAACTAATGATCACAAGTAATAACCAATGGAAGGTTTGTTGTTGTGACTGAACATGTAAAAAATTATCATAGTGCAGTCTGGATCTGTGTATGTAGGTCTAAAATGTACAGTAGGGGTGCTAGGGTGGCTCAGTCGGTTGAGAATCTTGACTGTTGATTTTGGCTAGGTCATGATCTCATGGTTCATGGGTTCAAGCCCCATGTCAGGGATTCTCTCCCTCTCTCAATGCACCCTCCCTGCTTGCTCGCTCGCTCCCTCTCTCTCTGAAAATAAATAAATAAACTTAAAAAAAACCTTTAACATGTAGAGTCAGTGCTGCATATTGACATTGACTTAGTTACTTGAATATTTTCATGTGCTTTAGTTTCTAATGACGCTGAGAAATTTGGATAAATATTTCCTTCTGATACATGGGCACTGTTACCTGGGGATTATGACATACCTGAAGTGAAGCATTGTTGAATGAGTTTTAATAAATACTTTGGTCTTGGTCATTAAAGGCACAACTGATTTTAGTAGTGTTGAAGGTGAGCAGGAATAAAGATGATTTAAAAATTGAGTCTTACTATAAAATAACTTAGGGTTATGTTCGGATGTAAGCAAGTCTAATATGGAGAACTTACTTTAATCCATAATGGAGTAATTCTTTCTAGACTGGTGTTTGAGGTACTATCCCATTTTCCAAGCTTGGGCCAGCTTCTTCTTTCCTTCCTCTTCCTTCTTGATTTTTCCTACCTGGAATTCTGTGTTTTTTGTTGTTGTTGTTTTGTTTTGTTTTTTGCCTTCTATCTTTTGCCTTGATAATCACTTCTCCATTTGTTTTTTGCTAGCCCATTTTCCAGCCTCATAGATCTAGTCATACCTGAAGATTTGTCCATTTCTTCTCCTTTTACCTTAAACATTTATCCACTTCCATGGATCTTCTTTTGTGTAGGTCACTTCATTCACATTGTTATCAGTCCACCTAGATGCTCCTGCCAGCGCACTGAAAACCTGGGGTGGTTATCTTAACAAAATGAAACCTTCTACGTTCTTCGGTCAAGTCAGGGTACTAAGCTATCTGATAATTTAAATTTTTGTGAATACCTGTCAAACCTATTTAAAACTTCAGCTATTTTTTTTTTTTTATCCCTTAATGTCTTGACTTTTCAGGTATTCTTTGTTTCCATTTTCATTGTACTTCAAGCCTCTCTTGCCTTATTTCTGATCTCCAAGCTTCAGTTTGGTCTGCCTATCATCATGCTAATCATGTCACTTCCTTGCTAAGAATCTTGACTCCCCGCCCCCCGTAATAAAATTTGTAGGCAAAATTCCTTATAGGTACTGAAGAAACTGCAGCCATATTTCCTATTGTTTCTTTGTGAGTTCAAAATTATCAGTATGCTTCTCTATAAGTCCCTGAACAGATGTTGATTCTTCCTGCTTTTGTTCTTGTGTTCTTCGTTGCTTAGAGTTACAAAGTTCTACTTTTCCCCCACCAAACCCGTTTTGTCTTTTCAAATGCTCCTCGTCCCAAGACCTAGCACAGTCTTTTTTTTTTCCATAGTGCTGAGAACAATTGAGAGTTAAAACATTTGATTCTATTACTTTTACACTAGCTGTTTGACCTTCAGCAAATCATGTACCTCCATTGAATTGACTCATATATTATTTGATATCATTTGTATGACATTTATAGTATTCTGTGTTCTGTTATATGTTCATATCTAACTTGACTTATGACTTTGATTGCTCTTTGGGGATGGGATCAAATTTCTGTGCCCGTAATACAGTGTGTTATGCATAGTTGAAGGTCACTCCACTTTTGTAGAGGGAGAAAACTAAATTTTAATTTACCAAATGAGATGCTATATTTAGTGTGATGAGAATAGATTGGATGAGTGACTATCAAGTCCGCGTACTGTTAGGCAGAGTAGGCTCTAAGTAACAGAAGTAAGATTTTCTGGGCATTTGAGTAACTTAATTGCCAGGTAAAATCTGTTAACTGGTCTCAATATTACTTCTGTTAAAACAGAAAATCCAGTCTCATGAATAATCTATAAGAGTGCTTCTTAAATATTAACATGGATTCAGATCACCTGGGGATCTTCTTAAACTGAAGATTCTGATTCATCAGGTCCAGAGTGGGACCTGAGATGTTGCATTCTAATAAGCTCCCAGGTGAGGCCAGCGGTATTAGTTACAGAACACCTGCATAGCATTGTTTCTTTTCTCTTACAGAATAGGACCATTGGCTCTGACTATAGTAGCATTTAGATTGCGGTTGTGGGAAAGAATCTGTAAATGATGTGTTACAGAGAGAGTAGAATCTTTGCTGTGTTTCTGTGTCTGTGTAATTTATATGAGTATGGATGTATTTTCTCCTGTCTTCATTTTCAGAGGAGAGAAATGACTGGATCAGCATACTGTTAAACGCACTGAAATCTCAGTCCCCTGCCTTGCAGTCTCAAGCAGCTGCTGCACCTGAGAAATGTGGATATCTTGAATTGAGAGGGTACAAAGCCAAAATTTTTACTGTGTTAAGTGGAAACAGCGTGTGGCTTTGCAAAAACGAACAGGTGAGGAGCTATGTTACAGTAGTTGGAATTTGCGGTTCCTTGATTATATTAATACGCTTTGTTAGACTTATTAGTGTTTTTACTTATAGAGTCTTGCTTTAACCTTGAGTACTGCGCTAAATATAACAAAGTGTTGTTTTGTAGAATTTTTTCAGTTCCTCCAGTGGCAAGAATGTAATCTGCATCAAATTTGAGGCTAGACATCATCTTTTTAAGGGACTGCAAAATCACTGAAAATAATTTTTGAAAAGTATTCCTTACCTAAAGTAATGTTATAAAACTCCATGAGATAATAATTAATTAAGAACCAATTAAGCCATTCAGCTGTTGATGAAATAGGCTCAGTTCTGCACCTGTTGTTTCTTGTGTGATAGAAAATTTTAAGAGTAGGCACAGGTGACATTTTCTTGAGTTTCCAGCATTTTTATTTATTTTTTTGAGCAGGTATGTTGCTGCAGAGGAGATAATTTACTGTAGGCAAGTGGTTCATATATGCACGTACATACACATACATGCCACATATAAAATAGGCTTGAGTTGTTGACTTACTGAGTTTGGTTAATATAGAAGGACTTAATAGAGAAGTTAAGTGTTTTGAGGAGACTGATGTTAAAGTTCTAACAAATTCAGTTAGCTTTGGGTAGACTTCCTTTTCTTTGACCTATCTGGTTTTCAATATGTATAGGAAAATACTACTTTTGTGGATTGAATTCTTAATCTTTTAGCCTAAAATATATTAGATTCTTAGTAATTTGTGGAATTACACGGTGTGCTTTGGATATCTGATCTAAGATGAAGTCATTTTGTGATATATCATAATGGGTTATGATTAGCTGGGATCTAAATGCTGCTTTCGTAACAAAAAATAGAGATATAAACTCAAAACAAATGGTGGTTTCAAGAAATTAGCTATAGATCTTTAAGGCATCTTCTGAACTTCAGCATGATCTGATTATATTTTTTGGATAAGATTTCTTTCTTAGCCAATTAACTGGAAGGCATCATTGAACACTGTTGGCATATAAATAACTTGGATAGTTAGCATATTCCTCAAGAAGAATAGTGATGTACAGCTTATAATGTGTATGAACTGAATATGAACATTTTCAGTCTGTGAAGTAAGATGATTAAAACTTTTCTCATTGGAATGGAGTTTAAAACTGCGTAATTTGCATTTATTGGTATGGAAGTTCCTCTGCCAGATTAATTGAGGTGTTCATTTTTTACTTGCACAGACTTGATGGACTTCAAATATTAGTTTCATCACTTCTATTAGCTAGGTTGTCTGGGTTTATGTTACTGTCCTAAAGTAGACTTTTTTTTTTAAATTAACATTCTCTATTAGAAGTTGTATGAAATTATTGCTTTAATATTAGCAATTGAACATAAAAAACCTAACAATGACTACCATCTGGTGAGTACCAGGTATTGTCCTAATTAATTTATAAACATTTCCTTTTAATCTTGCCCAAAAATAAAGGAGGAAGATATTCTCCTCCCTATTTTATAGATGAGAAAAATGAGCATTGAGTCAGGATTACAGATCTTCATGTATAACAAAACCAGAATTTTACGACTCTAATATCTTAGCCACTATACCAAACTGTCTTTTTAAAGTGTATGTTGAAAAGACCATTTCTGACCTGTGACCTTTTAGAAACAGACTAAGCTTCTTTCCTTGAAAAACTTAGTTGCTTAGGAGATTTGGAGTATGCATTCAGTACACATTCTACCAGGTAAGGTAGTCCGCAAGGCGTGCACTTGCTGAGGACACATGTCCTGTCTTCCAGGAGGAAAAGTTAGACAAGACTAGCGTTTTTTATGGATAGTGAGCCCAGTGCTTTATTAGGCTCATGCAGAAGTTACAGAGAAGTGCAAAAAAGGCATCTAATGAAGTCTCGACATTAGAAATGCTTCCACGTACACAAGTAATGAATATCCTCTTAAAAATGAAAGCATTAATGCTGGACCCCATCCTCATCTTTTGAGACATATACTTATTTTCAGTTATGTATATTTTGGTTCCTTTTCTGTGCATTAACATGCCTCTATATATACCCTTAAAAAGTGTGTACTGTTGCTTGTGTGTGTGTTATTTTTAAAAAGTTGCACCATGATATATGGAGCTGGGTCTTTTTTTAAGAATTTTTTTAATGTTTATTCTTTTTTTTTCTTTTTTTTTTTTTTAATGTTAGTTTATTCTTGAGAGAGAGACATAGTGCGAGCGGAGGAGGGGCAGAAAAAGAGGGAGAGACAGAATCCGAAGCAGGCTCCAGGCTCTGAACTGTCAGCACAGAGCCCAACACAGGGCTCAAACCCACAAACCATGAGATCATGACCTGAGCTGAAGTCTGGCGCTCAACTATCTGAGCTACCCAGGGGCCCCTGGAGCTGGGTCTTAAGGTACTTGATCTTGAGTCAAGTCTTAAAGGACTAGTTGGCTCAAGACTGAATGGACAAATTAAAGAAGGCCTTCTATGTTTAGGCCCTAACTTACCATTCCAATTTCATCTGCATTTACATCCTGGTGTATCCTTTTCTCTCCAGGGGAAAGTTGCCCATTGGTTTTTTTACATAGTTGAACAGATTATGTGAAGAACTTGGGTGATGTGCTAAATGGGGAGTCTTTTTCCTGAATGTGGAGGGCTTTAATAAAGCTTGCATTTAGGAAAAGCACTGAAAGATAAATTGTTCAATGCAACTTCTGAAAGTTTTATTTATACAATGCATTAAGTAATCTTGTGTTTTTTTTTTAAATATGGAAAAAATCTACTTATAAAAATGTAGGAAGTGTTACGCCTGAAACATGTCAATTTTAATTTTCTAATAAAAATAAAAAATAAAAGATAAGAGGTGTTAGCTTTGAACTTCTGTATCTAAATTTGCATTGTATCTAATTTGGTTACATGCATCAAAGCTAAATTATTTTCAGTTTTAAACTTCTTAAATAGTGAATTTATTGCCCACATAACTTACAGTATGAATAAAATTTTAAAAATTAGGAAAGTTGACCTACACTACCCTAACATATGAACTATTTTTATGCTTCTTGCCTCTGTTTATACATAGTTACAGTGATTTACTCAGGAAGTCATTCCGAAGAGAGTAAACAGTGGATAGAGGTGAAAAGGTAGCATATGTTGAAGAATTATTTAAAAGGAAGGTGGAACATTTATTTAGAGCAAAGGAGATGGGCAGAGTAGCAGTTCCGGGTTTTCATTCTTTCTCTGCTACTAATTGGTTCAGATAATTAAGTTAATGTCTTTATGTTTAAATGATGTCACGTAAAGAAGAGAGATGGCTTACTATCTCTGAGGCCATTATTTGTTGAGTGTTAAAATTCTAGCTATCTGGGCTCATTCCAGACTGTAGACTTAGACTTTTTGGGAATGGAATGTTGAATCCACATCGTATCAGGTATCCCATGTGATTCAGTGACACGTGATCCGAAAACTACACCACCCACTGAAACACTGCTCTGAGGTTTTTGTTTTTGTTCTTGTTTTTCCCTTTAAAAAATGATAAGCATCTAGGTAAAGAGAAAAAGGTATTTTTGGGATTGCAAAATGTTTAAAAATAGCCTGCAAACAACATTGGGTGCTTCATCATCCTTCAACTTGGGATTGTTATACTTCTTTTCGTGATTAACTTTCATTTTTAAGTTTATCTTTTTTCTCATTGAATATTTTGAAATGTGCCAGCACTTAAGTGGAACGTTAAGACAGTATTAGGTGTAATGAATTTTGAAAATTTGAAGAACTATTATTAATTGTGCATAGTTTTGAACTATAGATACTGGCATTTATTTAATTTTGCTAAAATCTCAATTTTTAAATGAAATTACAATGTTTAGCTTATAAATCCCATAGTATCATTTAATTCCTTTTCCTTAACATGAACTTTTATTGCCAGAGTATGATCTAGTGGAGTAAACTCCATTTGTAAAGTCAGCATAAAGGGGACAGTGTTTGGAAAACAGTTTGAGATTGTTTCATTTCCTATGAGTTCCTTGAACTCTGTCTGGAAGTGTATTCTAATTTTGTGGATTATTTTTAGCCCTTTCCAGAGCTTTCTTTCTGCTTCCAAAAGGTGTCCTTAAGATTCCATGTCAACCATCCTTACAAATATATTTTCAGTAATTCTTTCGCTTTTTCTGGATTTGTCACTTCTACAGTATAAGAAACTTAAATTTTCTAAGTTAAAATAGCTATTAGAACAGGCTGTCATTATTATTGCCTTTTTAAAGAGACATCATATAATGGTAGCAAGGGGGATGCCAGTCTCTGTCCCCTCATGGACACTTCACTGGCGTGTCTCAACTCTGTGGAATTAACATGGACTTTTCACTTTCCCAGTTGCTCCCTTCAGAGGTTCATTATTTTCTTTCACCTCTGTCTCTCCCTTTCATTCATTAGCAGATTGTAGGAGCCAGAACTTGCAGTAGCTCTGGACTGAGTAGGAGAAATGCCTTAGGGGCTCTTATTTCTGTGACAACCTGCACCCCCTCCCCACCCCAGATTGTAAAAAGTAGAAAAGAACTATGAAGAGATATGTAAAAACATTTGTTAGAGAGGACTTTGGCAAAGTAGGACCAGACACAAATTCTCTACCTAATTACTCAGTTGCAAAACACTAGCGCTGTTATCACATAAATTACATGTCATTTCTTTATTTAACATCATCTCACAAACGCAGTGTTTAATTTTTACAAATATTGTTCTCTTTCTTGTCTCTGCTTATGTTTTACATGCCTGCAATGTATTTTAAGTGTGGTTTTTTTTTCCAGTGTTTCTTCAACTTTGTATAAAATGAGTTGGGTGTTTCAGATTGTGTAGCTTATACTGCACTTCTCTGTGTTTCTGTATTGGTCCATTTTGTAAAATGGATTTTTATTGTACACCTTCTCATTTCTGGGTGCCACTTGGAGCTCTAGGGGTACAGTAGGAAACCAAAAGATGCTTGCTGTTTGGGACCTGACCTTCCAGTGTGGGTAGCACACATAGTGGTAAATAAATAAGTGAGATTTCTGCTAGCTTTCTGTATGTAGCCTTTTCTTTTTTATGACCTTTTCCTAAAGAATTGTTTGCATTTAAAATGCTGCTAGCTACGTGAATTAGGTAATGGTTTTATTTTAACCTGAAACGTGTTGTAATTTTTATATTCCTAAATTAATTGTGTGATTGTTTATTCACTGCTATGACTACAGGAGTTTCAGGCCAGTAGCTGACACTCAGCAAACATTTTGCAGAATGAGCTTGTTGAATTTCTGGTCATTTACAGCTGTTTTCTTGACTACGGAGCATATCATTCTTTTTATATTTTGTTTTTAAATTATTTTCTGTGAATTGTCTCTTGATTTTCCTTCTCCATCTTTTTATTGGGTTATTTTTGTCTTTTCCGATGATTTCTTTAAACTCTTCGTATAAAAAAATACATTAATCATTATGTCATTTTCTGTAACTGCTTTTCTGAGCTATGCCTTTTCATTCTTTTTATTGTGTAGGAATTTTGTTTATATAATTAAACTGCTTTTTATTTCGAAGCTGACAGATTTTTCTGTATTCTGGAAAATAATTATTTTGTGAATTTATCTTGAAATGATGTGGACACAGTATATAAGCCAGTATTTAAGATTTTAAATGAGGTAATAAAATATGAACATACACTGAAACATATGTAGTGTTGTGTGCATGTTACTGGTGTTTGAATGAAATTTCTGCAAATGAATGTGAGGCAAATTTAAGATAATTGGTTTTGGCTTCCATTTATTAGGTTGTCCTGGCAGCCGGTCCCATTTTTTTTCTTTTTCTTTCTTTTCTTTTTTTTTTTTTTTTTGTGATGAGTTTTTTTAAGAATCATGTTAATATTTAGTGAATTCATTACAACCAGATGTCTTTCCTGGTGGGTTTGTGTATCCATTTAATGATAATCGTGGCATTGAAGTTCTAACTATATAAATTCACTTGATTAAACATTCTCAAATCAGGGAATGACAAGAGACTCAGTCCCCCTAGCTCCCCCTACCTCATGTTCCCGGTGTCTGGCCCTGGAATGAAACTCTAATAGAATTTAAATAGACCTCATAGGGCTGTGGGTTGAGTGGCACAAAAAGCAGCAGCAGGGTGTAGGTGGTGGCCTCAGACTCTCTGGGTTCTGTATCTGGCCAAACTCTGCATCTGGTGTTCCCCCGGGAATTTGGTGCCAGTGTCATACAATGCCACATCTGTTTTCAACAAATGTTGAAGCACCAAGTTCTTAAATTCCTGGCATGGAAACCCGGCATCCAGTTATTTCCAAAAATAGGTTTGAGATTTCAGCAAATTTGGGGTTAACAAACCCTTCTTTAATTTTTCTGTTTAGGAATCAAACTTGTATTTTGCTCTTTCACTATGTAGTTTTAAAATGTAGTTTTAACCAGGTTCTGTTCTACAAATTCACACAAATAACCATTTCAGTATTTTGGTAACTATTTACCATTAATTCTGATCTGAGTATATAGTATAGAATCATTGGGTGAATACTTTCAGCCACTGTAAATAAGATGGAAATACTCTAATTGAAGACAAATTCTGTGTTTAGAACTCACAGATTGTCTGGATGTATTTGACCCTAAATTTATATTTCAGTCAATTTTTATTAAAATGCTGTATAAGGTAGATACTACTGTGTTTTTATAAATGAGGAAATAGAAGTGTAGAAAAATAACTTGGTAGTAGTCATATAGCCAGTAAATGGGTTATCCAGGATTCTCCTCCAGGCCTGACTCCCAGCGGTCATGACCCGCATTACTCCTACATGCTCATGACTGCCTTTGCAAGTGTCCAGATCTGTTCTACCAAGCATGGCCATCATTGTAGTAGTACTGGGTGGTGGGATTCATGCTTTTTGAGATCCCACATTCTATGACCACAAATTAAATGTAAGATACTGTTTACTCCAGAATCTGTTTTTAGCTTTATGCTTTCTATAGTACTATTCTACCCACTGAATTTTCATGCTTCTGTTTTTTTCCACCCAGTTTATAGCATTTTAAGTGTTGAAAGTGTGGCTTATCCCTGACTGGTGCCTATTTTTCAACATGCGAATATGGCTGACAATCAGATTGTAGTTAATGGATAATTTATTTTTTAACATTTACCTTCCACCCTATTACATTTTTTTAACGTTTATTTATTTTTGAGAGAGAGAGAGAGAAAACGAATGGGGGAGGGTCAGAAAGCGAGGGAGACACAGAATCTGAAGCAGGCTCCAGGCTCTGAGCTGTCACCACAGAGTCTGATGCAGGGCTCGAGTTCATGGACTATGAGACTGACCTGAGCTGAAGTTAGACGCTTAACCGTCTGAGCCACTTAGCCACTACCCCATTTTTAAAAATTTATGTATGTTTACTAGTAATTTGTGTGTTTTTCTGTAATTAATTTTTTCATAGCTAATATGTTCAGTTGGTTTCAAGAGGTAGACTAATAACAGTAGCTTACCAGAACTGTGTAGCACTTAAACTCCATGCCTGGGGTTCTTATAAGCATTTTCAGCATAAGTGATTTTATTCTTACCATACTGATGAAGTGTAGTATGGCTACATTTTGCAAATGAACTGAAGAAGGAAAGATAGATATGATCAAGCTAGTCTGGGTTTTGTCATTTATTTAGTCAAGTTTCACCTCCTTTGGAAAGTCTCATAGGAACACAACTCTCTTTTCAGAGATTGGCTAGATTCAGTGTTTACAGCTATGCACTTGTTACAATTCATGCTCATTTCCTCCTTAGCCTATAAGCTTCCCAAAGGTGGGTGCCCTGTCTTATGCCTTTGTGCAGACTCAGGACTTAGCATGATTTCTGGCATTCACTGAGTACTTAATAAGTGTTGTTTTGCCAGGACGAATTTTCCCATTTTAAAAAATGGCTATATCTGCTCTCCCTTTTTCACAGAATAATTTTCAAGATCAAATGCGGGTTCATGGCTTTCAGTAAGCTTCACAGCACTACACAAATAGATATTAAACCAATTATGGAGTGCACGGTATATGCTTAATAAAGTCTGATGCTTTTAAATCCTCTAGACATTGTCACAGGGGTGGGCACCCAGGACACATAGGGTCTTGAGAAACTAGTGTGTCACCGTGTTCTGGTATTTTTAACCAGTAGTCATAATGATTTCAAATGATTTTTATATAATCATTGCATTTTTTTCCCTCTTCTCTACAGAAGGCATAGGGAACTGTTGATATCCTGATATTTAAATATTGCAGACTCATCCTGTCTAGATTCTACAGCTGGTTCTGCTGTCTAATTCAGTTTTCTCAACATCGGCTGCATATGAGACTCACGGGGCTGTAGTTTTGCTTTTTAACTGAAGATTCTTAAGCTCTGCTTTCTAATTCAGTGGATCAGAATTTCAGGGTCAGAAGGAGAGTTCAACATGGGTAATTTTGATGAGCATTGCGGGATTAGGTATGTTCTAAATACAGACTGAAAAGGGGGCTTAATATCACCACAAATATTTTTAATAAGAAACACAGTTGTTTCATATTTACTACCTCTCAAGAGCACTGACATTTGTTTTGTTACTCTGCTGTACATTTTACAGTCCATTTGTGCCGGTGAGTTCAGTGGACACTCTAATTACTAAAAACCATATGGCCATGGCCAGCAGCTGATAAATGGGCTACAGTTTTTTTCCAGGCCAAAAAATCATCTTTGCCTTGCATGGGAGATATTTGGGGTCTCGAGCTGACCCTCACTTATTTTATTATTAACAGAAATTGCAACTTTATATATATAGACACACACACATATATATGTATATATATGTATATGCGTTTCACACCTTGATTGTACAAATGAGGGGCTACCAATTCAGGCTGGAGCCTGGATAAAGCCCATCAGTTTCCATAAAACATTGTCAGTTATACTGTCTGCTAGTCGGATGGTTTGAGTATGTATCTCTGCCCTTAATAACGCATAGCACATGCAAGCCAGGCCCTCATCAGAGAATATAACTGGGCACATCCAGCTCTTGTCAGTTCTTCATTAGGAGAATTGCTTGAAGGACATGCAGTCTGTTCTAGAGTTACTCCTATATCAGGTTGGGCCACCAGAAAGCTGTTTTAAAATTATCCTACCTTGTCTGACAGATGGTAGCTACACTTATGAGCATAGCACAACTTACAGAGTGGTGGAATCACGATGTTTGCACACATGGAACTGATGTAACATTGTATGTCAAATCTACTTCAATAATAAAAAAAAATCTTATTACTCCTACTTTATTTTTTCATTGATAAAAGAGAGTTTGAGTTTTCAATCACTTGCATTGGGAGTTTCTCCAACAGTTATGTTATCTAGCTGGAGAATTGTTATGGACAATTGAGAATTTGTTTTTGTTTTTTAATTGTAAGTATAACCTTGAACCTATATGCTGAGACTTCTTAAAATAGAGCACATTGGAAAAGTTGGATTCCCCTTGTCCAGATACATCACATTAGGTACTGATTTTTGAATGAGTTTACGAAGTGGAAGTGCATTACATTTTTCTAATTATTTTGTGACACTTTGTGCATCTTCTTTTTTATATCACTGACTCAATTTCTGGCTTGTTTTGCCAATAGAATAAGCAATTTGTATTTTCATCAAAAAAATTCATATTTATGGTATGTTTTATGAATGAGTCATTTCCTTATTCTAACTAAACACTTGTACATTAAAAAAATGAAGAGACTCTGCAATTTATGAATGAAACTCTTTTAACAAGTGGGGGAAATTTGTTAGAAGATTATTTTATTTCACTTATTTTATCAGTCAGGATTGCATTAGTATCAAAGGACAAAAACCCCAAGGATCGCCAAGATAGGGATTTGTTTTAACAAAACTCTTGGTGTAGGCAGCAGAGAGCTGATGCTACCAAGGAACCTATTTTTTTCCTCACCCTGGCACCCTCACCCTGGCACCCTCAGGTACAGGCTTTTCCTCTCAAGGATTCTAACATTCTAAAATGGCTTCTGTGCTTCTAGATGTATTTCCAACAAAAGATGGATGGCGAGGGGTAGAAGTCTTTCATCTTCCAAGATTTGTCCCCCCAGCCCCACCTCAGGAATTGTTTATATTTTATTGACCCAAATTAAGACATATTACCCTCCTAGCTTGCAAGGAAGATGGGAAAATACTACTTTTACTTTAACGTGTAAAGAGAAGGCCTGTGAACTTTCACGGTGTCTGCCTGATGTATTCTTATTGAAGATGGATCCATATATATATATATATAGTCTGTCTTTAGTATGGCTACTTTTTTTTACTCAGGTTTAATTTAGGAATTCAGAGCATGTTTAATCTAAACCTGTTCACTAGATAATTAATCTTTTGAGGTAGAGAATAATTATATTTTTAAAGTGTTGAGATTATGTGATAAGTCAAATTCCAAAACCCTTATGATTAGATAATAATATTTCAAACTTTAATGCTTTTATAAGGAAGGCTTTGTACCCTTTTGAACAATTTGTAGTTTTGGTGAGACAAAATGAACATAGTAGCTGTGGGTATTGAACAGATGACAGTTTTCATACCAAAATAGTATTAAAGGAGCTTAAGAATTTAATTGAAGGAGGAGGAAAATAATAAAATATTGGAAATGAGATAAAATTGTAAAATCAAAGCTTTTGTGTGAGAGTAAAGAACAAAATGTGACAGAGCAGAGGTAACATCACATAGTAAAACAAAGAAAGACCCATCAGGCAGCTTGAGTTTTAGTTCCTTTGTACCATGTCCAACTAGCTGCACTCTACATGTGACATGAATCTCTTTGGGCCTCGGTTTCCCCTTCTCTTTTTTATAAATAGTAACTATACCAACCTCAGTGTCATTTGAGTCCCCTACTCGAAAATTGCTAGGCACGTAGCAATACATATCATGTATTTAGAGTGTCTACTTAAAACCACTGTCAATCCATTTTTAATGGCTTATTTAATTCCACATATATATGTGTAGTAAAATTTAGTAGGATTTATTGGATTTTAGAGAATACAGTGGTACTTTCCAAATCCATAATTTTGTTTCTTTTGTAATGCGTTAATGTTTTTCTCCCAACTAGGATTTTAAGAGTGGACTTGGTATTACCATAATTCCTATGAATGTTGCAAATGTAAAGCAAGTGGTCCGAACTGTAAAACAGTCTTTTGAAATAATCACTCCGTACAGGAGTTTTAGGTAAGCTATATTTAAATGTTTGTGTTTGTATTATTCCAAGAAAGCTTGGGTGATCCACTTTTACATGGCTAGGGGTGGTATTATTTCTGATAGATCACTTAATAAAATCATGTTGGTTCTTTTCCATTATTGTCTATTTTTTTAGCAAGTATACAAAAACACCTTGTAAAAGTGACTTGAATTATTATACAACCTACAAAGATACTAGCTAATTTCATGAAATTTGAATCTTTTCTTTTCTGAGTGCCTTTTTTTCTTAGTAGGCTGGATAAGTATATCAACTTTTTATCAACAAATATATGAAAAAGTCCTTCACATTTGGAAGGAATAAGGAGAGAATATTACATTGGCTTTAAGCTATATTTTTATTTATCCTTTTTTAGCCTAATCAAATGCAATCCTCCTTTAAAATCAATCCCTGATTACAGTTGCTCCATAATGATTTCCTAAAAGGAACTCTTGCTTAAAATGATGGTGATGGATCTCATAGCACTTATTGATCAAATATATATATATATATATATATATATATATATATATATATTTTTTTTTTTTTTTAATGTAGAGAGAGAGTGCATGAGCGAGCACAATTGGGGAGGGGCAGTGGGAGGGAGCAAGAGACTCCCAAGCAGGCTGTAAACTCAGCGCAGATTCCGAAATGGGGCTCTATCCCACGAACACATAGACCATGACCTGAGCCGAAATCAAGAGTCAGACGTTTAACTGAGCCACCCAGGTGCCCCTTATTGATCAGATATTTTAATATTTCATTATATGTTTTGTATTATGGTATTCTTGTAATTGCTTAAGACAATGAAGAACAAAACGTAAAGTTCCTAATATCTTTTAATAATCTATACTGACTCCATAGCTCTAGTACACAGAAGAGGCATAAGTCAGCAGCTCTGAGCTCAACCACATTAATTCATTTGTCACAAATAATCAGCATATCACAGGGTAGTTTGCAGGTCAGAGACCATTGTCAGAGGCCTTTGAAGGACTAACAATTACTTAGCAATTTCAAAAATACTTCCAAGTCTGGTACTCATTTTATCTGTCAGAATATGTCTAATGGCTCAAATTTTGAAGAAAAAAATAATCACCTAAAGAATAAGAAACTTCATTTTCACATATGCAGATTCAAGCCTCAACTGAAAATGCAGACATTGCCTGAGTTATTTTTACAGTACTTCTGACACAACATGTGTGGTGGGGTTTTTCCTCACCCCAACCACTTCTCCAAATACCAAGTGGGCGTCCTACAATTCAGTCCTCTTCTGACAGCATCTACTTGGATTGAGTATTAGGCCCCATGTGTTTGAGGTCTCAGTCCCACAGAGCTGCCCTCATGTCAGACTCCAAGTCACAAGACTTGGGCCCTCTGCTTAGCCACACTTCTTTCCAACTTGGCTGCAAGTGAGGACTCCCACGACCCCTGCTGTACCAGATTCAGTAATTTGCGAGGATGGCTCACAGAAGTCAGGAGGACAGTGTAATTATTATTACCGGTTGCTTATAAAGAATGCATCTCAGGAACCTCCTGAGCAGAGCTGCACAGGGCAGGATACTGCGGTTATTGGTGCAGAGCTTCTGTCGTTCCTGGGAACATCACCTTCTCAAGCATTTCACTGTGTTCACCAGCCCGTCTGAACTCTGTTTGTTCAGCAATTTTTATTGGGGTTTCATTCTGTAGGCATGATTGATTAAATCCTTGGTCATTGGCGATTAACTCAATTTTAAGCACCTCCCCCTATTGGTTTGTGCTGAAATGTCCAACTCCCTACTCACTCCTTGGTCTTGGCTTGGTCTTTCTCCTGACCAGCTCCCATTCTGAAGCTGTTTAGGCTTCCAGCCACAGATGATCTCACAAGCCTACAAAAGACACTTATCACTCAGGGCTTCCAAGGGTTTTCGAATCTGTGTACCAGCAGCAACTATTGGCTGTGACCAATCTCTATGTAATAAAGTAGAAACCACCTAAGAAGTTTATGAATATTACACTGACGATGGAAACAGAAAGTGCTTTGAAAAATATCCATCTAGTCTGCTGAGTTTCTTTATGGATTATTGGCACTGTGTTAGTAGTCTGTTATTTTCATTATATTTCAAAACATTTTCATCTTCAGAAAATTTTAATGTGAAACATTTTGCAGGTCATTGACCAAGTTTGGAGCCCTGTAGCACATTTTGTGGTGCATCGTAGGTACTCAGTAAATATTTCTTAAAGTGAGCCCGTGTTTACTATTTTATCCCTTTACTCAGGTATTCAGTAAACGCTAAGAATTAGGATAAATCAGAACATGACTAAAAATGAGTTAGAATTCTGTTAGAATAGTAATCACTTAAAACTTTTTTGATTTCTCAGTTTCTTAAAGCCATCTGGACGGTCTTCTAATTAAAAAAGAAAATCTATTTTTAAGAATGAAAAAAAAATCAAAATTTCTGGTGGGTGTTTTTGATAATTTAGTTTCAGACTATCATGGAACACTTTCCTGGCAAAATAATCCAATAGTCCTGAAACTCCTAAACTCTGCCAGTTTCTCACTGATTATATAACCACTGCTTAGGACACATGGCCTCTCAGTTAAGCTCTTGACCTCACAAGGCAATTTTTATCTCCTGGTCAGAAAAATGTGCATGTTCATTTCGGTTTGAGATATGTAAACAGATTCATAAGCAATGTGGGATGTCAAAGGGAAAAAAAGTAGATTTTTAAATTAGATGATTTTTAACAGAAAAGACTATTCAGCTGCCTGGAAGGCATATTTTTCAGCTGCTGTTTAATTTGTTAGTGAAATGAATATGCAAACTGAACATACTGCTTAATTGGCCTTTACAAGGGAGATCGATAATGCAGAAACATTAATTGTTGCAGCTTTACAGCCGAGTCTGAAAAAGAGAAACAAGAGTGGATTGAAGCTGTGCAGCAATCGATAGCAGAAACTCTCTCTGATTATGAAGTAGCTGAGAAGATTTGGTTCAATGAGTCCAACAGGAGCTGTGCAGATTGCAAAGCCCCGGATCCTGACTGGGCGTCCATCAATCTCTGTGTTGTCATCTGTAAGAAGTGTGCAGGTAATTAGCGATAAGTTATGCTCGTCACTGTTTGGTGGCAGATTGGCACCAAATGCTCTTTATTGTCCTGTGTGATGTGTTTCAGCTAACAGTTGTGGAAAAATAAAAACAGAGAAAGCTTATTACATTTAAATTAAATTTAGAAATATCTTCTCATTCCACACTTCTCTTATGCATGACTTAGATGTAGAAATTGATTTTTAAGCATGTAATCATTTTGTGTGTCTACTGGTCCATGTGTGGAATTTATAAAGACAGGGTTGACATTTTTAGATTTTAAGGTGAGTGTGTTTCAGAATGTACCCTGGACACACTTGCTTCTTTGTGTGATTTGCCCATCTTTTCCCCCAGTCATATTTTTTAGGATATATGTTTATTTTTATTATATCAAGGTCATTCTGAGCTCTAAACTTGGTATACCAGATCTGGTATCTCTTTTAATGAGAGTTTTTATATAGAAGCATTTCCAAAGAGTATTGAGGTTTATGATGGAAACAGTACTATGAATGGTTATCTTATGGTGACTTTACAGCTTACAGACCATCTGACAGCTCAGTGTATTTAGGGGGTCACAGTTGTGAACACCTAACACACAGCTTAGGTGTGTAGTCAGAGAGGTCTTGGAGAAAGTGAGCCACATCCTAAACTTTACTTTACAGCTTTACCAGGTGCTGTGCTGGTCCTGGGAATTTAAAAGATGTCTAAGAGTTGATATGTCCTCCACAGATCTATAAATAGTAATTTCAGTAGAGCATGATAAGGACAAGGCCAGAGTTGAGTACAGGTTTAATTGAGAGAAAATGGAGGAAGAGCACTACCTCAGCTTGAGCAAAGAGTAGGACAGTTGCTGCAAGCCCTGTCTTTTCTAGAGCTCTGTGCGTCCACATTTCTTAGCATACTAAGATTTTGTCAGGATGTAATTAACATCAATAGCAGTAAGAAGAAGCGTCAGCTAAGCCCCCTCTACTTTGTATTTTTTCCCAACCTTTTTTTCCTCTCCAGGCTCATTGGAAGAGAGCTTTCAGGTTGTTCAAGGATATTCTTTCTGCTTATTTCCCCTGCTGCTTTCTTCTCTTCTCAGGATCCTCATCTCATCACTTATTGCCTCTCTGTAATTATGAAACCGTGGTTTCTTTTGTTTTGGCGTATATACACAGGCAAGTCTGTCCTGTTGACACTGGCTTCCGGAAAACTTTCTGTGTATCATTCTCTGTCTCTTTTTCCCTTCATAGACCGGGTACTTTGAGGAGTGGAATTCTGCACAGATTTTCTTCATTTCTTTCACTCCTACTTTTTCTTCATCCTATAATCAGTTTTCTTTTCTCTGTAGTCCAGTGAAAATATTCTCACCGAGTTGACCAATGCATTTTCTCCCTCAGTTTGTGTGTGGTCAGTTCCTCTCTTTATTGTCATCTTGGCAGTGTTAGACGCTGCAGTATTTGACCACCGTGTCTCTCTGTGACTTTTCCTCCTCCCTCAGCTTCCAAGATACCATCTTCTCTTAGTGTGTTCTTAATTTTACTCGGGTCATCCTTTCTCAGGTTACTCTTCCTTTGCCTGCTCCTAAGATACATGTGTTCCTTTGGGTTATATCTTAAATTGTCTCACTCTGACGTTCCTGATTGATGTTACTTATCATTTAAATTCAGCACTCACTTTTAAGTGGGCGATTCTCACCCTGTTGAACACCATACCCTTAGGTCGGCCTACTAGAGTCTCTTCTTGGATTTTCGTGATAGCTCAAAAACAGCACGTTAAAAATGGATCTCTAAGGGCACGTGGGTGGCTCAGTGGGTTAAGTATCCCACTTCGACTCCGATCATGATCTCACTCTTAGTGAGAAGCCTGCTTCAGATCCTCTCCCTTGGTCTCTGCCCCTCTGTCCCTCATGCACATTCTCTCTCAAAAATAAATAAACAAAATAAACAAACGGAGCTGTCATTACTGCCCGACTTATTACATAACACTGAGGGTTCTCATATATTCCACATCGTGGTCAGAACCAATACTGTCTGCCCTGCAGTCAAGCCTAAAGCCTGTAAGAGCCTCCTGGCCCTTACCCTTCCCTTGAAGCCCACCAAGTTCCATCCATTTTTATCTCAGGAGTTCTGCATCTGTACTCTCGTTTCTCCTCCTGCGTCAACTAGATTCCTGTCATTTCTTGCCTTCACTACCCCAGGGGTTCCTGTCAGTTCTTCTGCATGTTTTCTGAGCTTGACCCTTTTCTGTGTTACCTTTAGGTTGTCTTTATAAATGCAAACCTATGCATCTTTCTGCCCTTGGGATTTTCAGACCTGGTGCTCTGAGCAGTTTCCATTTTAACGAAAGGAAGAAAGGAACCTCTTCCCAAATGTAGAAAGAGGAGTGAGCTTTTATGCTCATAGGCAAAAAATCCTTAAGATAAAGACAGCATCTTGGATACCTTTGCTCCTTTTCAGCCTAGAAAGCATCTGACACATTCCTGGGTGCCCAGTAATGACTGAATGATGATTTATACAGCATAATTGAGTCGATGAGAGTAGAATGCTGAGTTCTTATTCTCTGTCAGGCATAAGCACAGAATAAAGAATCCACTTCAGATTTTTAGATACATGTTTATTAGAGTTGTAATATGTAATACTCTAAAAGTATTAAGGGCTTGAAGCAATCGTCCTAGTCTTTGCTTGAGCTGAGGTTGTGCTCTTCCTCCGTTTTCTTTCAATGAAACCTGTACTCCACTCTGGCTTTGTCCTTATCATGCTTTATACTGACTATAGATCTGTGGAGGACATATCAACTCTTAGACATCTTTTGAATTCCCAGGACCAGCACAGCACCTGATAGAGCTGTAAAGTAAAGTTTAGGATGTGGCTCACTTTCTCCAAGACCTCTCTGACCACACACCTAGTTTTTTTTGTTTTGTTTTGTTTTGTTTTTTTTTTTTTGTTTTGTTTTTTTTTAGGAGTACAATGATATCTGTTTTCACATACATGTGATTTAAATATACCTGTCATAAAAGGTTTCGATAACCTGTAATTGCTAATTACCACATCATAAACATGCACATATACATAGTCATACACATATATACATAGTTTTAAAATTGTAGTTTTATACCACCACAAGGTAGTGATGAAGATGATTACTTTTATCTTCATCATGGTTGGGATTTCTGTAATTATCACCACTACTCTTAATGCTATTGGCATTAAGGAAAGTAGATACTGGGGTGTTTTCAGTTGAAAGGATATATACATACACACATATGTGTACACATAGACATTTTTTAAAAGATAAAATCCATTTATATACAAAATAAAAAAGAAGTACAATTGTGTTTTGACTTCAGGACAACATAGATCTTTAGGACCAAAAGATTCCAAGGTTAGAAGTCTAAAAATGGATGCCAGCATTTGGAGCAATGAACTGATTGAGGTAAGCCTGACTTCACTGTGGCAGTGGTTAGCAGGGTCCGGTAGTAGCTAGCAGTGGGGTGGCACAAGTTACTTTAGGAGCTCTGCGAGACAGTTCTCACCACCCTGTAAAAGTGGCTTATAGCCTGTTTGATAGTAGTAGCTTTCCGCTTCAACTTTTAGAATGCTTCTTAAATGAGATAGTTATTTTAAAAATAAAAAGTACAGGGAATCTAATAGTAATAACTACTTTTAAAGGCTTGACAGCTTTTTTATTTATAAGCCAAAATTTTCTTTCTTTCTCTGTAACCCAGCATGGATAAAATATTAGAAAAGTGAATGAAAAAAAAACCATTTGGCAGAATTTTCTGTTCTTTCTCTTGGCCATGCTCTGTCATTAACTGTGCTCATCTGACTTTCTGTCTCCCATTTCCATTTTCTTCTTGGATTTCAGCACCACTCTCGACCACATTAATCCACCTACTCAGCCATTTTAAATGAATCTGTCTCTATGTGAGCTTCAAAAAAATAATAATGCTTTCACTGCAATTTGGTTGCTTGCAGTTTCTTTCCTAGCTAATCTTGAACTGTTATTAAAAGCAACGAGGCTGTATTTAAAATAGAAATAATATCTGCTTTCACACTCCATCTTCCTGAAAGATTTGGGGTTTTTATGTGTTTTTGCATATTTTTTACTAAGTTACATTTTAATTTGTGAGTCAGGTTTTTGCAGATTCAAACACTTTTTATGAACTGATATTGTTTTATAACTTTTTAACAATTCAGCTCTTTATTGTCATTGGAAACAAAAGAGCAAATGACTTTTGGGCTGGTAATCTTCAGAAAGATGAAGAATTACACATGGACTCACCCGTAGAAAAGAGAAAAAACTTTATCACTCAGAAGTACAAAGAAGGAAGATTCAGGAAGACCCTACTGGCATCTCTCACCAAAGAAGAATTAAATAAGGTATCAGCAAATATTTAACAATAGATGTGGATCTTGATGTCTTTTAAAATATGTGTCAAAGGAGAGGCCTGGGTGGCTCAGGTCATGATCTCACGGCTCCTGCGTTCCGGTCCTGTGTGGGGCTCTGTGCTGACAACTCTGAGACTGGAGCCTGCTTCGGATTCTGTCTCCCTCTCTCTGCTCCTATCCTGCTCGCACTCTCTCTCTCTCTCTCAGAAATAAACAAACATTAAAAATTTTTTTTAAAAATACATGTCAAAGGTTCTGAAAAGAATTTTAAAACGTTCTTTACTGTCTGATACAAGTATTGCTTAATGTTATTTTATTTCCATTTGTGAGATTCTACTATTTATTAATTTTACCATTATTTTACTTAAGAATTCATTATCAATAGTGGATAAATTCTTTGTTCATAACTTGAGTTTCCAGCTGACTTAGGTCCATTATCCTTTTTATCCCCATATTTACTGATTGATTTTTTAGAGAGAGCTCAAAAATTGCACGTATGAATGTGTGCAAGCGAGCAGGGGAACCATGAGGTCATGACCTGAGCCAAAATCAAGAGGCAGATGCTTCACTGACTGAGCCACCCTGGCATCATAACACCTAGTCCATTATTCTTAAAACTGTGACAACTTCCCTTTTTAGGGACAGGACACTAAACATAACTTCAACTCGTTACAGTGCTGACATTGTGTCACCAAAATCTATATCCTTTATTCAGTGTGTTGTTGGAAGCAATGGTTTGCTTTGTGCTGTTGGCCTGAAATGTTATTTGCCTTTGGCTGAGTGATTCCAGATCTACTTGTGCCTGTTTTATGCTGCCCACTTGTTCTTCACTCTTTTGACAAAGGAGTTAAGCATCCTGCCTCCTTTCGTTTTTTAAATTGCTGCTTTGACTTCTTATGTGTTAGGAGGCTTATCTATGTAGAGATATTTAATACATGTGCTTTTTTTTTTCCAATTGCAATTATTGAAACTATCCATTTATTTAGGAGAGCTATTTTATTACTGTTGGCCTCCCCGAGTGGACTGCGAGCTCTCTGGGGGCTCAGACCAACTGTTGTGCCCCCAGTGCCCAGCACAGGGCAGACACAGAACAGGTGCTCAGTAAGGGTGTGCTGAATTAACAAAACATGAATGAATGCAGCCCAGGGCAAAAAACAAGGCATCC